>OZ005655.1:98075437-98675437 GCA_963930645.1 Salticus scenicus
GTGCAAAAAAGTAGTTTTTGGCAATTGGTCAGTGTGTGTGTATGTGTGTATGTGTGGAATCTTCTGGCTAACATATTTCCGAAACTAATAAAGATAGAACAACAAAACTTCACAATTGATTCAGGTGTAACCCTGTTTTTGATTATTTTGTATAACCCTGTAATTGAATTACCAATTCTATGCTCACAATTTTCCACAGAAAAACATGCTTTTAAACATTCATTTCATTATATTCAATGGGGGTGGGCATGTTAGAATACAATTTTAAGAAGTACCGTCTATAAACTGTAATGATACTAAATTCTTTTGAGTGTCCCAAAAAAGGAGCGTCACAATTATTATATACACCAATAAATGGAATACGCCTAATTAATTATAATTACTTAAAAATTCAACTTAATTTGGCACCATTTGAATGATTACTGTATGTCATCAGAATTTTTTTTTGTGTGGTCCTGTAAATTAATTATTTAATCTATACATGTATTTTTTTTATTAATTTTTTTATTAATTTAATTTATTTATTTATTTTTAAAGATTAAACATGCTTTTAAGTATCTTTATAATATATGTTAACTAGCAAACTCGCGCGAAATATTCGCATTTTATTTCTTTTCTTATTTACCTTTAAAATTTGAAACTCATAAATGTTATTCCAATTTCACCCCCTAATTAAAATTTTAATTTGCCAGAAGCCAAATTATTAATAAAACCAAATTAATATTGTACAATAGTGAAACCAAAATCATTCAAAGAAAGGTTTCCAAATAAAATTCATGGTTCACGACCCAATTTTCATACTTTCACAGGCAGTACAATTTTAATATAGGACTCTCACGACGCCTTTTAAATTTTTGTCGTCATGTTGGCGATGACTTTTTATTAATTTTGATATATATATATTATTGTTGTTATTTAAAAATAAATAAATAAAATTAAATAAAATAATTCCTATTTTGATTATATTTTTTATGATTGTGTTTTTTAGTCAATTTATGACACAAAAGTTCATATTCTGTATATATCTTTAAAATATTGCTAGGTTTAAAATGACGCTTGCAAAGATTCTGAAGAAGCAACTGTTAAAAATACATTTTTTTTCGTGAAATAATCTCATCAGAGAAATGTCTCCATTTTTTCTTTTTAGTCCATTGAGCTAAGTCCGCGTGCTTAAATATTGTTCGTGTATAAATATTATTTTTTTTATCCTCGCGTTTCGTATCGTTTCGACAAAAAATAATTGAAACTGGTCTACGTTAGAGAATGTTGAATGCAACACAAATGCGCTTAAATAAAAATCTGTCTATAGGCTCCAATGTCACGAAATTCTTTTGTTTGTATCTGTAAAAGAACCATAAATATTGTATACACTAGCAAAAACTATTGAGCTTATTCTTCGTTTTTCATTAATAATTGTTCCAAATTTAACATAGTTTGGATGATTACGTGACATTGTCAGAACACTCTTGTAAGGTCCTGTATGAATTAAAAAGTCTAAGAGCACATATTTTCTTCAAACAACATAAGTTTAAGCAACTTACTCACGTACGCCAATTTCATTTTGTTGAATGCAGAGTAAAGATTTTAAAATGCGTTTAAACGAAATTCATCCCATAAGCCGTAATGATAAGAAAAAGTTTGGCCTGTCCCTGTGCACAATCCATAAACGATATAGACAACAAAATTTATGCAGCTATTTCTACACAGTGCTTAAATGTGTGTACCAATTTGCAAGTCAATCGGTGGATTTGTGCGGCCGCTATTGTGGTACATACAAATTCTGTCCATAGGCCTTAATGAAAAGGAAAACTTTGGTGTGTCCCTGTGCACGAACTACAGAAAGAATGCACACCCAAAACTATACAGCTAGTTCTGTGTGGCTCATAAACATGTGTACTAAATTTCAAGTGAATAGCGTGATTTTTGTGGCCGCTATCGTGAGGCAAACAGACACACAGACAGAATCCAAAACTGTTTTGAGTCTCCACATGGAGGCCTCCACTGATGTTTCGGCAACTAGTTTTTTATATATTCAACAATGTAAATGTTGAGTTTGGTTGTATAGTTGACAACCCATAATCTGTTGCCGCTGGTTGCGTTTCTAACACCCGACCACTGGCTGGCGATTAGCGCGACTGTCAGTAGACATTTATTAGCATTAAGTCGTACAGCTTCGTTTGAACTCGCTTTGATTTAGAGTGTAGATGTGATAAAATGTTTATATTAAAATAAGATACATTAAAACTATTTCTTATATTTTTACATTTTCTTAAATGACATTCAGTCAATATTTTGTAATACTTTTTACTATTTGAACATAAAAATACCACACTGAAAAACATACATATATGAACAAAATTATATACATATATGAACATAAACTTACCATAAACATAACATATATAAATTTAAAATATTTTAATATAATTATTTTATAAAAGGAATAAATAAAATTATATAGATTGCTTTCTTCTTATTTTTTTCCCAGAAAACTTGAGCAAATTACACATAGCTATTTTCGGAAAAGGGCTAAATACGAAATCAAAATTTTAAATATTAAAAAGTATAACTTCTTCTTCTTATTATTATTATTATTAGTATTTATCAAAACATAATATGAAATTTCACATGAATTTTGATTTTTATCCAACACTTCCGAGTATCATTCTAAACACAATTGCTGCCTTTTTTTTCAAAAAAAGAAAAAAAAAAAAAAAAAAGGGGGGTCATTTTAGTTTGAACAAAGAAAAAGTATTTTTTTATTACTACACGAGTAAACCGTGACTGCGGGGAAAAAAAGAAAGAAAAGAAAGAAAGAAACTAGTCTCTAGTCTACAAAAATCTTTTCACTAAAAGCATTAATTTGATGATTAAAAAAGGTTGATAGTTGTCATGCTTCAAAGTTGTAAATATAATGACGAACATTTATTTTTTTATGTTGTTTAAGAAGCCAAACAAGTTAATGGATATTTAAAAACATTTCTTTTTCAACTTAAGAAAATTATAGAAGTGTATTGTGTTTAAATATCAGTATGCCACATGCATATTTTTTGCTGTTAATCAAAATTAACCTTAAAATATTGTATTTTTTCAATTTCTTTTATAAATAATTTTTCTAATATTTGATTTAAATGTTGTTGTGCTTAAAAAAATAGATAATTTCACTCACCCGTAAAATTATATTTCTCAAGAATATTAGAAAAAAGAATATAGTTAGTTTTTCAAAATGTGTATTTTTTTTTTTAAAGCAATTTCAAAATACTTGAATTAAAATATTTTAAAAGAAAATTTATCATATGAAAAAAAAAAAAAAAAAAAAAAAAAAATTATAATTTTTCATTTTATTGTGACTTTTAAATGTGAAGCTTCAAATTATTGTTTTATTTTATTTTGTGTTTGAAAATTAATTTTAAATCTAACTTGTAAGATTTAATATTGTCTTCTGTGGTAAAACTGTCACTATTCATGTATTATCGTAATTGTATGATGACAAAATGTAAATAATGCACCATATATATATATCTAAGAATAAGCTAGTGTTAACTTTCATAAACAAGCAAAAACTTTGTTTTTAAATGCTACCACTGTTATCATATGCATTCATACAAAAGAAAAACTACAGTTCTGGTAAAACTGGTATACATACTTATATTTATTTACTACTTTTTTCTATATGCATAAGCAGAAAATATGGGATTTGTGAAATTTTTCGATCACTGGTTTTCAATGGATTTACACATTTTAAGATATTCTTAACATGATTTTACTATTTTTAGAAAATGTCTGTCTGTGTCTTAATAAAATTTTGTGGATGGCTAAATATTGGACGGAATTCCACAAAAGTTAACATTTGAGAGGACCTTAATATAATTCAGTGTTTTTTTATTCATACATTTTGGCACATTAGGTGGCGCTGCTATGCTATATCTCACAGATCAATGGACGGAACACAGTATGAGTTTATATTTGAATGTATCTTGACTCAAGTTGGTGCAGACTGCAGAATAGCTTTAAGTGAATCTAGCTTAACAGATGGCGTCGTCGTCCCGTTTTATTCAAAATTTTTATGTAGCAACATAGGATAAAATTTTGTATATATGTATATATATACACACACAATGAGGATTACTTTCAACCAATTGTTGTAAAATTATAAAAGAGTTATTTATATACTTATAGTTAACAAGATAAAAGTTTTGTATATGTGGAGCATCTCTCTCTCCTTACTCACACACATAAACATATATATATATACATATATATATATATATATTTGTTTTTCAGTTAAATCTTTTATTGTGAGGGTTTTTTAAAAGAACTTGTCAATACCTTTAAAAGGAATGTTTGAGTCATAGATCTCCGATAATTTTAAACAAAGTTATATAATTTTTCATTAAAAAAAAAAAAAAAAAAAAAAAAAAAAAAAGTGAAAAATTGTATTTTTAAAGATATTGCTTGTACGAGATATTTTGTACGCTTGGACAAAATTGACTGTCTTCCGACATTTAGTGTTGAACTTTTCTGTGGTAAAAGTCGTCTGCACTGCACGCAACAGAAGATATAACTTTGATAAATGATAATTAATAATTTGCACTGCTTGAATTTGTAAAGGAAAACATGGAAGAAAATTTTGTAATGGCTGCAATATATAGTTTTAACCATAAATATAATTTTTAGTAAACATTACATATATAATTTTCTGAATTATATAATCCTGAATTCATTTATACATAAAATGAAACTTTTTTAAAGTTGATGTGCACTAACTAATGATTCAAATTAATGATAATAATTCTGATCATATATATGCGCACAAGGAATATGTGTTTAAATACAGAACTACCATTGCTCGTAATTTTCGCTATCTTTTTTAAATATACATATATATCTATATATACATATATATATATATATATTTACACGGTTGAATAAAGTAAAGATTAATATACAAAAAAAATAATATAAAATTATCAGCGGTGCCAACCATCTTTATATATAAATATTACATTGCTTGTAAATCTTTAATTTTATTACATAATTTCTTTTTGTCGATGTTATCTTTTGTATATTTATGCATACTCTTTAAACTGATTCCTAAAATTTATTATAAATGGCAACATGTTATTTTATATATGAGAAATCAAAATGATAATTTAGAAATTTCAGTATTAATTTAATGCCATAAAAGAAAGAAATATTTCTGTCCACTTACAAGTACTCTACCTCTCCCTTTTTAAGAATCTGTAAACTGTGAAACTTGTTCACTTCACCCACATTATAGCATTTCAGAAATGGGCAGCGTCAGCAAACGAGGTCTTTTTTAGGCGTGTCCAGTCCTACACAAGCCTCTTGAAGGTCGATGGCCAACTACCTACCGATCGGGATTACCACATAGTCAATAGACACAAGACAAAAGGACTAAATCCCGACCCAGTTCTGATATCTTTTCCCTATTCCTTTCTAACTTTTGTTCTTCAGTTTATGTATGCTATAATACTTAAAACACATTCCAAAAATTTTTACGGTCCATTTACTACCACAGGTCATCGGGGGCAGTCATTTGCCCAAATAAGTTCATGAAATTAGAAGGGTGTTGAAGTACTTAAGTAAAAGTGAAACTAGACAGGCGGGGCATTATCAGAGATGTTCAGATAGCAGGAAACAAATTCAATGCAAGGGTTGACGAGTTAGACAAAATGAACTAGAATTGATTGATAATGGATTTAATCTAGCTGAAACAGACGGATTAGTTCTCTTACATTTTACTTTTGCAGAAGAAGAAAGGTGCATTGTTTGAAACAGGAAGAGAAATCGTTAATCCTATAATTTTTGAGTATGTTGTTATAATTTCAGCATTAAATAAACAAATAAATAAATAAAGGAAACCTTGATTAATTATTCAAACATTTTCACTTTCTTCTCTATACAAGAAGAAAGTATTGGATTCGTGATACATTTGGACTTCCGATTTTGATGAATTAACCCGTTTTGGTTCGTCCTGAACTCGATTTAACCATTTTTAGAAAATGTTAGTCTGCATGCTTCTGTAACAGTGAGTTACCAACATTTTGCTGCAACTAACAAAAGTATATTTTCAATGTACCTAACGAGATACTGGGCGGAATTCCATAAAATTTTAGATTTCAGTGGAATCTGATATAAATTGGTTATGATTAGATTTTGGTACATATCGCCTAGCAAATTGTGCTGCTCTACTTCAATTTTCACTTTCTATTCGAAGGCTATATCTCAACTTTTATAGCGTATAAGTGCACGAAATTCGACATGTAAGATGATCCTTATGGAAAGCTATGGTGATTTAAGTTGGTATATATCAAGTGGTAGGTGGCACTGTTATACTATTCATATAAATTGATACGTGAGATAATAATTATGAAAAACTATGCTGGTTTAATTTTAATATAATATCGCTAACAGGTGGGCTTTTTTTACTCACTTTCTGCAATTTTCTGGATGACTATTTATTAACGCTAACCGACAGGTTAATAAGAATGATATATAAGAAAATTTTGTGATTGACACAGCATACTGTTTTTTTTTTTTTTTTTTTTTTTTTTTTAATAGTATATATCAAAAGAAAAATATTGAAGTATATCATGCTATATAAACTGAGATTTGTGTTAATGAACTTTATTATTTACGAAATATTATTTTTCAAAAATAAATATGTTTGTTCTAACATATTTACTTATTTGAAAAGCTTTTTCCAACAGTTCTGAGGAAGAAAAATTAAATATCACATGAAGAAATGGAATATGTAATTAAAAATATATTTTAATAATAATGTAAAAAAAATAAATTCTATTAAAAAATAACGAACTTTTAGTTTTCACTGGTTCACTGGTTCGTTTAGTTTTCGCTACTAGCTTATTTATTTAATTTTCTTGCCTGAGTTAGATATGCTTGATTATTATTATTATCGTTATTATTATTATTTATTGAAAGTAAAAGAGTAAATGTAACATGATGTATTGTATTCATCTTGAAAATTTGTTGTTGAAACAAGGTACCACATTATTCTTTGTCAAATGATTCTGATATTTAAATTTTCTGATTTTAGATACTGTTTTCAGAAGGCTCCAAAAATCGATATATATATATATATTTAATGTATAGAACCTTGTCTTTGAGGCGATCTTTAAATAATATGAAGCATATTTTTTTTTCTAGAAATTCGAATGATTTTTACATTTTTAAAAATAAGTTTTATTATTTTTTCATTTTATTTATTTTTATTTATTTATTTATTTATTTATTTGTATGCCTGCAATGTTATTTAAAGCAAAATTATATCAAAAATTCTAAATAAAATTTCGAAAGAAACTAGAATCATTTTCATTTTAATTAAAAAAAAAAAAAAGAAAGAAAGAAAGAAAGAAACTTTAAATCTTAAAAATAGAACTTATTGAATAAAACCTTTAAAAAGATAAAGATATTCATTGATGCAAATCCTTTTCTAAAAGTTTCGGTAATTTTGTAAATTACAGTCATGCTTTGGGCGGTAAGCTAAAGCCAAACTACGCACTAACTTTATAGTAATGTATTCCTTTTATCTCTTATGAAAATAGTTACATGAATGTATTCCAGTTTAAACATTCTAGATGAAACACTGAACTGTGAAATTAGGTAAAAGGTAAAGTGAAACCTTCAAATCCACCGGAAGAAATTAAATTACGAACAATTCGGAAAGTATACTGGACTCACTCAAGTTTTTTTTTATTAGCAATTTTCCACATTCTAATCACCGCCTCCTTCCTCCCTCAAAAATGTAACAGTATAATGGGATGTCCCCAGAAAGTTGTGTAATATTACAAGTTTAGAATTTAGCAGAAAATCATGAAACATGGTACTGCAAATGGGATGAATCTGCATGAATGTGACTTTATACTAAATTCTGACTGTTTTGAAACATTTTTATTACCATAATTTAACAGTTAATCAGTTATTGTAAATTATAACTTTTAAGTTCAGTTTGGCAGTTAAAACATTTTTAAATGACGACTTTGGACCGATATAGGCTGAATTCTATTACCAAAAATTACTGCTCTTGATTGGTCTTTGTTTTTGATGTGTTAATATTGCAATGATCCCAAGTCATTTGAATGTTATGCTGGAAAAAGAAGAAAAATCTTTTTGTTAATATGTACGACAGGAATACTGCTTTTAATTAGATATTTCGTGTTTCCATCATTTGCTGAGTTTCATCTTGATGAATATGTCGAATGTACGCCAACAACCAATTTTACCATTTTTATTTCTTCTTCTCATATAATAATATGTCCAAATTGTAAAAACTTTTACATATTTGAAAGTTGACTGTAAGTAATTACGTAAACAAAAGTCTCCTATTTCCTAGAAAAAGATTCACACCATTCAAACATTAGATTAAAAAAAAAAAAAGTTTTAAATATTCAGTCATATTTCTTATATGCGTCATGAATATTACATCTGGCGTTATTTCCATACTGAGTAAACTATTCTACAAGTTTTTATAGTTAAACAAATATAAATAAATAAATGGAAGAATACACAGAAAAAAAAAAAAAAAGTAATATAAAAAATAGTTCTGCAGTACAAAATTGAATTCTGTCTCTCACCGATACATATATACAGTCGGCAGCAAAACTATTCGAGCGCTAGCAATAATTCCTATGTAAAAAAGTACACTTAATAATGTTTTGTTATATAAATCCTTGTGGAATCATGTTCTTAAACTGACTAATAACATGTCTTGACAAGTATTTATTTAACAAATCAGAATTAATTGTACTATATATATATATATATATATAAGAATTATTGCTAGCGCTCGAATATTTTTGGCTGCCGACTGTATATATATTGGACTAAGGGGTACATACAAATGAAACACTTCTAGTTGTAAAGCTGTTTGCAGGCGTTTCAAATGTATGAATGCAGTCGGTAGCAAAAGTATCCGAGCACTAGCAAAAATTCCTATATGAAAAAAGCACACTTAACACTGTTTTGTTAAATAAATCTTTGTCGAATCATGTTCTTAGACTAAGAACATGATTCGACAAGGATTTATTTAACAAATCTGCATTAAGTGTACTTCTTTTACATAGGAATTTTCGCTAGTGCTCTGTTACTTTTGCTGCCGACTGTATTTGGAAAAAAAATTGCAAAATTTACGTCATCAAAATTGCAAGCGTTCCGTTTGTATGTAACCCTAATATTTGGTATTTTATTTTCATACACCTCTTTGTTATTGTTATTTATATACTTCAATAATATTATTTTATACATTATTTAACACATTTATACAATATTATTATTTTATACATTATTATTTTATCCATTAACACATTCCATTATTTAGAAAATATTTCTTGGAAAAGACCAAAATATGTAACATTTCCTAAGTAGTAATTTTGCGAGGCATATTTATAATTGTTTGATGGCATCTCAGAGAAGACCTGATATCACTTAAAAGAAACTGAACTGGCGCATAGTTCTAGAAAAGGACAGAGAATGATGTGGATTCTCAATGAATTAAGACTTGAATGGAGCACGAGACTAACAAAAATCTCAACTGGTAATGTAAGGTACTGGAGAAATTTCATATACACTCATTCTACTATTATCAACCGTTATCCTAATCAAATCTTTAGCCATATTTCAGCTTTCTTCTTCAAAAACTAATTACCTATATAGTTAAAAAGTTTTTAAAAAATGACATTCTAAAATTTACATTTTTTGACAAAATAATTATGGATATATATCTTTATTTTAATGAAAACTATAATTAAAAAAATCTTACACGATAGAAATTAGAAGAGCACTCCGTTTTTAGAAGAAACAATACTAGCAATTTATTTGTTAATTATTTTTTCATATTAAGAATATATAAATAAGACATTTTACCCAGGTCAACGTTTCTATCCCAGTCTGTTTGACTGTATTTTTAAAAGAAAATTTAATCTTCTATATGATTTTTTCAATCATTATACAAATTATATATATATATATATATATATATATATATATTACAAAATTAAATATATTCATTGCATGGTTATATTACGTTCCATCATAATCTTGTTGTAAAACATGCAATTTTTTTGTTGGCCACCATTGGGACTATATTGTCCATAACTAAATCTGGCACTCCTTAGATTCATTTTTTACTAAGTATAATAAACGTAAAGCCTATCATAAAATAAATAAATAAAAGTTCAGTAAACTATTATTTGATAATTTTTGTAATTGATGGTAAACCATCTCTATTATTTCAGTAATTGCTCTGATAAACAATTCGTGAAGAGATGGAACGATCAATTTTCCTTCATATTCAAAGACAGCGTTTGTATCCGGAGGGCCTGTACGCTCGATTAAACCATATTTGGGTAAAAGAAATTCATTTAAGTCTAAAAAAACAAACAAAACATATTTTACATTCCTTGACTTCCATCGAACTTGAAAATTAGCCACAACTGTCCAATTCGTACGAGTGAGGGAAAACCAACCAAGCATCGATGTGATCCTGAGGAGATTCGCGATTTATGGGATAATCTTTCGATAAGCCGTGAGCTGAAAAGTGTGAGTCAACAAGAGGTTAAGGACAGCATTAAGTGTTGTTCACACGGTAGAAGGTTGAAGGAATTGATTTTTGCCGGTGATTTTATGTTCTTGAAAAGCTATAATGGGACGAATTATTATATCTTTTACAAAAATCTCGACTTTAATCAAGTGACATGAAATATAGTAAGTTCTGCTGTCCCGGTGAAGATCCCCATGTTATGATATTTGTTCCATAAAACGCAATGTACTGAGATTTTATTTTTGAAAAGTAAAATGAGAAAAAGGACATAATATAAAATAAATAAAACAATATCCAATATTCAGGCACATTAAAAACAGTTTAATATTCACAAAACTATAATGTGATGTTATTTATGGAACATATTTTTAATGTTAAATTTACATTAATTTTATATTTTTCATATAAAAATATGACAAAATAAAATGCAATAAACCGCACTCAAAAATTGTTGTCTAATCAAGAATTTTAAAAAATCTCATAAGAAAACACTGTTAACTGGAAAAATATGCAACAATAACTTTGCGTAAAGAAAAACAAATAAATAAAATGAAAAAAAAAAAAAAAACTCAACTCATCATAAATTACCACTTAAAAATAGGACATGATCGAAACGTGTACAAATCTAATAAGTAGAAACATATAAGATCCCCCCCCCCTCCCCCTCGTCAAAGCATAAAATTTAACGCGCATTTAGTTTTATCTTTCTCTCTTTCTTTCCCTTTTTTACTTTCTTCTATATTCAATAGAAGAAAGTATTGGATTCTTAAAATTTTTCGACCTCGGGTTTTTGATGGATTTACACGTTTTGAGAGCTTTAAACACGATTTGACCATTTTTAGAAAATGTCTGTCTGTCTGTATGTGTGTGACAAAATTTTCTGCTAACTGTATCCCAGGAAATACATCACAGAATTTCATACAAATCGGTATGTAGTTGCACCTTGACATAAATTAGTGTCTACCAACTTTTTGGTAAAAATTGTCTTACAGGTTGCGTTGCCATCCCGCTTTTTCTAAATTTTTAACATGGTGATATAGGACAAAATTTTGTATAAATGTGCATAAAGAGAATTATTTTTTAGTAATCATTATGAAATTTACAAGAATTATTTATAATAGATATAGTCAACTGGGAAAATTTTTTTGTATGTGTAGGAGCCTCGCCAGCCCCCTGGGGGTGAAGTCCCCCCCTCGAAGGGAGTAAATTTTATGATGGGTATCTTTCAAACGAGCTCGCCAATACCTTTAAAACGAATGGTTGAACCATGATCTGCCATAATTTAAAATAAAGTTATCGATTTTTTTTCATTTTTACCAAAAAAAAAAAAAAATGTAATATTGACAAGAAAATTGACTTTTTTTTGGATATTTAGTGTTGTACTACTTCTCTAATATGGAAATCGTCTGCATTATCATGGAAGATAAAATTTTTAAATAATAATTTTAATAAATTATTTTTACTGAGTGAATTTGTATAGAAAAAATATAGAAGAAAGTCATGTGGTGGCCACAACATACTAGTTTTTTTTTTAAACAAATGAAGCGTCTTTTGCTATTTATGGCGTTTGGTTTAAAAATTTTTAAACTTCGTCCAATGTAAAAATGGTTTTTATAATAATAATAATAATAATAATAATAATAAATTATAATTTAACTAGAATTATGTGGCAACCCCAAGACTTTCTTCTATATTATCGTATACAAATTCTTACTTATGTATTTATTATTTATTAAAGTTATTTTCGATGATGAATGCAGATGATTTTTATCTCAGAAAAACATAACACTAAATGATGATAAAAAGTCAATTTTGTGCCGATAACAACAAAAAAAAAAAAACATTCTTTTGTTTTAAATTATCGTAGATCTGTTGTTTAACCATTCGTTTTAAAGTTATTAAAGGGTTCTTTATGAAAGATACCGATTTTTTCTTATTTTATATTAATTTTACAATCGTGCACTAAAAAATGACTCTCTTTATGTATATTTATACAAAATTTTTGTTATACTGCCATATTGAATATAATGAAAAAATGGCGTGACAGCGCCCTGTTGAGCGATTAATACCGTATGAAATCAACAACAGTTTAGGTCAAGGTTCAACTAAATAACAAGTCTGGTTAAATTTCGTTCTTTGTTTCATGGGATCGTCCAATAATCGTCCACGCACAGAAACAGACAGACATTTTCTAAAAATAATCAAATCGTGTCCTTTCAGAATTCAAAATGTGTAAATCCGTCTATAATTGGAATTCGAATATTTTCACGAGTCTAAAACATATATAGAAGAAAGTAATTTTTTTTTTTTTAATTACTGATGTAAGATTTTTCTTTTCTGAATGAAACGGGAAATAGTAATATGACATGGTAATTTAATATAATCTTTCGATTAGTAACGATCTGAGAAAAGGAGACTTAAAGATTTCATGCAATTATGCCGTAGAATGTCGTATCAAGATATTGTATCATTTTCCAATACACTATCTACCAATAAGTACTTGGACATTTTCAAATCTAGACGTTTTCTCAAATATCTAGAAAAGTTTTTTAGGAATTATCTATAAACATTGGTAGTGTAAGTAACATGTTATAGCTCATACATCAGCAGAAGTTGTATCCTGCAGAGGAAAAGGGGACCAGTAAAACATTATGCAAAAATTAAAATGTTTTGGATCACCCAGTAATACCTGAAGAGCGTTTTGAATGTAGTATGGGATTATGAGGGTTTTTCTTATTATTTTTACAAAGTTTTATGAAGCTAACACATACATTCATGGAGATATAACGGTTCTTTTAAAAAATTGCAAAATGAAAAAAAAAAAAAAATAAATATATATATATACATATACACATAATTTTTTTAATTATGACACGTATGGTATTAAACACAGTGCAAAACAATTTTTAAGAAATTTGGCATACTACGTTGGACACAAAATACTGCAATCAGAATGCAAAAATGTTAAATCTCTTATGAAATATGAGCATTTATACTAAATAATTTTTAACTATGCCTGCACTAGCTTTTAAAAATTTCATTTGCATAATTTACTAGCCAAAGGTATTGAGCAACTTATATGAAATTCCCAAACAAATATCATGTAAATTCAAAACGTTACGAGAGATAGAATGAACAGAATTTAAGCTCCTCTCGAAAAAAAAGAAAGATGTTAGGGGTTTTTATAAATACTTATTTACAATCAACGAAAACACTGTATTACCATGGGGCATTGGTTGAATGAAAATAAAAATGTGAGTAAAATCTCTTATAGTTTAGTTTTATTTTGAAAGAACTGCAATTCTGTTCATTCTATCTCTCATAACTTTTTCAATTTGCACAATGTTTGTTTGGGATTTTCATATACGTAGCTCAATACTCTTGGTATTAAACTATGCAAATAGAATTTTTTAAAACCTAGCGCGGGCGTAGTTAAAAATTATTTAGTAAAAATGCTCATATTTCGTAAGATATTTAACATTTTAGCATTCTGATTGCAGTATGCTGTGTCTAATGTAGTATGCCAAATTTTCTAAAAATGTCTTTGCACTGATTCTAATACTCTACGTGATAAATGGAAATTTTTTTAGGAAAACAAAAAAAAAAAAAAAATATATGTATCTCCATGAATATATGTGGTAGCCTCATACAAATTTATGCAGATAGTGTAAAATCTCATAATCACATCCTACAGCTAAAAACGAATTTAAAGCATTACCTTTTCCAGGGTGATACAAAGCACTTTATTTTTTATTTAATTTTACACTGGTCCCCTTTTCTTCGTCAGGATACAATTTTTTCTTAAATATACGAGGTATAACATGTTCTTTACACTACCAAAGTTTTAAGATGCTTTCTAAAGAACTTGCCTAGATATTTGACGAAATGTCTAAATTCGAAAGGGTCCAAATACTTATTGGTAGGTACTGTATCTCTACGTTGATGTTTAAAAAAACATTTCATGTGAAAAGAACATTTAATAATACTGCAATAGAAAGTTATTTATAACACAAAATATGACTAATAATAATCTATGACAAGCCATATTTTTTGTACGAAAATGAAAATTCAGTTATCTGAAATCGTTCAAATGTGTAAATGTTAAACGGAAACTACAATATGTTTGTGGAAAACCTATTGTTTTTTGCACTTAACAAACTACAATAAACTGTGCTTTAAGTTGCAACAGTAAGAACTATGTTGCAACTTTATTTTGTAACAAGAAAGTATATATACTGTACAAAAAATGAATTTACCTGCAAAGTATATGTACTTAGTGTTTGAACATTATATCCTTTAAGTTATTTTATAAATAAATTAACATAAAAGCCTCTTAAAAATACTTTATCAATTAAGAACATTTTCACCTACTTACATACGGAACCATTTTTAGATAAAAACGCGCGAAATCTTTATAGATATTATTGTTAATTTATGGTAAATTGGATGGCATTTCCGTTTTTCAGAGAAGTATTCTGATGTAATACTTTTTGCCCATTTACCAATCAGAAATCCGTAAAAATGCCAATCTTCACATGCTAGTTTATTTTAGTTTTTATTTTTATTTTATTTTAATTTCTTTTAATTAATTAATTAATTAGAAAAAATAGAAAACAAAGTTTTAATAGAATTTTTAAAAGAATGATTTAAAATACTGACAAGTTTTACTCAATTAAAATAAAAAATAAAAATTGTGTATTCAAAAGTACACCAAAATAAGTAGTTCCGATTTAATAATATAATATCAAATGGCTTACTTGTCTCAGTACGAAAGTTGAAACATATACCGTAAATTTCTATTGGTGAATAATTGGCTAAAATAAATTCTGATTACAATCCTACAAATTATGAGGACTTCATTTTTGTTTTTACATCATAAGTCATTTCTTACTATTACTGAATTCATTTGTTTCTTTTAAATATATTTCAGATCCTTGTTTCTTGTTTAACGTTTCATTATATACCTGCCTTCATTGTTTACTATTGAAATAAAAACGGTCTGTTATTCTGCAAGAACCCGACACGAGTTGTTCCACTGTGTAATGATCCGCTAAGCGCAAGAACATATACGTATCTCATTAGTTCTTTACCTTGAAAAAGAGCGGATTAAGTTTACCAATTTTACCTCTCGAAAAACGAGTCATAAACCTACTTTTGTAGAAGGTAGACCGATTGTAAAGCGAAATTTATACTCGTATTGTAATTGAAAAAATTCAGAGCGGAAATATAAATATTTTTCTGAGTAAGCTTTCAAGTGAAAAAAAAAATTGTTGACAATGTCTTACGAACTGAGTTCAACATTTATATATATATATATATATATATATATATATATAGGATACGGAAGAAAAAGTCATGATGTATGAGCTCTATAAAAATATGCCTATTAAATTTCATATAGAGTTATAATATTGTCTGATAAAATTAAAGTATTTGATATGCATGCATACTACAATAAAATTAGAAAGGAACAAATTTGTATTATTTTATCAATTGTTAATCAAATTTCTTTTGCTTTTTAAATTTGTATATGCATAGCTGCCAAATTGCATCGTTAAAAAAAAAAAAAAAAAAAAAAAAAAAAAAATCTGAATAAAGTTTTTTACCACATTTATTAGTAGAAAACCTTTAATTTTTTTTAAAATTCTGTTTTAAGTTTCCAGTAGCAAAAATACGTACAATTTCTCAGCTATGTATATACGTATAAATAAAAAACTTTTCAAACCTACCTCTATACGTCTCTCTGTTTCTATTTATATATCTATCTCTCTATATATATTATATGAGAACTGAAAACTGTGTATAACAAAAACAAAATTCAAAAACAAATAAAACAGAAAAACATAACAAATGGAGATTAATAAGTGAAATTTTTAGTTTGGTTTCGAAAATTCGGTTAGTGAAGATTACTACCGTAATTTTCTGCTTATAATCTGCAGATAAAATGTGTCATTCCTCCACCAGAAATTTTGTTTAACACAAAAATATATATTATTTTGAAGAAACAGTTCGTACAAATAGAACCTCGTTTGCTAATTAAATTTTCTGGTTCAGAACTGACTTACCTGACCTGCGGATTATACGCGGAAAATTACGATACTTTAATTTCGAAATTAATATTAATTTTATATTTATTTTTACATGTAATGAAACACTTTTTCTTTACAAACAAGAAAGCGAGTTAATAAACCATGGTAAAATACATAAAAAGTTAAAAATATATAAGTTAAATATATATATATATATATATATATATTGTTTCAATGTTTTCAATTTTGAATTGAACGAATTCAACGTCCCACTATTCTACATCCACGGAACTTGAGAATTTTAAAATAAAAGGTTAAACAAAACATATGCAAAATATCATATATAAATAAGTTGAAAAATATATTAAATTGTTTGGTTACATCAACAAAGAAAATGGAACAAGAATAAGAAGAAATTAAACCAAATTTTTTAAGTGTATAACTTTTATATGAGTTAACATGGATTTTAAAATAATTTTACAATTACATAAAAATCTGAAAATTCATCAAAAATTTAAGAAAAGAGTGAAATTCCTACAAAAACCTGGAAAATTTAAACTCAGTTTCCATAATGAACGCAGACTATTTACATCTCAGAGAAGTATAACACTAAATGTTTAACCCTTTGCCGATCCTATTTAATTTCTCTCCTCTGGTTAGTGTTACCAAATTTAGGGACTTTATTAATCAATATCCACCACTAAATTTAACAGTAAAGGTTGTCTAATCACTTTGGTTAAAAAAAAAATTATTCATTCATTATGTATATCAAATATCACTCCTAAAAAATATTAGTGATAACTGAATAAAACAATACCTAAATTTCGACAACACTGTTTAGATCGTTAGGACCGACAAAGGATTAAACAAAGTCAATTTTGTATTCTTCAGACGACGTTTGTAGAAATATATTTTTCAGAATTTATTTATTTAATCATTTATTTATTTTATTTATTTTGTTATTCAGATTATTAGAGTTACATATTTCAATCATGCCCTTTAAAGACATTTACGAGTTCTTTTGAAAAATAAAAAAAATTATACACCTCCGGTAGGGAGGGGGGGGGGGTCAAGAGAGAAAGTCATGTTCTTACATATGCAAATTTATTTTCTTGGTTGATTATATTACTATTATGCATATATTATTATCATTATTATTATTGTAGCTGTTGTTGTATATTTATTTCACAATGATTTGTTAAAAATAATTCTTATTGTGTACATTTGTACGAAATTTTATCCTATACTGACATCATATTAAAAATTATAAAGAATCGCGAGGACAGCGCTGCCTGTTGAGCGATGTATCCTTAAATTGAATGAGCATAATTTTAAATCAAGGTATACAAATAAATACAAAATTTGATTACCTCCCGTTCATTGGTTCGTAATGTGTAGCTTCCACAAAATTTTGGTAACACACACAGAGACAGACAGACACACAGACCGACAGAGATTTTCAAAAAATGGTCATCTCATGTTCACGACATCTCAAAACGTGTAAATCTACAAGAAATCGAAAGTCTAAAATCTTCCCGAATCTAATATTTTCCTTTTATATATACAGAAGAAAGTGATAATAATTTATTTTACACGAACATGAAAACTAATTGTATTATCTGTTGTAGAATCCGAGTTAAAGTATCTGTATCATTTATGTACGAATGAAAAACACATTACTTAAAGTTTGCACCAGTCTTATTTAGGATTTACTTTAATCTTACAAAATTTCTCAATTAAACAGTACATTGCCATCTCTTTCATTCATTTCCGATTTCTTAAACGTGCGTTTCCTTATACCAAATTCTAGTTCTGTTAAAAAGGAATCATTGTCAACAAAACAGTGAGGATTACGTAAGGATTCACATAATTAAAAGGCGAAGGGATGCCTCTCAACGCAACAGTGCTTTTCCACAATCGGAAGGCAGTCTACCAAGAAAAGCAGGTGCACTGGATAATTTCTCAAAAGCTTCCTAGTTAGCCAACGCCTAAAGTCAATCTCCATGAACTTTATGCTATTCAACAACGTTAAGGTATTATGATATGGAATATAAATGGAATCTAATTTTCTAAAAAAAAAGGATGTATGTTAAACGTAATGAAATTACCCTCATTTGTTGCTGTTTGTTATACATATTTAAACATTTCATATATTCCCCCAAAGAACTTTTTATGGACAGAAAAAAAAGTAAATAAATAAATAAATAAATAAATAATAATAATAAGTTTAACAATTCATATATATTCTTTTACATGAGTTTTGAATGTATACTTCAATTTTTACATTCTTCTATTTATATTCAGAAGAATGTATTGGATTTAAGAAATCTTTCAACCTTGTGTTTTCATAGACTTACACATTTTGAGTTGCTTGTAGCATGGTTTGACCATTTTTATAAAATGTCTGTCTGTCTGCTACCAGATGTTTGAAGGTGCTATATCTCAGAAACCAATACACGGATTTCACCAAACTTCGATCTTTGACTGGACCTTCACTTAAATTGCTGTTGATTAGATTTTGGGATACATCGACCAAAAGGTAAAGCCGGTATGCTGCAATTTCTTCCATTTAAGGAAAGTCTATGGCTCAACTCAAGTACACAACGTTAGATATGCATTAGAAACTTGATTTAAAAAAAAAAAAAAAAAAATGTTAATTAAATTTTGGTGCATATTGTCCAACAGCTAATATAATATAAAGTTTTTTTTTAATTCTGTACATTGCAATGGACGGAATTCAAAAAACACTTTATGTGGTATTTTCGTGATATACAGCTTCTACAAAATTTTAATAATATACAGACACATAGATAGACAAACATACAGATAGCGCCTAAAAACGATTAAATCGTGTTCAGAACATCTAAAAACTTGCAAACCCATCGAAAATCGACTGTCAAAAATTTAGTAAATATAATACTAGTAAAAGCCACCAAATTTTACCCTTTTTTGTCTCACAGGAAAATGATTATTCTATTGCATGTATATGTATACATATTTGTCAAAGAACATATCACAATTCTGATATTTTTTTCCTTAGATGCTTATTCTTGAAATTTGTAAGATTTATAAAATTGAAACCTGACATTTATAACGCAGTCTTTCAAGATTTTAATATTATAAAGATTTTATGCAATTAAAAATACAGATCGCATAAGTCTAGCATATATAGCATAAAGAAACGTATTTAAAACTTACAAGGTATGCACGTATATTAAAAGTAAATCTTTGTGCCTTTAAACTAGTCAGTGAAAGAAGTTATAATACAGATTCTATAGAACTACTTATCTATTATTACTGATAATGCAATGCATGGTAAGTCAATTAATTATTAGAAATAACAGTATTAATGCATTCAAACGAATTTAATAAAACACTTTGTGTACCTACCTGTATATATATGCCTTTTCAGTTTACAAGTTAAATTGAAAAATAATTTAACTTTCGTACTTTAAATTTATGAAACTTTTTAATTCTAAATTTTAACAATAATGAAAAAAAAAAAAAAAAAGAAAGAAAAAAAAAAAAAAAAAGCCTCTCAAATCCCGTAAAATCCCGAAAGTAACCCCCCTCCCCTTTTTTTTGAAAAGCAAAACTGGTAAATTTCAGGTGGGGGGATTATAATAAAGATTCTTTAAAAAATTTATCAAAGAAAAAAAAAATGAAGAAAAGGGAGGTGAGGTTATATTCGATGGAGGGGGTACTTTCGGGATTTTACGGTACTTACTAAGGTAAAAAAAAAACTGTGTAATGATTCCATTGATAACGGGCATCCGACACTTTATGAAAAATTAGTTAAATTAGAAATAATATATAAATATTAAAACTTAATTCAATGCCAAACTTAACTTGCAATGCCGATGTAATATAAGTGCGCCCGAAGATTGGATGTAGCTTTGTTGGATGGAGGGGAAAAAAAAGGGGGGGGGTTACTTTCAGGATAACAGAGACATTTTACTTTCAGCGAGAAAAGGGGGGAGGGGTAATATTCGATGGGGGGGGGGTTACTTTCGGGATTTTACGGTAAGTAAAAGAAAAAATTTAATGTGAATATGCATTCTTAATGTTATTATTGTTATTATTATTATTATTAACTACAATAAAATTAATTACAATGATTTTTTAAAAAATTTAAGATATTTTTTAAAGTTTTTTTTTAATATGAAGCATTGTTTTAAAACTAATTCAGAAATATATTCATCGTGCACTAAATAAAAGAGTATATTTACTATTTTTCACTAATTAATTAATTTGCAAAATGAATTAGAAGGTGGTTTCCTTACTGAAAACCACATATACCTGGTATTATATTATTATTATTATTATTATTATTATTATTATTATTATTATTATTATTATTATTTTATGGAAAAATTCTTGCTTCATTTAAATATATTTGATTATTTTTTTTTCCCTAGCATTAATTTTGTTAATTTAATCAAATGCTACTTTTCATTATAAATAAATATAGTAAACGTTAAAATAACACTGCTTACAAGATAATGAAAAAATATATTTAGTTTTTTATTAGTTAAAATGTAGAGAATTGCAAATAATGTAAGAGTTAAATGGCATAATAATAATAATAATATAATGTATAATAATGAATAATATAAAAAAAAAAAAAATGTATAAAAAGAAGGGACGGAAATATCTCATTTGTTTTCTCAATAGTACTCATTAAAAATAATATATAAATAAATAAACATTCATTGTGTTAGAATGTTTTTGTTTAATCAACCTATAATTTTTATGCAAACGGCACAATGATTTATATAATAATGACTATTATTATTATTATCATTATAAATTTGTGTTTGATGGCGAAAAATGACTGTGCTTTATATCTTTATAATACACAAAAATTTTGATCAGAGAATTTTTCTTATTTAAGAAGAAATTTATTTACGTTAAAAATATTTGATGTATTCGAGAAAATAGCATTTTGATTATTTTGCTCTTTTTTTTATTTTTATTTTCATAAATACATGCATATTGCATAATATTTTCAAAAATAAATTAAGTTTTTGAAGAGTGAATAATTTAACTTGTTTATCACTTGATCTTCATTTTATAATTAAGTGAAAAGAAAAAAAAAAAAAATTAATGACAAAAACAATAGTAACAATAGAAACAGCAGCAGTAACAATGATAACAATAATAGTAATAAAAATAATAAATATTTTAAGAAAATTAATAAAACTATTTAACGTGAAGATTATATTAAAATTTGTTTTTTTCCAACTAGTATATATATTTTCTAACGAATATATTTCAGAAAAATAATAAGCCCACATTGAAAAAACATTATTATTATTATTATTATTTTAATTGATGCTTTTCTTTCCCTTACATGTAACAATTGCACCTTATTCAGATAGTAGCAAGTTCTTTTAGACAAAATGTTTACACATAAACACATAGCTTTACTACAGAAAAGAACTTAATTTTTAACCCTTCTTTATGATCATTTAACATGAATGATATTTTAAGCAAAATAGCAAAGAATATATAATAATTATCTAGCACATTTACATTATGACTAACACCGAATAGTTTTGTTATTTAAAAGTGTTAGCACAGATTTTTGCTTTGACTTGATTAGAATAACTTTATAGGGTTTTGTAAGAGTTGCCAACTTTTTGTAGTTTATTCCGGCGTATTGTTTGCACCGTCTTTTTTCCATCCTATGTGTATCAAATAGGGATGCTACAGTAAGCTTTTCGTTAAGATCAAGTAAATGGTTCATGTACAGGGACAATCAAGAGAATTCTAATACATTAGGTCTATGGGGGAAATTGTAGGTAAGCAGAGTTTAACGTCTATAGACTGCACTAAACCAAATGAAACGAATATATATATTTTGTAATAGAGATAGTTGGAATTTTTTTTTTTTTTTTTTTTTTTTTTTTTTTTTGTGTGTGTATGGGGAGAAAACTGGGAATTTTTTTTTTGTGTATGTAGGAGCCTCACCTCCCCCCTGGGGGGGAAGTCCCCTTTCGAGGGGAGTAAATTTTCATGATGGGTATCTTTCAAAAGAGCTCGCCAATACATTTAAAACGAATTGTTGAACCATCGATCTTCTAGAATTTAAAACAAAGTTATCGATTTTTTTTTTTTTTTAACGAAAAAAAACTTAGGAAAAAAAAATCGTTTTTTTTTTTTTTTTTTTTTTTTTTTTAATATTGAGAATAAAATGGTCTTTTTTTTGGATATTTGGTGTTATACTACTTCTCTAATATGGAAACCGTCTCCATTATCATAAAAGATAATTTTTTCAAACAATAATTTTAATAAATTATTTTTTAAAAACAGAATTATTTTTTAACAACCGAATTAAATTCTATATAAATGTAGGTGCATTAATGAAACGGGGGGTTGAGGGGGCGACAGCTCCCTCACACAAAAATAATTATCATATAAAACCCTTCAGAAGCCTAATATGAATTGTTCAACATAGGTTTACCTAACAGTACTCGTTATCTTACCTATTAATCTCCAACCTGTATTTATAGTATTAAATTTCAGGGTAAGAGAAAGTCGTGTGAGTGACACACCAGATTATTTTAAAGTGTAATGTTTTTCTTATTTTATCGTAGTTACATAGTGAAAAAAAAATCACTCTACAAATAAAGTGGTGTGATATAAAGCCGGAACTAACAATGATCAGGAATAAATTATAAAAGTTTTCAATTCTGGTTTGGGTTATATAACTCATAACATTATTTAAATGCATTTAGTTCATTCTAGCGCTTCAGACTAAATTGTTCAAACATTATAAAACAAAAACATCCATATTATGTGAATAATAATAAGAATGCGACACAAACTTTCATTTCAAATTGAAAATAAATAAATAAATAAAAATAATGATAATGATAATGATAATAAATATAAGAAAAAAGCTTCAACAATAAAGAAATAAAGAAAAATAAATGAAATAATAATAACAATAATAATAACAATAACAATCTTTTTTCGTTCTTTCTGAAATATCAAGTACTTTAATAATTTCCCAGGAAGTGCGAGGTAAAAATTACGCACAAACATGGACTTAATTGATTAAAATATCGTCCACTTGGATTATAGATGAAAATCCATGCTCTTACTTCCGTGAATATTTAATATTATTTAAATGGAACTCTTCTATTTAACCGATCCGTTATTTCCTTTGAACTAACATCCAATTAATGGCCCATTAAGCATTGATTCCGTAACCATAGGCTTGATAGACACCTTAATGGATTCCTAAATGTAAGAGGAAGCGTCTCGTCAAAAGAACAATAAATCATTTAATTCGCGTCACTTTGATTTAAAGGATTTTTTCAGTAGTTTAAGAAACTTGATTTTCTTAGCACTTCTGAGCACTCAGATAATTATTCAGCGCTCCTCATTTTAAACAAATCATAACATGGATTTTTTTTTTCTCTCTAAAATAGAACGGGAAAAATTTATTTGAAGCCTTTAGAATTCTCGTGACTATTTTGCGAAATTATTATGAAATTCTCTTGAAAAAGTATTTCTAATCTCTATTACCTCTATGGATCCTGCTATCAGTTAAAGTAGCACTCTAAATTGACTAATTTAAATTAGAATTATTTATTTAAGCTCAAAAATAACCATTTTATACTGTGCATAGATTTATCACTCATACTAGGATACGTCTCAAACCTCTTGAACCAGGAAGATTTCAATCCATTATTAGGACTGAGGATTATTATTCTCAATCTATGGATTTTTAGGATACCAGTTTTACGATAAGGAGACATTTATTGAAATCGAAAATATATCGAAAATGTAATTGAATAATTTGAAAACGCTGTTATAATTTATAAAGAAAAAAAAATAATAATAGTCCTCCGTACTAAACTAAATTCTGCTTTTGCCAGAATTTCATTAAAATATTTTTTTTTCTTTTTCTTTTTACATCCTTTTCTTAGTTTCACCTGTATGTATATTTGTATGTATGTTTGTAACCGCTCTGGGAGGAAACAAAAAATCTATATTGTAAAAAAAGACTTTTCCTACGTGAACGCTGTGACTGTGAGGTAAAGCTCCGGGCTACGAACCTAAAGGTTTAACGTTCGAGCCCAGTCAGGGGAGATTTTTTAAAAATGGTTTTTGCTTTATTCTAAATTATTTATTTAATTAAAGATTTAAGTGTATGTAAATATTATGGTGTGTCACTCACACGATTTTCTCTTAGCCTGCATTTTAATACTAAGATAGATATTTTGTGCTTTTTAGTTCACATTTCTATAAAAGCGTGTTCTTTAATTTTTTAAAAGTATCATTTTTTTAGAATCAGATCAATTTAACTGAAATTCTGCGAACTTTTTGTCCTTTTATTGTTACTTCTTTGCGTTTTGCATATGACAAGCAAAATTGTATTTGCTTTGCATGTAATTATTTCTAGCTAATTTGTTGTAATTTCTACTTTCATATGAGTGATGCAGGTATGTAGAATTCATTTATTATGATAAATTTTATTTTTCTAATAACATGTAACATTTTGGTATAATTTATAGTACCTATAAATATATATATAGTAACTATAGTACTTATAGACTATAAATTATACCACTTTTAAATTTAATGAAAAACAACAAATTAACAATATTATTCAAATAGGTACTGCTGCGGGATATAGTAAATCTAGTATTATAAGATTAGTTAATAGAATAAAAAATCGCATGCTAATTAAACCTAATAATCCCACTCTAGATTCGTCTAAAATTTCGTTACACTAATAGTCTCCCTTTCTGTAAAGAATTCTATAGCTTTAAACATTATATACAACATAAATTTAATTTCTTTATCCCATTCAGTTCTCCTATAACTATTAAACAATTAACCCTTCATGACCGCGACTTAAATGGACCCACTGGAGGAGTATATCAAATTCCCATAGAAAGCAATAAAGAACTTTTCTATTATATTGGACAGACCAAGAGGACTTTAAATAAAAGAATACAAGAACATATACGAAATATCAAAGAAGCAAATAGTTCTACTCTAGTCGACTTCATCTATGCCAACACAAACGCCAACCCTATATGGGATAAAGCCAAAATTATTACATCACCATCTAATATCCAAGAACTTTACATTTCCGAAGCTATTCATATAATTAAATGCAAAAATGCAATAAATTCCAAAGATGCTGCTATTTTACCAATAATTTGGCACAATATTATAAAATAGTTAATAGTTTATTTCTGCTAATTCATGATGTTTTTTCTCCTACAATAACCTCGTATGATATGCAATAGTTCCAGCTTCTCTCACTTTTCTTAACTCCTTGGTCCAACCTCTACCGGAATTCATATTGTTTTTTGCTGATATTGAAAATATATCACGTTATTAAAAGACTTAACTGTTGACTGTAAAAAGAAAACATATTTAAAACTGCGCAATAGAAACGAATCATAAATCCCTGATGATGCTTTACTATTAAAGCGAAAAGCTTTGGATAAAAAAAAAAAAAAAAAAAAAAAAAATTAACATTTTTTAAATAAATTTATATTTACATGTGTTTAAAGTGTTTTAAATATATTTCCTTTTATGTCCTCTCATTAGTATAGCCTAATACAAACAGTTTGAATCATCAGTGTGACTAGTTAGTCATTTTAGTGTTGTTTCTTTTATAAAAGAAAATAAAAATCTTCATGCTTGAAAAGGTACTCCACTGAGAAAAAATTCTGTAACTGACTTCTAGAATCTAAATTGTGGCTCTAGAAAAAATAGTTCCATATCATCCTTATAAATTCTAGTCCCCTTAGAAAGCGAGTTCTAGAAGCCCCTATTAGAATCCTAGAGCGTTTGCCTATATTCTTGAGGGGAAAGTTATTTAAAAATCTCTGCAAATAAATGAGACAACAAAAGGCGGGTTTCTGCAACTATAATCTTGGTTTATTACCAAATTCTAGAAAATCAAGCGAGAATTTCTCGCAATACAAATGATTCAGAATATTGTTTCACCATCTAGAAGTGTGTACACTAGAAATTCTCGATAATTTCGTCTACTGAGTTTATTGGCGTGCCTTATGCGCATAGCTCGAAAATCTATATTTCTAGTTAAGGGATTTAGAAATTGGTCACTTATTCATTCTAGAGAAAGGCGGTATATATATTTTTTTTCTCAGTGTATATTTTTTAAGATAGACGTTTGATAAATCGGATTTCTTGTTGAATCATTGATACGAATTCCAATTACTGATGATTGCAGTCATCGTTTACAAATTGCAACCTAGAAGATGACTGTATCAACGTAAAATTAACTAATTTCTTAGTAGACTATTCACACGAGGCTTTAAAAATTTGTTCTTATACAGACGAATTGCTAGATAGGTAGTAAAACTGTACATTTACGTAAAATAGAGTCGGTAACAAAAGTGTCCGAACACTAGCAAAAATTCCTATGTTAAAAAAGTACACTTCATACGGTTTTGTTAAATAAATCCTTATCAAATCATGTTCTTACACTGACTAAGAACAAGGTTTGACAAGGATTTATTTAACAAAACCGTATGAAGTGTACTTTTTTTACATAGGAATTTTTGCTAGTGTTCGGACACTTTTGTTAACGACTGTAAGTGTTAATTTTATATTTTATTTAATACTTTGTAATTTATATTTTATTCCTTTCTCTGATTTTATTATATCAGAAAAATCATTATAATAAATTATGTGTGTATCGTAATGTTAAATTTTTAGAAACCTCTGGATATGGTATCCACATACAGTCGGTAACAAAAGTGTCCGAACGCTAGCAAAAATTCCTATATAAAAAAAGCACACTTAATACTGTTTTGTTAAATAAATCCTTGTCGAATCCTGTTGTTAGCCAGTCTAAGAACAGGATTCGACAAGGATTTGTTCAGCAAAACTGTATTAAGCGTACTTTTTTTATATAGGAATTTTTGCTAGCGTTCGGTCACTTTTGTTACCGACTGTACTTCAAAAGATTCTATAAAATTCATCACTGTTACTTAAAAGCTACATGGAATTCATGCAAAACATATCTTATATCTTGGATCCTGAACATTTCATATGAAATAGTGCTTTTAAGTGGGGAAGCCTAAATAGGGCCTGGGACAGAAATATCTCAAGGAGCCTCGTTTACATTCCTTCGTGTAAACTTAGTATAATGTGTTTCACCTTAACTTAACAGCACAAAGAAAGATTTAACAAGTTTAAATATATGTTGCATAAAGAAAATTGAATTTATTTATTAACTTTTATGCTTTATAGAAATTTTTAATTCCAAAATAAGAATAAACACTTTCGAAGGCATGATATCACAAAAAATTCTTTTCTTAATACTGTCAAATTAAAGTGAAACAGAGAATAAGTTTATCATTTGATTTGGAGGACCCATTCTAGCATGAGGCTCTGTGGCAATTGCCTTGGATGCCCCTGCCTTAGCCAGGTTTTTACAAGTTATTAATGATTTCACGAAGTACGTAATTAACAAAAGTATGTATGTGAATAGCAGACAAATGCTGTTAACATTCGAATATACATATATATATATATTATATTATATATATTCCATAAATTCTTTTTATACTTTATACATGATCTACCAGTAAGTATTTGGACATTTCTGAATTTAGACGTTTTGTCAAATAAATAGACAATAAGACTTCTTCACACACCATAAATTTTAAGCCAACAAAACCGGTTTCGAAAGGACGTAGCCTTCCTTCATCAGGTGCAAAAAAAAAACAAAAAAAAACACTTGATTTGGCCTTGGAGGCAAAAGCAAGTCTGGCTTAAAATTTATAGTGTGTGAAGAAGTCTTATTGCCTATTTATCGTTTGTACACCAGTTTTGCTTTTAATTTTGGTTTTGTCAAATATCTAGAAAAGTTCTTTAGGATGTGTTCTGAAACTTTGGTAGTGTAAAGAACGTGCTATACCTTATAAAATTTAGCAAAAATTGTGTCTTGAAGGGGAACGTGGACCAGTAATAAATTAAACAAAAATCAAAATGTTTTGGATCACCCTGTAAAAAGTAATGCTTGAAATGCGGTTTGGCTGTAAGCATGTGATTAAGAGGATTTTTCTCATTGTGTGTATGAAATTCTATGAGGCTAACACACACATTAATGGAGATATAACGGTTTTCAAAAGCAAATTTCACTTTTTTATTTATAACACTCAGAGTACAAGAACTAGTGCAAAGCCATTTTTAGGAAATTTGGCCATACTACATTGAACTCAGCATACTGCAGTTAGAATGTAAAAATGTGTTGCGAAATATGTGCATTTTTAGTAAGTAATTTCCAACTACGCTTGCGCTAACTTTAAAACAAATTTCATTTCCATAATTTAATAGCCAAAAGTGTTGAGCAACTTATATGAAACTCCAAACAAAAATCTTTTAAATTCAGAAAGTTCTGAGAGATAGAATGAACAAAATTTCAGTTCTTCTCAAATAAAAAAGAAGATGATAGGGGCTTTTATCAATATTTATTTAGAATCAGCGAACACTATATTACCATTGGGCATTCATTGAATCAAAATAAAAATGTAAGCAAAATTCTTCATAGTTTGACTTTCATTTTGAGAAAACTAAAATTCTGTTCATTCTATCTCTCATAACTTTTTGAACTTACATGATATTTGTTTGGGGTTCTCCTATAAGTTGCTCCATATTTTTGGATATTAAACTTTGTAAATGAAATTTTTTAAAACCTAGCGCATGCGTAGTTAAAAATTATTTAGGAAAAATGCTCATATTTTGTAAGATATTTAACATTTTTGCATTCTGATTGCAGTATGCAGTATCTGATGTAGTATGCTAAATTTTCTAAAAATTTTCTCTGTCGAATAAACAATTAAAAAGTAGAATTAAAATAATAATAATAATAATAATAATAAATATAGCGTTATACCTCTATGAATATAGGTGGTAGCTTCATAAAAATTTATACAGATAACGAGAAAAATCTTCTTAATCACATTCTACAACGAAAATGCCTTTCAAGCAATACTTTTTACAGGGTGATCCAAAACATTTTGATTTTTGTTCAATTTTTTACTAGTCCCTTTTTCCTCTTCAGAACACAATTTTTGCTGAAATATATAACATGTTCTTTACACTACCAAAGTTTCAAGATGATTCCTAAAGTACTTTTCTGGATATTAGACAAAACGTCTAAATTCGAATGTGTCCAAATATTTATTGGTAGATAGTGTATTTTACTCGTTTAACTTAATTTTTCTAAAGAGCTGGTAAGATTTAACCTCATTTTTCAATTCGATTGGTTAAGATTAAGGTTTAAGATGATCCACTTCATGAATATCGCGTGTAATTTACGTACAAAGGCAAGAATATTGGCTATTTTGTTTCATCAGGCCTAACGGTTAATGATATCTATTTAATCATTACATTTGACTAATCATGCTAGCAACAGATTTAGGGTTTGATAACAATACTTTACCAATCAAGCAGTAATTCTTCGAAGTAATACAGAAAGGGCAGTCGTGTCAGTTCTTTTTCGTTCATTAAACTGATTAAAAGTAAAAATCAAATTTTATTACAAAGACTTTAAAGAGATTTTTATGCTATACTAGTTAATTAAATAACGAAAACAATATTTTTTTTTAACTATTTAATAAATTATTTCACAAAATTAGATGTCGGGATATTTAACTCCTGGTTCAGGTGAATTAATAGTAAAAGTTAGACTTCAAAGTGAAACTTATATTAAATTTTATGAGGAATAATAATGAAATTTTTTTTATGTCTATTATGAGGGGTTTTTTTAATTATTATTTTTTTTTTCTATTGGACGTAGATAACTGTATGTACACACTACATTCGTATATTTTAGGAAGAGAAATACATTGTATGCATTGAAAATACATCTTAAACATACATTTGAAATAAGATATTTGGAAAAAAAAAATTAGCAGTAAACAGATAAATCATTTTAAAATTACTTACTGTATAGTCGGTACCAAAAGTGTCCAAACACTAGCAAAAATTCCTATGTAAAAAAAGTACACTTCGTACGGTTTTTTTAAATAAATTCTTATCGAATCATGTTCTTACAGTGACTAAGAACAGGATTCGACAAGGATATAGTTAACAAAACCGTATGAAGTGTATTTTTTTTACATAGGAGTTTTTGCTAGTGTTCGGGCACTTTTGTTACCGACTGTACAGTGTAAAGGGTTTTTAAATAAATATTTGATGAATTAAATAAATAATCGATTTTTATAATTTGCATATTTTTGATGAGATTTTATCGAAACGCATTTTATTTTGTATTAATTCTTAATAATAAATAAATAAATAAATAATAATTTACCTCAAAATAAATAAATAAATAAATAAACACATCAGCTAGTCTGATCAATTTATAAATACTGAAAACTTTGGTGCATTTTGTCCGACATTTAGGTTATTTATCTCAGATGTAAACGGCAAATGGTCTTAAATATCACAACTCGTGACATTTAAACCTTCGAACAGAAGTCTTTAAATGTAGGTTTGCAACTAAATAATCATTGCGTGTTTTTTCAAAACATAAATAATTACTTTTGTAGCTTTACTATGACAATTATTTCAAATTAATTTATCTTAACTTAAACGTTAATGTTTAATCTTATTTTAAATTATGATTATTTTATTATTTCCTTAAAATAATAATAATAATAATAATAATAAATACTGAAGAAGTATATAATAATGCCGGTAAAATGGTTTTCCATAGTAGAACATTTTCAGTAGTCATTTTGAATATGTTATAGCAATTAGACAGGAAAAATATAACTCGTAAAATAAATCTTTTATTTTAAATTAATTTAATCAGTAAAATTTATTACATTCTTGTATATTAAAATTTATTTTGATATTTAATATGTAATTATTGGATATAACTTTGCGAAAATTAGATTTACATGTATATTTATTTTGAAATCACTTTCTGTATTGACTACTTGTTAAAATATAATCTGTTACAAAAGCATATTTATCGGATAATTACAGTTATTTATAATCCGATAATGTCGGTGTCGCACAATGTTAGTGAACAAGACATTGTATAAAAATTGTGAGTAGATCTTCTACAATTAATTAATAGTTATAATATGTAACATAATTAACAATAAAAAACGTTTATCTCCCTTAAAAGGAAAAAAAAAAATACTATTTTTATTCATAATTATTCTTTAATTATTCTTATTTTACTCATTAATCTCAATTAAATGCCTGTCTATATACACAAGCACATTCATATACATAAACAAATGTCGTAAAATGATATTTTACAAAATATACCATTAAGTATTGATTGTAGTTGAAAATATCAATATTTATGTCTCATTTTCTTTTCCATTTTTCCATATTTGGATTGAATTATACTTATTTAATGAAAAAAGTAATATAAACTTTAATAAATTTATTCAGACTTTGCAAAATTGGCATAATATTTTAGTTACTATATATATTTTTCTTCAATGGGAGATATGGAATATACATTGTTTACTAATCTGAGAAAAAAGTTTTCTTCTAATAAGTTAATAATACTTATTATATACTTTAATCAAAGTCATTTATACTAAATATAAAATAATATGTAATATAAAACTTACCATGAGCCATCTGTCCAAAAATGAAAAACGCTACAAAAACGCAGCGGAACATAATCCTAGAGCACATTCTTAATTCTTAAAAATTCAGCGCGAAAAATCACTAAATGTCCATTCTCCAGATCACAGATGTCTTTAGAAAAAAGTTCTTAAGGTGAAACCTCAAATATTACTTCCGCAAACACCAGATGAAGAAGAGCAATAAAGAAAAAGATGACGGAAGGACCAGCCTCCGTTGACTCTAAAAAAAAAACTTTTTATTCAGTAGGGTGCTTTACCCCCTACGATTTCTTTCGATATTTACCATCACAGGTTCACTCGAATCGGGTACCACATCGAGAGCTAGTTTGGGACTGCTTGAATCAAGTTCGATTCCACTGAGTTTACCTGCATAATGTGACGTCACGACCCGCTTGGGAAGTCTTCGAGGCCAGTGGACAGGTTTTTAAACCGTTTCGAGTTTTGTGTCTTTTTTTTTATAACTTGCAGGAGAACCGCCAACGTCAAATCTAGAAGAAAGTGGAGCTTAGTTTGTTTTTGTCCAGAAGCAGAAAAGTATTAATTACAATCTTTGTTTGAAAAGATCGTAGTAATGGTTCAGTAATTAAAAGTTCACAAAAAAAGTGTCACATTACGTTAATCTCTCTCTCTCTCCGTTTTTAGAAAGAAGGCAGTTTTTGAGCATTGAGCTACAAGAAAAACTAAGCATTTTGCAACTTATAGAAACAAGATATTTTAGAGAACAAATTTTCATGTTCTTCATTTTTATAATTTTCACAATTAATGACATTTTATCGCTGTTCTGGTAGCAACAAGGAAAAAAAAATACTGGAACAAATTTTGTACTTTTTAATTGTACTCCATCTCTTCAAAGAGACGGAGTAATGATCATAAATGTTAAACTATCATTATAGGTTGCGCACAGTGGGAATCAACGATTTTATTCATACTGTAGGTAATTATTTTAAAATAATTTGTTTCTTTGGGGTTCGAAAAGCATACTATTTAATTGACTGTTTGTTTCCTATTATAAAATAATAACAGAACTAAAATTTAAATAATGTGTTCTATCTATACAGCTGCATTAATAATAGAGAGATTCTATTTTCAAAGCTGGTTGATGGACGCTGTTAAAAAGAAACCTACCCTCTCGGAGTTTTCCAGTAATTTTTCCCGAAACTCGCTTGAACATGGATTAGAGTCCCTTTGAAAGACCCTCTAAAAAAGATATTGAACCCAGGCCAAAGTGCACGAATAGACAACTGGCTTAACCACACATTAATTCCTACCTGTGAAATTCTATTATACTCTTTAGTAAAGTTTTAACAAGCGTAATATTTTTACATTTATTATTATTATCATTATTATTATTATTAAACAGATTGCTTTCAACGAAGTAAATGCACATAGAGAAACTCAGAAAGATTACCCACTCACGAATAAAAATTTTGAAAATATTAACTGAAATAATTCCCAACAAATACTTTAATATTACCCTCGTGCCTTCCTTGCATTGTTTGATGAAGAGTCGTGCTCAGTTATTTCAACCAGAAAAATTCGTAAAAATTTTTTGAAATTTATGGTGCTCGCTTACAATTTTATTTTTAAGCAATCCTTAAAACATATGCTGACAAATTTTACATTCACATTATCATTTGCAAGGCAAGAATTTTGGAAAGACGATACTCAAGTTCTTGCTTACGAAAAACATGTTTATTTAAGGATTTGGATATCTAAATGTAAAATAATTAGTATTATTAAATGTATACTGATGTTACCATGCCATAATACACTATATAACTTTAGTATGCAGGGTTGACAAAAATGGTTACCCTGATTTTATAACATTATTACTTTTTAGTAATTGCGATTATGCTGATTTTCTTTTATGTGTACGTGTGACTAATCGTAAAGCTTTTTTTTTAAGTCCAAATTTAATATGCAGGTGCATCATTAGGGGCACTGCAGTTGTTATAACATAGTTTTAAACTTGCTATATAGCAAACAGCTACCAGATTTGAAATTGACAGAATTCTGCATGCAAAAACTGTAGGACTTTAAAATGCAAAGATTAAAAAATTTTAGAATTCACATCTGTTGTCTGTGTACCATAGCGAGTTCAAAGGATAAAATATACCGTTTTGGTTAATGATAACGTTTTTTGGTGATTTCGTAACCTTATATTATATCAAACCTTTGAGCAAAAACAATATTATGTTTTTGCCTTTTCAAAGTAACCAGATGGCTAGTCATGCGCCTACATATTAACTTCTGACATATGCATTCTGAGAAAAATTTTACTATTGGTCCAATGTATCTGTTAAAGAAAATTAATATCAGCGCAATCCCTAAAGAGTAAGAATTTTGTAAAATCAGGTCAATCATTTGAATCCACTTGAATCTCTATAGTACAATGGTATTATTCCCAATGTTGTAGAAATTAATTATACATTACGATTGAATTGGGGATTGTCTTATATGGTTACTTTCTGCACTTGGCACCTTTCACTTAGAAACGCTGAAATTTTCATACAAAAGCTTATATTTCCATTTAATATTTATAAATTAAACTGGATTAGTTTTTTTTTTTTTTTTTTTTTTTTTTTTAATATATATATAATATACATTCAGGACAATTCTTATGGTTCTTAGGACATCTTTTACAGATATGAAATTTTTAAATTGCGTTTTCTCAGTTTTCAGTTTCCATTTTTCATGAATTCATGATCTTCAAAATGCTAAAACTTCTAGAGATATTTATGAAAAGGTTTAGTATATTTTTTGGATGTTTAATAGAACCCACGTAAAAGAATTAGGGATGGACTTTGCAATATCTTTAAATTAAAAATATATATATAACCATAATCACGTTTTTTATTTTTTTTTTTTATTTTTCGAAATTTTTATATAGATATGCACTTTTAAATTTTCTTCTCAAAACCTGATCAATAAATTTCAAAATCCATTCCTAATTCTTTTAAGTAGGTCTTATTAAACATCCAATATATATATATATATATATATATATATATGTCTATTAAGTATCTGTAGAAATTTTACTATTTTGAAGATCACAATGAAAAAATGATGATTCAATGAAAAAATGAAAACTGAGAAAACACAATTTAAAGATTTCAAATCTGTAAAAAATATATCAAAAAACCACACAATAATTGTTGGCTGAATATGTATTTTACTGAGCAAACATAATATAGTTCAATTAATTAATATTAAATGGATATATAAGCTTTTATATGAAACAACCAATTGTTCCAAACCAAAGGTGCCAAGTCCCCTTAAATATCTTTAAACCGGGACCTAAGGCTTTACGGCTTAAATTGGCTAGTGAATCCAACCAAATGAATTTTCATGCCTAAACTGGGATTCGAACTTATCATCTTAGAAATGAAGGCCCTTATTTTAACCATTTTACTACCAGATGAACCGATATTAATTATAAGTTTTGTTCATATTTACCCATTCTAAATCAAAGAATAATTTCATATTTACTGAAATGCCTTATAAAGCAGAAATGCTCTGTTGAGTAACATTTCTGAGTAATCTGCTGAGTAATCGATGCTTTTCACTGGCGTATAGGTAAAACTGATTACTTAATTGAAGATTAATTTTAAATACTTTAAGATAATTACTTTTTCTTGTTTCTTCAAGTCAGCCAGAGTGTACTAACTTTTAATTAAAATAGACAAAATTATCTCTCTCTCTCTATATATATATATATTTAAATTCTAGGAAGTAAATATTCAGAATCAACTAAAATAACAAATCTGTAAGGGAATTTTAACTTATCAAGGGAAAATCGGTCATCAAAGGTTATCGTGCTAGTTGCAGTATTAACTAATCATGATTAACATATTACGCGTATTTAGCATAAACATTTCTTAAAGAATATCTCTTCTATTAGTAAACTCCTCCTTTTCACAATCAATTCAAATTATTATCATAATTAACATGTAAAAATTACACGAAAAATTTTTTTAAGTATATTTTTATATTTTTTACTGGTTTGTTATCAAAAAGAAAATTATGGTGAGCTACACAATGTGATACTATCAGTTGTTCTCATCTAAACATAATTACTGATTCGCAATAGCCAAACAGTTCATAAATGTTGCAATTAGATGACAATTATGAAGAATATAAGTCTTACATACATAATGCAAAACAAGACACCGGTCAAGCTAAAATGCAGTTAAAGTGGGTCACGTGTATTTGCGACTTCATTTAAATAAATTTAACTGTCATGCAGCTGTCTGGAAATAATAATTAAGAAGTCTTGATCAATCCTGCGTGACATTAAGATGGATACATTATACAACTCTATTCATTAATTTAAATAATCCTAAGTCTTACACTTTAGTGAAATTTCTTAGTTGAGAATTGAACCTAGCCTTACCGCAGAAGTAAAACATAAGATTCTTGATTTTGGATTTGTAAGAGTACATTAATAATGTTATTTAAAATTCATTTATTAAAACAGAATGTATTCACTTTTATAAAACAAATTACTAAAATTATGTTACAAATCCACAATAAATTTCAGAATTCAAATATAAAAATATTTAAAAAAAATTAACTTGCCAATGAATCCACAAAATATCCTAATATGTTTAGAATATATCGTTAAACTATAAGAGCATAAAACTGAAGGAAAACCTTGAAAATTAGCTACCAGGAAACATTTTGAAAAAAAAAAAGTGTTAATTTATTTTTCAAATATTTATGTAGTTTCTGGAAAGTTTTAATCTACTTAATATTATTCTATATCAATATGTATGCATGCAGTGTTTTACATATAATTCTAAGAGAAAAAATTTACAAATAGATTTGTATAACGTCCACTATCCCCTTAATACCTTTCATATCTTGCATGACTGAAAACTTTTCTCACGCATCATATACTATAAAAAAGAAATGTAAAAAAAAAATGCTTGCAGTACATAAATTATTACAATGGACGTGGCATATCTCTCACCTTGCTTTTTACCCAAGTAGCACAGGAACGTTCTGTGAACGTCTAATAACGGTTTCAATAGTTCAAACACCGTGTTTCGTGTCAAAAGAACGTTCTAAAACACGTTCAGAAATGGTATTATTTAGAACGTTCTGAAAATGTTTGATTTGTACCATCTATAAAACGTACAATTCTAGTTCTATATAGAACGTTCAAGTGTAACACCGTCATAACACGTTCTGTAACAGTGTAATTATAACGAATATGACAAAATGACTTTTTAGTACTATTGGTTGAGAAACTAGGTTAATCATGAAAATTTTTGACTTCAGTTTTTGATTTCTTTACACGTTTTCTGGCGTGAGGAATCCGGAAGTCAAAAGGTTGGTATGGTATCGGCACCTATTAGCGTGATAGCCCGTTAGTCCATGTACACGATATCTCAAGAACAAATGATTGCAGAGAGATCGGACCAGTTTTAAAATATCGCTTATGATATTGATAAGAATCCTATTGAGAGATTTGTAACATTCTAATTTAAAAACTTCGTAAGTTATTCGAAATTTATAATTTTTAGCTTGATAGAGAATAGAGCATTTTTTACATTTTCAGTTTAACGTTTTGTTAGCACGTCAGTAAAGAATGCTTTTCAATAATCAGTAGCGGTGAGGTGAAAAAAAATTACAAAATTTTAAACTCATGGAAAAATTTTGTGAATTTTGTATTTCATGAATCAATGTATGGAATTCAACCAAACTTGTTACATAATTAGATCTTGCCCTAAATTGGAGGTTATTTAAATTTCATTTAGGATATATCGTCCGATAGATTGCGGTGCTATGTAATGAAACCCTCCATTTATGGGACGGCTATATCTCAGCTTCTATAGTGTACAAATGCATTAAACTTAATATATTGGTATATATCATGATAACCTCTGCTAATACAATTTGGATGTATACATTGTCCAACAGGTGGCGTTGTAATCTGCAATTTAATCATTTTAACGGAAAGGCAATATTTTAACTCTTGTGATTTAACACTTAAATTTTGTGATACACTGAAGTTATAAGTGAAATCGTTTTTATGTAAAGCTTTACTGGTCCATTTTGGATGCACATCGGCCAACAGGTGCTATGTTGCAATGTAATCTCATAACGGAAACGAAAAATCTCAACTTCTGTGATTTATAAATGTTGTAAATTTGGTACGTGAAATTAATATTACGTAAAACTCTACAGATTGCCTTTGGGTGCATATTGGACGACAGGTGGCACTGCCACGTTCCAATATTTTCCATTCACAGAAAGGCTATCTATCAGCTTCTGTAATATATATACTCACCAAACCTTCTGTGTGACATACATTTGATATACATTATTGATTCAATTTGGCTGTATAACGAGTAATAGTCAAACAGTTTTTTTTTTATTATTATTATTCATAGGACATTGTTTTTTCCCCTAGGAATAAGTATACGGGGATGGGGGAGGGGTGGATGAAAATTTTCACAATGATTATCTTTCAAAAGAATTCGATATCACCTTTAAAACGAATAATTGAACCATCGTTTTCTGATGATTTAAAACAAATTTACCGTTTTTTTTTTTTTTTTTTTTTTTTTTCATTTGTCATAATAATAATAAACCCTTAGAAAAATAAATTTTCTAAGATCTTCTACATAGCATAAAAATGATTGTCTTCTGTCATGAAAATCTGCTAATCAAGGATGTTATTGAATAAATAATCTACTGCTTGATCAGCAAACTGCACAAGGTTCGGTCTGCATAGCATCAACATAATTGAAGAATGTGACAAAAATTTTCGCGCTTTAACTTAACGATAAGCAAGCATCTGCTATTACAGGAAGTCAAACGGTTTGGCAGTTTTATCGCTAATTTGGCTATTTTTTTCCTCTCTTTAATTATTGCTTATATTTTTCTTTCTTTTCTTTCTCTCATCCACAGATATGGATAAGAAAAATCCAAAATTTGACCCGAAAGTATTGTTTTTGGGTCAAATTTTGAAACTGATTTTTTGCAATATTTTTGCACATTTTGAGGTCCCCTGAATCCAAAAATCAGGTTTTTGTATTTGATCTGTGTGTGTGTGTGTCTTTGTGTATGCCTGTACGTGTATGCCAGTTATCAGCACATTTCAAAAACAAATAATTCCAGAATATGAAAACTTAGTATTCTACATTTGAATCATGTAAGGGGATGCTGCACTTAGCTTTTCCTTGAGATCAAGCAAATGCTTCGTGTACAGGGACGTCCAAGATAATTCAAATACATTAGGTATGTGAGCGAAATTTTTTTGCTATTTACAGTTTAATATCTGTAGCCTGTACTAAACAAAAATAAGTTAACATATATTTTTTTATATGCATAAAAGTATGTTTAGTGTAAAATATGGCATGAAAATCATTCCCCATTCATCTACAGGGCTACCTAGGAATGATAATTAATACTTCAAACCTACAGAGTAAACAAAGAAATTTTTTAAGTGGAAATTTTAACGCTTTTTTTTCCCTATAATTACACGTTTTGAGGTTCCCTGAATACTAAAATCAAATTTTTAATGGTTAATCTTTGTGTATGCCTGTTATCAGCTAATTTTAAAACAAATATTTGCAGATAATTCAAATTTTGTATTTTGAAGTTTATTTTGAGGTTGCTAAAAATGTTTGTTCAAGATTAATAAGCTTGAAAGAGTGGTGAGAAAGAAAGTTGACTGAAAAATTTGGAATGAACTTTTAAATTTAATAATAGCCAAGAATTTTTTATAGTAGGCATTATGCAATATATTTAAACGGGGTCCCCCCCCCTCCTCATTGAGCGAGTTATTCGTCAAATAATATCTGTTTCTAAAACTAGTTTGAAATTTTTAAAACGTAGATTTATATATAGTATTTGTTATCTTACACTTTAATCTGCAATCTGCATTTATAGTATTCAAATGCTAGGTAAGAGTAAGAGACAGCCATGTGAGTGTCCCACGAAATTATTATTAATATTTAAATAAAAAAAGTCTTTTTTAAATACTGATAATGCATAATTAAGTAGTAATTTTTATTTTATTTTTATCTATTTATTTATTTGGGTTGAGAAGTGATGTGTCTGTCAAATGAAAGAAGAGATTTAATTGATGGTCTACATTCATGATGACGGTCGTTATTAAAAAAAATAGCGATACCTTCAAATTTCACACATTATAAAATCCAAAATTTTGCTTCAAATTATCTTGGAATGGCGAATTTTGGTTGGTGGGTATTGATTGAGTGTATGTAATAGGCACTTCGGTGGTATTTCGCGAAACTTCTAACTTACCCGCCGAAGAGGGAGAGTAAAAAGTGGGTAAGACGCTGCCGAAAGCAATGGAAACCCAGACTAATCATGTTGCGAGCGGAAAAACCATTACCAAACGCAGCTGGAACATCAACTTAAGTTTCGATTGATTTCAGCGATTTTTTTTTTTTCTTTTGAGATTTTGTTAATAATGACATGGAATTTTGAGAATTTATTTAAATATACTATGCAGCAAAGCGGGCAAAGCCTGCTAATGTTTATTTAAAGCATACTTAGATATGCTACACGAAACGTAATAAAATTATGAAATACTGTTCGTATGCACATAAAACATGTTTCCTATAAAATATTTTATTGTTAGCTTATGATTCATAAGGCCATATAGAAATATTTAGATATATTAGAGGATAATAAGCGAAAATTGATCGAAGTGTGTTTTAAATTTTGTTAAACGTTTTCAACTTTCCAACGAGTTAAAAATATGCTTAAAATTTAAGTTTGTCAACACCATTGTCTGTCTATTCGTTCTCTAATTTCAAAAATATATTTTATAATTCCTCAGTTACATCGTAACCGTGCTCATTTTTTATTGAAAGTATGTGTATACCGTAAGCGGTTTGATATGGGGACTCACTAAAATTTTAAACGTACAAAAGTGTATGTTTAGGTGTAGGGTGCAGGTGTTTTATAAACTAAGTGGTCCGCATGATTTTTCTTTTTTGTTTATTACTAAATATAGTAAAAATGTAGCAATTTCTGTAATATTTCAATAAAAATATAAATATCTTGCGCATTAGTAAAAAAAAAAAAAAAAAAAAAAAAACTAGTTATACTGTGACGGCTTTAAAAGTTTTTTTTTTTATTCCATTCTATATAATAGCGTCACCAACGATTTATTCGCACAAAATTTCAAGAAACTTAGCTTCTCACAATTAACTTTCTATACATATAATTTCGTACAATTTTCACCAATAGGTGCTGCTGTATAGGCAACTGGAAATCCCAGACACTAACAGCAACGCCACATTGTGGATAGATTACATCCGAATTGAATCAGCATACATTTTAATAATATAAATATCATATACCAATTTTGGTGGATTTAAATAACAATAAATAACATACGAAATATATATACCTTAGAAGAACTACCTACTCTGAGAAGCAAGGTTTTACCTTATCAGAAACGAAATTAAATTGTCGTCTGTTAGCTTTTTGTACCCAAATAAAATCAGTACAGATTTACATGATTTCCATCACATGTACAAGCTTAGTGTATTTATAACTATAGATGATTAGATGGAGCCTGTCCAGTAGAATTGCAATATAGAAGCAACATGTTATGAAAGCCACATATTAAAATCTAATTAGCAGTAATTTAAGTCTAGCCAAATATTAAGTTTGGTTAAATGCTGTCCACTGGCTCGTGAGAAACAGAGTCCAAAATTTTCTTTCTGACACACATACAAAGACATTTTCTAACAATAGTCGAATCATATTCCAAAAATCACAAACTGTGTGAATTTATCGAAAATCGAAAGTCGGAAATTTTCACGAATCCAATACTTTCTTCTTGACAGATGTAAGTAAAGTAATAATAATAATAATAAACGGTAATCATACGCTTGATCCAATCTTGAGGTTGAAATAATTAAAAACAGCTAAAAAAAATGTTTTATTTATTTATTAATTTATTTATTTTCTCCTATATTAACCCTTTGCCGGCCCTAGTGCTCTAAACCGCTATACATAGTATTGCCAAATTGAGGGACTCTTTTATTTAACGAACACCAATAATTTTGAGGAGTGATATTTGATATACATAATGGACGAATAAACTTCGAAGTGATTAGACAACCGATGCAGTAGAAATTTATTGGTGGATATTGAACAAAAAAAATCCTGAAATTTGGCAACATTCAAAAAAGGAGAGGGAAATTCAATAGGACCGGCAAAGGATTAAATTAAAGGTTTAAAGGATAAAATTTCGATCCGTGCAGTCATCTAGAATAACGTTTAGTATAAAAATACACAGATTATTTTTAACTAATGGTTGTGAAATGATTATATATATATATATATATATATACACACAATACTGATAATTATTCAAAAAAACTTTTTGTACATTCGGCAGAAAAATTACTGAAGCACACATCCACGTTTCATATATACTAGCAAACCCGTGCGGCATTTTCGCACTTTATTTCTTTTCTTATTTACCTTTAAAATTTGAAACTTATAAATATTATATCAATTTCACCCCTTAATTAAAATTTTAATTTACCAGAAGCCAAATTATTATTAGATACAAATAAATATTGTGCAATAGTGAAACCAGAATTATTCAAAGAAAAGCTTCAAAATAAAATTCATGGTTTATGACTCAGTTTTCATACTTCCGCAGGCAGTACGGTTTTAGTAAAGGACCCCTGTGACGCCTTTTAAATTTTAATGTATGCAATGGCATTTTATTTATTTTAGCGTAATTTTTTGTAAAAAAGAAAAAAAAAAATCCTAGACTTAAATTGATAATATTTTTTTATGATTGCGTTTTGTAGCCAATTTATGATAATATATCATGTTCTGTTTATATCTTTGAAATATTGCTAGGTTTATACTGACTCTTGCAAAGATTTTGCAGAAATAACTTTCAAAAATACATTTCTCATAAAATAATGTCCTCAAACAAATATCGTCATGTTTTCTTTATTAGATCATTGAACTGAATCCGCGTGCTTAAATATTGTTCATTTTTAAATACTATTTTTTATCCTCACGTATTTTATTAATTTTACCACTGTCGTATCATTTCAAAAAATATTAATTGAAATTGGTCCACGTTAGAGAAATATTATATAGATATTAGTTTGATCACTAATTTTTATCATCAATCTACTTTTTTATAAACAGCTTAAGACTAAGATTATGACTCGATAAATATTTAATCAACAAAACAGTTTAGGTGCAAATATTTTGATTTACTAGAGCTTCAATAATATTTCTGCCGACAGTATATGGAGTAGCATCATTCACAACCGCTCTTTCGTGCCGGCAAAATGATTTTAATATTTTTTGAAATAGCTCACAATTTTTAAAATGAATAGTTGAATCAAGCTTCTGTAATAATTTGAAATAATTGAATTATATATATATATATATATATATATATATATATATATATATATATATAAACAAATAAATAAATAATATTTTTTTCCATTATTGGTTTTTTTCCTTTCTCTCATTTTTTTCATAAATGTAAAATGCAGAAATAACTGCTTTTAATTGAACAACGTGGATTTGTTTAAGAAAATATAAAATACAGTTTTGTAATGGCCACGACGTACTAGCTTGATTTTGTAATTATCATCCTGTTTAGTTAGATAAGCTTTCCTTGAAGTGGCATTTTATGTAATTCAATAAAACAAGCATGCAACATTTTAAATACACCACGAATTTTTATATCTTGCCTCATCATAAAAATAAACTATTTAACAAAATATTGTTAAATACAAACTCTGTAACATAATATTTAAATAACATTTTTTTAATACAATTGTTGAGTTCTGCATTTTTCATTAAAGTAACTACATAAAACAAAAATAGTTTTTTTAACCCCTAATAATTAAATAATGACTATGCCACAAAATGAAAAGGACTACTTGTGTTGTTTTATCTCAAAATAGAAAGCTGCCAAATTTGACTAGACCGCCAAATTACCAACAAGGGTTGCAAGTTCCATAATTTTCAGGCGCGAAAACCAAATGATTTCATATCAATTTTCTCATGTTGATGACTTTCTGATTATCAAAGAGAGACGTAAGAGTGAATTTACTTTATATATCTTACATACATATATTTTGATACATTATTAATACTTTATTCATACTTATAATAAAAGTTTGTATATAATTATTAATCAGATGCTAAAAAGTTTGACTTGTTATTTTTAAGTTTTTTTTTTTTTTTTTTTTTTTTTTTTTTATCTCGAGAAATTGAAAAATGCTGTTAATGTAAATCTAACTACTAATTTGTTTTCTAACAGCATTTGAATATTAGTATTACCAATGAATAAATTTTACAAGCAAAACTTGTCACATAATAGTATTATGACATCAAATATTTTTTCTGTTATAAATAAGCGGGATTTTTGTGTAAAAAATAAACATAATTTAAATTTCTCATCAAGAGAAAAAAACATATATTAATTTCTTATAAATCTAATTTTAAGGTATGTGTGCTTGTGTCATTTTGTCAGTCTTAATAAGGGTATGGTGGACGTTGAAAATCTTTCTTTGAAATTATTGTCTTACAATTGTTTGTATTGCATATAATGGGTCGTTCAATGTAAAGTGAATTGTTTCCTTCTAAATAGATTTTGAAATAACGAACTTTTTGCAAATTTATATGTAGGAAAACAATTTAAGATTTTGTAAGCATTACCTATTTTTAGCGTTTAAAACAAATCAGAGTAGTAAGAATTTATAAATTATAAGAAAAATAACTTAGAAGTTTCATTTTTATAATTATTTAGAAGTTTTAGTTTTCTGAAAAAACAATGTAAGGCCATTTATGGGATTTTAATGCAATAATTAGAGGTTTTTCACTTTTATAATGAAAGATGTAACTAAATGTGGTAAAATTAAGCAAAAATATTCATATTTAAAAAATGTGGAGTTTACACCGGTTTCACAGCGTATGTTTCACAGTGTCTGTATATGCATTGAAATGTATGAATATTAAATATATTAAAATTTCCTGAATACTACCAAAGTTTAAAAAATTAAAATTACAAATTTTAATCTTTTTTTAAATTGTTTAAAATGCTTTAGTCTTAAGTTTTTACTTCGATCTTATATTATTATAGTTTATAAATATACTCTAAATGCATCTGTACATTTATTTTGTGGATTTATTTATAAATATATATATATATATATATATATATATATATATATAATTTTTGAATTAGAAAAAAAATAATTGCATGAAAATTCCACAGTTAAAAATATTACAAAAATAAAAATTAACTCATCAATCGATCCACAAAGTAAAGCACAAATGTATTCAGATTATACTAATAAACAATATTAGTGCAAAATCAAGGAGAATTTTCAAAAATTAAATAACGTAGATATTTTTTTTTTTTTTTTTTTTTATGAATTTTATTCTTTTAATTTTTATAACCGTTTATGACCATGTACGTGTGATTCTACTGGTCAGACAGAAAATTATATTTCAGTTTCAATATGCATGTAATAAATGCTAAAAAAGAGATTATGTATTAGTTTTCTTAAATTCAATAACATCGATTTTCTCAAGACATGTGAGTAAAAGCCTGCTTATAAAAATGCTAATTTAATTTAATGTTGTAAATGTTTACAGTCAGTTACGGTTAATATTAAGAGAACATGTTTAAAAACAGAAATTTATTAAGAAATAAAAACAGAAATTTTACAAGAAATTTTTATAACAACAGTTTCTAAAATTTCCGTTTTATGGCAGAATTTCTTGAGATTATTAATTTCTTATCCAACATTCATTTTAAATTCGTATATTTTTTAAAGTAAAAAAGTTTATTTTACATTTAGATATTTAAAATATTGTATTAAGTTTCATGTTTTTATATTTTTGACAAAATATACATATATATATAGAGAGAGAGAGTTTGAAATTAAGATAATTTGTGAGTTGCGTTTTACTATATAGCAGTTCGTAAGATATCTTTCTTGTAAAATACTAATAGATAGCAGCACTACTCCGAAATTCACTTAAAATTTACGAATGCGTAGTTGCTTTAATAATATTTCGGTGCTTTCTTTTTTCACTTGAAGAAGAGTCGGACTGATAATTTGACCTGAAACAGCTATTGCGTTTCTTTTATTTTCAATTTATAACCTATTTGTCACCTTCATATCAAATGGTAATGAAGTAAAAGAAAAATAAAATTTAAATAAAATCTTATTTATAACCGTTATGTTTATGCATAATGTATAAATTTCATAGTATAACAGCTTTTTACTTTTGTTTATTTTAAATAATTTCTTTAAAAGAGAAATCTTTATTATTTATTTATTTATTTATTTGTAGTATTTATTGGAAACAATGGTAGTATATAGCTGAAAAGATTAAACTTATTAAAATTAAAATTTAATTAAAATTAATTTGTTTTTTTTTTTTTTATTCATTCATTTCTTTTTAAAGGAAAATGTACTTTTTCGTTTTATTATATTCATCGAAATCAAATGGTAATATAATGGAAAGAGCAGGGGCTATAAAATACATGCTTCAAAATCTAAAGAGGTACAGTTGACTTTAACATTGTAGTTCTTAAATAATAACAGATCCACCTGTTGTTGATAAATACTCATTTTATCATGAGATATTTAGATGAATTTTTTTTTTTTTTTTTTTTTTTTTTTTTTTTAGCTTACTTACTGATTTTTTACCAAGCAACATACATTATATATAATATATATATATATATATATCAGTCGAACCTCGTTTACGGGAATCTCATGGGGAATAAAAAAAAATTGTTCATGTTATCAGTAGTTTATATTGTCAGTAACTGAGAAACTGACCTTTGTTTTAGCGGGGATTGTGGAAACTATTCACGATAAGCGGTTTACGTTAATTAGATTCGACTATATATATATATATATATATATTGTATCAGAAAAAAAAAGTAAAAAATTTACAAATTTAAACTCTCAAAGTACAGAGTATTGTTATAAAGTTTGGAATAAAATCACAACACAAAATATGGAATAGAGTTTCATATTTTTTTTCCCTTTATTTTTCTCATATTCCATTTTCAGATTTAATGCATCTTTTTCAGACGTGAATTTTACTGTAATAATTTGCTTAAGTCAACTCTGATAGACAAGTTTAATGCATCTGAATGTTTGCATACATGTATTTCAATTTAATCTTTAAAGCGTTTTTATTATACCTCTTTAATTAATTGATTACGAAAATATGTCTGCTATATTCAATATTTAACATTCTTCAATATATAGCTAATAAAGAAATTTCTAAAAATATTTCTTCTTGTAACCAAATATATTTATGTTAAATGTGTAAAAGTTATTCTCACTTAACCCTTTGAGGGACAAGATAATTTTGATCATTTAAAATTATCTGCCACCAGTACGTACAAACAAATATAAGTGATTAAAAAGAAAAATGGAGTTTTTCTTCTATATTATTAAAGTAAAACTTTGTAAAAAAAATTCTTGGACAAGTTTTTACAGTTGGGAATTAAAATTATATTTGATATAATGTATTCCAAAGCTTTTGAAAGGGTTAAACGAATTTAAATAAATAAAAATGTATAAGTCTGCGTAGCTTTATATTTTTCTTTCATCTGAATTATATAGAGATCTACAAAAATATAATTAAGTGAACCTGAACATTAATGTCACAAACAATACTCTGGTTAATATAATCCTTTTTTTTTTTTTTTTTTTTTTTTGGTATCTGGTTGCGTAAAAACATTATGTAACATTGGGCATTATGTAAAATCACAATGCACAATATTGTTTTAATTTAATCTTTTAAAGTTTTATTTTCGTATGCATTTCGCATTATTAAGATATATATTTTTGAAAAATTTAAACTGTTGTTCCGAATTTATCATTTTTGGTGTATAACGTACAAAACTCATAAATATTAAATATGTACATAGTAGACATACGTTGTACAGTATCTAAGAACTACAATGCCGTATATTTATTAAGAGTACATTGTACTGTATGTAATTAATGAATCTGTCAATTTTATGATTAATAATCAAATAGTAATTCAGATAAAGCTAGTCTGAATACACACAAGTGTAAGCACATATGTAATCCACAGAATAATTATTGTGCATCTTTATATACGTATACAGATGATGGGGGACCAAATAAGAAAAAAAGCGATACTTTCGAATTTAAACATTTTGTCGGAAATTTTGAGAAACATTTGATGGATACTTTGTGGGTGTAAATAACTATGTTATATCACATATGTTTAAAAAAAATACCCCAAAGATAAGAAAAGAACCACTAATAAAATTATATTTTTACATATTTGGCACCATCTTGTAATTAATAATGCTTGAAATTTATTGTAGTTTTAGCATGTTTTTATGGCGCTCTTTTTAATTATCATTTATAATTCACCATCACAGAAAATTTCTTTAACGAAATTAAAGACTTTTAAGTGTTTTTTATTTATAATAAGCACGGTTTTTAATTTATTATAAGTCATTTTTAGAAAACTTGACATAGTACATTAGACACAACATTCTGTAATCTGAGATTAAGAACATTAAATTTATGCAAAAAAATGAGCATTTTTACTAAAAGATATTTATCTGCGCATGCACAAGATTTAACGAAAAAAAATTTTTGGGTATTATTTAGTGAAATGTGCAGAACTCATGCAAACATTGTGAAAAATCAAAAAGATATCGTCAACAGAATTAGTTGTAATTTAAGCACTATGAAAGACAAGCAAAAGTATAAGTATGTAATGCATATTTTTATTTTTAATAAGTCCTCGGGAATACACTGTAAGTTAATTAAATTGAAATCTTTATAAAACCACTTATCGTTCGCTTCTCTTTCATACTGCTTTAAATTTAACTAATTCTATCGATGATATGTTTCTAAATTTCCCTGATATTGCTTTGGTTATTTTTTCAGAGTATTTATGTATTTGGATAATAAATTTTGTAAAAAAAAAAAAAAACTTTGTCACCATTTGTGGATGCAAAGTTAAAACTTATTTAGAAAAAATACTCATATTTCATCTTATATTAATATTTTTATATTATATTTGTATTATGTTATGTCTAATGCACTATGTCAAATTTTCTAGAAATGGCATTAAATTGATCTGAAAACCCTTTATGTTATATAAGCAAAAAATGTTTCGCAAATTTTTAATAAAGATAAAAAAAAAAAATAAAAAAAAAAAAATATATTCTCAATGAATGCGCGTGATACTGACAAAATTATGAATACACATAAAGTAAAGAAGCCACATAAGAATAAATGCTACAGCTACAACGCATTTCAAGTGCAAATTTTTATAAATAAAAATTTACCCCCCCCCCCCCCCCCGTTAAGATCCCTTCTTTTTTTTCTGGACAAAATCTTTACATAAATATATGTGGAATAACATGTTTTTTATACCCATGAAGTTCTATGCACTTTATCAAGATTTCTCTATGTATTTGACAAAAAGGCTAAATCGGAAAATTACACATTATTTTGCCACTCGTCTGTATATCATGAAAATGGCTAAAAATTGACTTTTAAAGTTTGGAATTCAAGCATTCTCTGGAATAAAAACTATTTATATTAATGGATACAACACGATAAAATTGTTGTGAAATATAATTATATATATATATATATATATATATATATACGAAAGAACAATAGTTTTATTTATAAAGTATTTATACAAAAGCTATTTCTATATGTTTTCTTTCTTTAATTTTTCTTTCTTTCCTTTTTTTTTTATACTAACCTTCTGAACCAGAAAATAATGGCGTCCAATAAGTAAAAATTATGTTTTTAGCATAATCATAGACAGAGATTGGGTGAGGACGGCTTTCTTTCCTTTTACTTATGTCTAACATAATATAAAAACGGAAAAGGGAAAACGTTATCAAAACAATAAATAATATATTTAATAAGTAAATAAATAATATACTAAGAAATGATATATTAATTATAAATAATATACTTACTATATTTTTTATTAAAAAAAAATAATAATAATTACATTTGTTTATTATTTAATATGCCATGATAGCATAATTACATAAAATGAGTAAAAATTGCGTTGACTCATTTTAAAGAAATTTAAACATTTAATGATTACCAATAACATTGCCATGTGGAATAAGTTTAAATATCTGTAAACATAATTTTTGTAAACTGCTGCTGTAAACTGAAAATATGAATACACACATGCACTGAAATTTAAAAATATGAAGTATGTTAAATATTTTGATTAAAAAAATTATATTTAAGTATTTGGAAATTTTTAAAATTTCTTCCTTCTAACTAATTTTTAAATTTTCGTTTCAATTTCTTATTATTATAAATTAACAATATATTCTAAACTCAATTGCATATAATTTTAGCGGTGTATTGGTACATTAATTTTTGAAAATATTTTTTATGTTGGAATATTAAAACTTTCTATGAACTTCAGCATTCAAATATATTTTTAAACTATCCATGGACTTACAAAGTAGTACCCAGAAATGTTTAGAATATACAGGGTGCAAAGTCGAGAGCAGGCCTTTATTTGCACAACAATTGGTCTCAGACGTTCTCCAATTACAAAATGTATTTTTTAAAAAAATGTAAGCATTCATTATATGACATGTTTAAATTAAAAAAATCAATTTATTCAAAATCACAAAAATTGGTAATTTTTATACGGTTTTCAGGACGCTAATAGTAAAAGTTGACTTTCAACTTAAAAAATATAACACGAAAAGTTTCACTTTTGTGCGCCCAAAATTGTCTGAGATAGTTAGTTTCAAAATTTAGGATTATTTCGCATTTTCTCGGGATTTATTAAAAAGACAATGAAAAATTCTTTAATAAAGCCCGGGAAAAAGCAAACAAATTCCAAATAGGATATTTAAACCGATCCCTTATTGAAGGCCTAAATATGTTAGAAAATCTAAACTTTAAATATCTTGTTCCATTTTGGGAGAATATAAATGAAACTTTTTGTTAGGATGAGTGTCAATTTTTTTAAATATCACTATAGGGATCTGGAACTGTATAAAAATTTAGTTTTTGTAATTTTGAAAAAATAGATATTTTAAATTTAAACTTGTCATACCGCTCATATTTTTATAAAAAAAAATTTGTAACTGAAACTATATGTTTGCGACCAATAGTTGCGGAGATAAAGACATTCTCGTGATTATCTTTGTACCCTGTATTAAAAAAAATTAATATATATATATATATATATGTATGTATAAATGAATTTTTAATCGTAGTTAAAACCAGGCAACCGATATAAGATCACTGAAACCACATAGAACAATGAGAAGGAAATTACAACAAATTTAAATAACATGTGGAGACTGATTGTGATTTATTGAAACATTTATTTTTGTTTATTTATTTTTATTTTATTTAACTTCAATCTAATCATACATTTATTCCTAGATTATTCGTTGCAATTTTAATAATTTTGCCGGTGCGTAAAAACGACATGAAACTCAAATCAAAAGATACAAACAAGCAACGAGAGGGAAAAAAAAAAAAAAAAAAACAGCATTTTTTTTTTTTAAAGGAAAAGCTGAGAACGGTGAAAAAGAAGAAAAAAAAAAAAAAAACTCGTCAGGGGTGACCTTTTTCACCGTTGAGCACCAATGTACGATTTCGTTCGTTAGCAGCTATACCAGCGGACACCCAATCGTACAAGAAATTAATTGAAGTTAAAAATGAAGAATAAAGTGGAATAAACCAGGGGTGCAGAACATGTCCGAACGTCCGAACGAGGTTCGGGGGAAATTTTGAATATTTTTTTAAGAGAAAATAAAAATGTAAATCAAAAATAACAATTTGCTACTTTGAAGTGCTTATACACTAACAGCGACATTTTTATGTTACACTGTATGTTTATTCTCTTAAAGATTTATTACATAGAACAAATGACTTTGAATAGCAAAGTAGATTTTTGCAATATTGAGGGAAATTTATACTGTGTTTGGGGGAAATTTCCGAGGTTTGAACATTTTCTGCAACCCTGGAATAAACTATTAATTCAAGAACACAGAGAATCAAACAGAAAACAACTATAAAAAACAAACATTACTCACAGGATGATGCATCCGGAATCCCAAGGATTAAAACAAGCAAAATAATTCAAGAGTTTAGTTGTACATAGCAGATGAAGAATGATACAACACAGCAACAGGGATATGAATTACTTTTTTTTAAATTCAAATAATGTTGGAGAAATTTGAACATACTTAATTTAGACGTATATGCATGAGAAATTCCATATTCTACGACAGTAATTCCCAAAAATTGTCATAACGTGAAAGTCAACACTATATCCCTTAAAAATTTCCTTAAATTTTTGCATTTAAAAAAAAAAAAAAAATTCTTTTTTTTCCCCTAATCTGAAGATAATGGCGTTATAGTATTAATAACGAAACTTTAATGAACACCATAAAAGGCAAGAACTCGCAGCTGCTACAAAAGAAAAAAAAAAAAACCGGCAACGCATTCAACACACTCAACGTGCTTGTTTGCAGCTCTCGCGCTTACATTGTTCGCCTGATGAAGGGTTGTGTCTTCTTTTAACCCAAAACAATTGTTTCGAGTTCTTGCATTTTATGGTGTTTATTCAAAGTTTTGTAATTAATACTATAACTTCATTATCTTCAAATCAGGGAAAAAAAAAAAAAATGAAAAAATTTAAGAAATTTTTTAAGGGAAGAGACGTAATGGCACTATTTTCGGAAAACTCTCATATAATATCGAATTTTTGATGCATATTACGTTGAAATTAAAGGAATAGTAAGTATGTTAAAATTTCTCAAACATTATATGAATAATAAAAAAAAAAATAGTTTATAATCCTGTTCATGTGTTGCATCATCAGCTATGTAATTTTTAATAAAAAAGCACCACAAAACTGGCGTTGTAAAAATTATTACTTACAGACTTTGAATAAACACCATAAAATGAAATAAACTCGCAACAATTGTTTCGGGTCGAAAAAACAAACGACCCTTCATCAGGGGAATAAAGTAAGCACGAGTGCTGCAGTCAAAGCGGCAACGCACCAATTGCGTTGCCGCTTTGACTGCAGCACTCGTGCTTACTTTATTCGCCTGATGAAGGGTCGTGTGTATTTTCGACCCGAAACAATTGTTGCGAGTTTATTGCATTTTATGGTGTTTATTCAAAGTTTGTAAGTAATAATATGTACTTTTTACTTTTAAACGCCCGTACTGTGGTGTTTTTTTTTTATAATGACGTCACAGTTTTTTTTTTTTTTTTTTTTTTTTTTTTCTACACTATTTTAGAACGTTTACAGTACGTTTTCTAAAACGTTCTGAAAATGTGTATAACGTTTTGAAAACGTTCTAAAGACGTTTAGAACGTTCTGAGACCGTATACGTAGAACGTTCTCAGAACGTTTCTATAACACCGATGGTGATAGTTACACGTTCATTGAACGTTCTCTGAACCGTACTATTGTACGGCTTCAAGATGGACAAATAGACGTCTATAACACGTTCAAAGTGAACGTTCTTAGAACGTGTTTGTAGAACAATTTTTGAACGTTCAGAGAACGTTTCGGTGCTGCTTGGGTAAATATTAATTATTCAAATTTCCACAGCTTATATTTCAAACATTAATTAATTCAACAGTTTTGAAAATTTTAAATTTCAAAACTTATTTCCATGCTAAAATTGAATAATACAATAAAATTATGCTATTGCGATGACAGTTTGGAAATTTGGTTCAATTAAAATTAGCAGATTTCTGTATGATGAAGTAAAGTATTTGCATCTATAAATCTTGTGCATTTCAAAACAGCTCTTTATCTTTCTTTATTTCTTTTTTACTTCCTAAACGTACATATGTAAAGAAATAATTGCAAACATGAAATAATGCGAGTTTTAGGTTTTGGTTTGTTTGTATGTTTTGAGGTCTCCTGAGTTCATTTTAGCTATTTTTACGGAGACGTATGTATATATGCGCGTATGTGCATGTATGTTTATGTATATGAGCAAACATGATAGCATCTAAACGCTGTGAGCGCTTGAGTTGAAAGTTGGTACGTATGTTATATTTGCCATTGTAGCATGAATTGTATAGATTTTGGTGAATCTAGCACTTAACCTTTTTTTTTTTACAGAGACACACGCACACACAAAAAAAACCTCTTTATGGCCTATGGACTCAAACTATATAAAGTGTGATAGTATCTAAATGCTTTATTCAATTGGACTGAAAATTTACATATATGTTGTAGGTAACCGTGGAACGAATTGAATAGATTTTAGTGAATCTAGCATACTTACAATTTTTCTGCAGGGGTACAACGAAAAATTCTTTATCATCATGACCTATGGGGTCAAATTACTCGAAATGCAATAGCATTAAACGCCTTATTCCAATGCGCTGAAAGGTGATAAATATATTATAGGTCACCATGGCATGCACGGAATGGATTTTGATGAGTATGGGACTTATGGTTATTTTATTGGGACACAAAGAAAATTTCATTATTATTATGGCTAATGGACTCAAATTATTTGAAGTGCGTTACCGTCTAAGCTTTACTGTTGATTAGGATAGAAATTAGTAGGCCTGTTATAGGTTATTATCTCAAAAATCATACAAATTTATATAAATATAAGACTTGTTGCCTTTTTTTTTTTTAACCGTTATACAAAAATAGAATTTTTATGCATTGCAACCTATAAGCTAAACTTTTTAAAGTTCGCTTTAGAGATGTTAAATTATAAAAAAAAAAAAAAAAAAAAAAAAAAAAACAGATAAATGTTATAAATATTTAATGTTACGAGCTCACCATTTATAGTTATTTTACGGTATAGGGATGCACAAAAATATCTGGATATATTCCATTCTATTAAACATACTGTTTAAGCAAAAATACTTAAAAATCCTATTGTAATTTTCTCTTTTGTTTATTTCATGAAATCTATTATTTTAATTTATTTAAACAACTGCTAATTACTCAGTGTTAGGAAAGTCGAGTGGAGTCACTCCAGATTTTGTTTTCTTTTATCTATTAGATTTTAAATTATATTTCGTATTAAGATTTTTTTTAATCCACAAAAGCTATTGCTTTTAATATGCGATGCAAATACTGTTAATTTTTCAGTAAAGTGAAGTAGAATGAAACCCGTTCGCTTATTTACGAGATATATTTATAGTTGCAACTTGTAGAAAGTGAAAATAAAGAAATCTAATTGTGTATATTTGCATTTGTATAAAACAAATCTATGTCCAATAACAGTCATTATGAAAATAATATCAATTATGAAAGAGATAACCATTGTGGGGGAAACCATTACAGCCTGTAACAGACATATTTCGATTTTACTTGGAATACACACACACGGTGAAATTATTCATCACTCCTGCATTATGCAATTTTTTCTAGTATATGTAGTAAAAAGAATATCAACTGTGAGCGAAACTATTAAAATCGATAGGAGACAGATTTCAATTTTATTCACTTACGCAATAAAATCATGCATCACTCATAAGTTATGAAACGATTTCTCATATTTATAGGGTAAGAAATAGCCATTGCGAGAGAATTTACTATATCTGTTAGTCACAAATAACATTTTTTTGCTTTTTTTTTTAAGGACTAGGAGGACTATTAGTTTCAATCTGAGAAAAAACGTCGTCGCCAGTTTTTATAGACCAGTTTTGTGTAACATCAAAACAAATTAGAAAAATCAGTCCTATCGTTACAAATTTGGTACCAAATGAAAGGGGCGATTTTTTTTAATCCAGAGGTAGAAACAGTTTTTTCGACACGATAATTAGATTTTTTAAAATTAACTAAAGTATGAAATTTAGGTGGAAACACTTCCTTTTTATTCATTTCAGTCATTTTAAGAAGTACGTGGCCCAGTTTTACGTTCAAAAAAGAAGATAAAAAATAAATAAAAAATAAAAAATAAAAATTTATAATTTATAATTAAAAAATAAAAATAAAAATAAAAAATTTCAGATTGAATTTAATAGTCATCCGTACTAAACTAAATTCTGTCTCTGACAGAATATTTACTATTTATTTTTATTTTATTTTATATTTATTTTTTAATATAGATAGATCTCAATGAAAGAAATAAGCCCTAAAAAGATTGAAATTCAATTGCAAAAATTTAGCGTGTTATAATTTTTTTTTTTTTTTTTTTTTTTTTTTCATTCTGCGTGTTTTAAAGACAAAAGCTTTAACATCCAATTGTCAATAAAATTTTGAAATAATCCATAGATATAACTTTAGGTTGGGTACATGCTTAAGCTTCTGGCAGTTGCCACTCTAGTCCATCTAACCATTTTTAAATAATATTCGGGCCAATAATAAAATAAGTAATGAAATAAACATGAAAAAACAACAGGGCGCTAAATTTGTCAACTCAGCATGGAGACACTCATTTGTTATGAAAATAATCATTTGATACTTAAAGATAATTAGGCCCGTACGTATTATCCGGTCGGCTCGGTCGGCTATTTTCTGCAAATCAGAATCGTGACCTAATGCCGTGATATGCAGCCTAGAATGAAATTCAAATGACAGTTAATTATTTGAGTTTCATTATTTTAACACTGTAAGATTTAAAAATAAATAAATAAATTAGGACGAATATTCATTTACAACATTAATTTGTAGACTATGAAGTAAAATAACATGAATACATATATATAGAGATAGATAAATAGATATGATAGATAGATATATTGTTACGAATTTGCAAATAATAGTAGTTCTTCTTATTTAATTTCATTCGAAGAGGCTTAATCAAGTTATAAAATGTTAATTTTCTGCATTTCTAACTTTTTATGTTATTATTTTTATTTTATTTTATTTATTTATTTTTTACAATAATTTGGAAATTTGTCCTTATTTTGGTTAATAAATCAAACTATTTGACAGTATAATTTTAAAGTTTTTTTTTTTTTTTTTACATTTTCTTATATGATGGTGCTACTTTGGACAAACTAAATCTTTGATTGGACAATGTACTAATATAATCCATAAAAATGTATGTAAAGCCATTATAAAATCCAATCTAACTTAAATAAAACAGTCCTTATACATGATGCCAGTTTTTATCTATGGTAAGTCCTAAATTTCTGGAAAAGAAAAGATTAATTCTCCTTATTAGAACTGTTTTGATAATATTTTCTTCTTAAGAATTGTACAACAATATCTATGAAATGGCTTCAACTTTATTAAAATAGTACACAATATTATATTTTTTTTTTCCTTGCAAAACTTAACCAAGACAAAGTCATTAATGCCAAGTATCTATGCTAGAGTCTAGCATCTCTTTGTATATTTAGACATTATATACTGAATTTTATAAACCATGCAGATAAAAAGAAACTATCAAAATATGTATTGGAAACTCGCGTAAATACGGGCTAGGACCCCTTAGAAAGACCCCCACGGAGGGCATTCCCCCTATAGGCCTAGGACACATAAGGAGTCAATCGGCCTTAATCCTCCAACCAACCAACCAAAATATGTATTGAATGTAATCATTTAAGAAACACCATAATTTATACTTGAAATTTAGAAGTGAAATAGCCTAATCTCCCCATTAAAAAGCAAATCAGAAACTTACTTTTCCACTATGAAAGCATCTTTTACAAACTATTGCTCAGCTAATAATCGCGCTATCATGTAACTGCTCTTGGAAATGTCTCCAAACTTCAAAAATTTACTGAGGAATTTTTGCGTGATCAATAGCATAATTAGTCAAGTTGTACACAGTAGCTCCCTTCTGCCTTAATTCATTAATTAATAATAATTTTAAAAAAATACTAAAATATAAATATTAAAATTATTACTTACTATGCATTTACCTGAATATAGCATTTTTATGAGCTCTTTTAAGAAATTCTCGTTTAATTCCATGTTTTGTAATATTATCAAGAAATTAACAATTTCATTTTCGAAATTTAGAACATGTATTAAATAAAACCGCTTTCTTTGAAAGCACACAATGAAAGTAGCAGAGTTGGGTTTCATATTTCAGAAGAAGTATCCACTAGAATAATAATAATAAAAACGAAAAAAAAAAAAAAAAAAACCTCCTGACCCTGTTTCTTAATTTTTAGGAAACACTTCGTTTACGGAAATATTCTTCGAGGTTGAAAGTTGCCATGGCAATGCTAAGTTCAAAAAAGCTCATGATCTCTTAAATATCGCGTGCAAATGTAACCTATATCTAAGAGGCCATTTACTGTCTATTATTGTCCGTAATGCAGTTTTATGAGTATCAGTAAGTTTTGAGTTACGATGGTTTTGAAAGAAAAATATCTCGCATAATTGCCTTGATTCGAAATGTTGTAAATAAACTACCTTTTAAATGAATTGTGAAAGGAAGAAAAAAAGTTTTTGCTTAAAAAAAAAAAAAAAAAAAGCTTTAACTAAAGTCAGAACTTTTATCGTGATACTTATAATTATAATATATATATATATATATATATATATATATATATATATATTCCTGGGTATTTTTCTATATAAAATTTTAATATGTTCTAAGTGCTTTAAAAACCTAAAAATATCGATATTTACTCTTTGACACTTAATAAGGAAAAGATACAGGGAACTATGTTTATCTAACCATGCTTAACTATGCTAAATAAAAGGTGAGAAGTTCATAAAGTTCATAGGTAATATTTCTGCCTACCAGGAATGTGACATCTTTCTTATATAAGGCTTATTACTCAGACCTAGAACCAAATTTAGATTTAAGGAATTTTATACATTATTATCGTAATTATTTAATAACAATTATTTAATAATTATTCATAATTATTCATAATATTATAATTATTAATCATAATTATTCATTGGTTTATAATTATTTAATAATTAATTTTCAAAAAATTATTTTAATTATAATAGAACTGTTGTATAGGAAAATAACAGGGGAAAATTTAACACATCTTAATTTAAAGCTTCAAAACTATGACAAAAACACTCGGAGAATCAGATCTTCAAAGTGCTCTATGAGTTTAACAAAATCGAAGAAATAAATAGCATTGTCACAATGTTATGGGTAGGCTGAAAATTCTTTTTTTTTTTTTTTTTTTTTTTAATTGCAGAAAAAATTTCTAGGCCAGGAGAATGATATAAAACCCTCAGGTGAAACTTTAAAATAATGCACCTTAAAAGTTCAATGATTAAATGGAATGGATTCATAAAATGTTATTTTACACTTTTAAATATATATATATATACACACTAAGGAAGGGGGGGGGGACCGCACTTAGATTTTTTCTTTCTGCAATCGCCAATTTTATTGCTTTAAAAGTAAATTTAACAGATTTTATTACGTTGCGTTCCACGTGCAATTTAGGATTGAGCCAGCCAAGTATGCAATTGTTCGAAAAATTGTAATTTCAGAAAGTATTTCAAAAATGCCAAGAATAAGGCAATTAAAGATACCATAAAAAATATTAATTTTAGAGTGAAAATCAAAAAATATTTTAATACACGGGATGTAAAAATGATTAAATGTTAACAAAATATTCATGAGATGGTTTTTAGGAAGATATAAAATATTTTGGCTGTTTGAACTAGAAATTTGTCTCTAGACAGCCACATTGCTCATCCAATCCAGATGACCGCAAGTTAAAAATCGAGTGCTTAAAAAATCGATTTGTATTTCATTTAGAACATAGATGGTATTCAGAAAAAGTGTTTAGTAACATAATTCCTTTATATACAGTACAACAACGATTAAAAAAAAGCAAGTTTAAGTGCCAGAAAATCTGAAAAAATCCATTCTTAACGAAAAGAATTAGGAAAGCAAGACTTCAGAGGGTTAAAAAACATAAAAAATGATTAGTTAATTATTGGGCTGAAGTGATTCTCTCTCGTGAGTCAAGTTTAACTTATTTCGAGCTGACGAAAACAAGCAGTTCTGATGACAGATTCTTCTTACATTATGATACGAAAGTCCAAAATTTTTCAATGAGTCGGTCAAATTTTCATGTTCAAGGGACCAATTAACCCAAAGTAAAACTCGGTCATTAAAAAATTGATGCTTTGACATTTTAGAGGTATTTCAGACTCTTCCACAAGCAGCATTTCAAGATGATATTACACTTTGTTATCTGGCGCCTGTGGTGCGTCTGTTTGATTCAAGTTGTTAAAATTACTTATTTATTCCCATGAGCATCTATAATTTTTGTAAGTTATCATAACTGTTTTTACTTAAAGCTAAATCCCACAAAGAATATCGTAGAAATTTTTCTTTACTAGACCCGAATGTATTCTTAATCTCAATCCGCTCGAAAATGTTTAGTCTATAAAAGAGGGTGGGGATTCGAAATTTGTAGCCTACAATTTTACAAGAACTATAAAAAAATATTTACGATATTTGGCATAGTGAAATTTCTGAGTTTCGTGTAAAAAACTGTAAAATACTATGCCATTGCGCATTAAGGAATAGTTCCATACAAATGTGAAATTATCCAATGCAGAATACATATTTTTATTAAGTAATTGTTTAGATCTAACAAATACATAGTTTATTTTTCGTACATTAAAATATAACGTGTTTATTTCATCCAATAAATCCTAATAGTATATCTTTATTATATCACGCTTAAAAAGAAAATTTATGCAGATTTTTATTAAATACTCCGTAGAGTGTAGTAAGCGAATTATTAAATCAAAAATGTACATAGGTATCATGTTATGACTTCCGTATTATACAAATATAACAGTTTTATTTGTCTCAGTCATTACTTTTTTGTTATTACAAACACAAAAGGTATAAGTCAATTTTTCTGCATTACGGTTTTTCTTTTGTCCCTTAGTGTATATATATATATATTAGTTTACTACTACTACTTTCTGAAATGTTGGAGTAAAAATTTTAAATAAATAAAGTTTTAGAAGAAGTTCTGAATAAACCAAGCGAATGACTTTCCTGTCAATTTAAATTTTCATAGGAAATAGTAAATGAGTAATATTTTTTATATGCATGGCAACACACAGGAAAAATTGCGTCTATAAAAAAACAAAAAGTATATGTCAACTCACTTTTATGATATTTTGCTTGGACATGATATTGTTAGGTTTCTGGAGAATCAGTTTGCTAATATTTACATCAAATAGAAAATAATCGATTCGATTGTTTGTTTGACACAGGGCTACTTAAGTAGCCCTGTATATTGTCTGTACGCTGCATATGCAACATACAGGGCACTAAAATTTGGTAAATTAAAAATATCGCATTAGACAACTGAAAATGCATTGTAAAGCATTTCCTCTGATATCTTGCATTCTTACTGAAAAATATTAATGTTGTTCATATAACTTTCTGCTGGAAACGTCCAAAAGAGATAAATTAACACTGTAGGAAGATTAAGGGAACTGTTCCCAAAATTTTCATTTAGGCCTAAAATTTTCATTTCAGTTATTAGACTTGCTTTAGGCTTTTCGACGAAATCTTCATACAGGGCTGGTAACAGAAATTACGGACCACTGGGCAAATGAAAATAGTGGTCCCCCACCTCATCACAATTATCATGGAAAAAAAAATGTACAATTTAGAAAAAAAAAAAAAATTGTTATAATGCTACCTCTTGAATTATACTAAAAAAATATTTGGCATAGGTGGACTATGTTTGTTTGAACGTAGCTTCTGGTTTCGATTCATGCTGTCCTCCCGACTCGTAGTTTTGGCTCTTTGCCAAATGAGAGGTGATTTTTTCTCTTTTTGAGAATGTTATTTTTTTAGTTTAGTTTTTCGGCCTGTCTAAAACAGGTAGTATCCCTTTCTTCTTGAACATGGAACAGTTTATTATTTACATCTTGTCTTGGCTCCTTTATGGAGAAACAATATTTTTCCTGAATAACTCCTGAATTTAATTTTAAATTGTGAATTCATCCTTAAAATTCTGCAAATAGTAATTTTATTTGTGTGTTTAATTTCTGCAATAAAGTATATATGCTCTCCCAACATGATTTGATCCTATGACTGAAACTGAAAACTTGAATTACTGATTTATAGATTATGAAGTGTTTTGTGATTACATAATTCTGCATTTTTTCCTGGTTCAAATTTTTTCAATGTTCCTTCATGCATTTGTCTTTATAAATTTCAACTTTAAGGCATTTTAAATGCAATGAACTCAGATAATCTTCCAGCTCCAATCACAAGCTGAAATGTCCAATTCATAAGGCTACATTAAGGGAGATATTTAACTGTCATATTTCGGAGTAATAAAATCTCTAAACATTAGTTAAGATTCATTGTGAAAGGAAAAGGACATATTTAGAAAAAATATATTGGTTGTGTTTTTTTGTATGGATTTAAGTTATCACTCATAGGTTAAATAGTCATATCGTTACATTTAAAAAGGTTTTAAGATTAAATAATTTAATTTATATATATTTTTTTTATATTTAAAATACTTGCTTGTCTTACTGAGGGAAAACTAATTTTATAATATGCGATAATTTACATTACAAGTGCCCTTTCCTTCTATTTGATACTTTTATGTTACTCTAATTTACTACATAATTCTGTCGGTGACAATTTCGTACTTTCCTCTAATTCCATGCTATTTCCAAAGCTGTAGCCCCTATAATCCAAGTTTAAGTAATGTGGATTTGTTATATAACTTAATGTTCATTCCAGTATCATAAATGACATTTTAAAACTGGTGTGACTTATTTACGATGAAAATAATTTTCATAATCGTGTTTATGCGAAATTTTTCTCTATTCTTCCACATTAAAAAAATTTAAGTTTCGACTAACTTATAAACTTTTTAAAGGAGAATGTTGGAAATAGATCGGATTTACACGCTATCATAAAACGTAATTTAAAATTACTCCAACTTCAAACAGTTCCTTCTGAATACTTAATCTTGTTGTGATATTTTGTAACTGCTTAACTGTTATGCTAAGTACGTATTTCGACGTCGAAGAAGGATAATGTTTAGCCGAAACGTTTGTCATGTGTTTGTGTGTTTTTAATTAACAAATGTTATGTATACATATATATATCTCATTTTAAAAGTTACTCTAATTTTATACAGTAATGATAATGTTTAATTTTATCAAAAAAAAAAAAAAAAAAGAATCTTATATTGGAAGTTTGTGTGAAATATTACCCGATTGTACCATGTTAAGAAAAATCTTCAATTTTGAATAACCTTCAAGTTTTAAATTTGGAATGTTGAAATTCGATAATTTCTTGTTAATATTATAAACGATATTTTAAAATTGGTCTGATGGACGAAAGATAGAGGATATCTCTTCACAAGAGATAGAGGAGACTAATTCCAACTCATGACAAGAACTTACAATGGTTTTGTCACCATTTATGCATAAAAGACGATTCGTAGATCAAATATTTATTTAAATAAAAATTAATATACCACATTTTTAAAAATGTCCTAGCAACACACAAATTGTCTTGAAAAAAAATTTACAGTAAAGTTCAATAATTATAAAATAAAAACGTGAGGCACATGCAATAGATAACTGATGTATGAATAGTTCACCTAAGTCATAAAAATTTTATTGAACTGCAAATGATATGAACTGTTGTGCGAATTTTTTCAACAGCAGATACTCAACTATTATCTACTGCATGCACCCTACGTTTTCCTTTTTAAATCTTACAGAAATTTTCATAGCTACTAAAAATTCGCAATCAAAAATTTTCAGAACAGTCTGTATGGGGTTTACATATTTGTATGGAGATACGAGAAATTGTGTTATACTTTTTAGTGCATTTTAAAAACATGTTATGTATAATTTTTTATATATATAAATAATTATTTTCTGCTGTTTAATCTTATATGAATGTGAAATTTTACAATCGATTTTAAGCATATTGATGAAATTATGACAGAGGCATAAAGCAAATTTTAGGCATATTTCAGTTTCAATACAAATTTTCAGCTCAATCGCATTATAGGAAGTATGTTAAAATTCGAAAACAAATTTTAAATGGATTGCGGGGCTTCACTTCCCCTCTCCCAAGTCTTTTACTATTTAAACGAGTATTGTCATCAAGGTATGGAAAATGTATCGTGTATGCAAAATTTCAGCTCAATCGAGTGATAGTGTAAAGAAAAAAAAACTGATACAACACATTCATTCTTTTTCTTCTATAACATTGATTATTAAAACAAACTTTTTCAAAGCTCTGAGTATTGCGTAATACTCTTTGTGAATACCCTCCTTCCCATCAAACGATGTCACGTGACTCACTAAAAAAAAAAAAAGAACGATAATTAACTTTTGTTTTTTAGTTGGTATGTTGATATAGCTGAATGCAGAGTCGTAGGACTCTAAGAAACCGGCAGAAAACATGTAATATTAATTCAAATAAGACCTTTATTGTAAATATTTATGTCTTTGTGTAGAATGTGCTTAGTATATCATCATAATGTGTCCGTCGTGAAATTAAAATTGTGTTTTATCTGTAATAACGAGTTAAGTCATCTTTCATATATTTTCGAACATTTTGCATTCATTGTTGAAAATAGAAAATAGTTTAAAATTCCAAATCAAAATTTTAATTTAAGTTGTGGGCCCTTGCCACTACCTAAGTCTGTTACTGCTTAAACATGTATTGTCATCGGAGTTATGAATATATCTGAAATTTCAACTCAAAAGGATGCAAGAAGTGAATTAAAATTAAAAATCAAATTTTAATTGGAATTAAGGCTCAGAATTTCATCTTTCCTTAATCCGTTTCTGCTTGAAAGTCTAATGCCATCGAAGTTATATACGTGTATGCAAAATTCCAGCTCAGTCGAATGATAGAAAGCGAGTTAAAATTCGAAATGAAAAGTTTAACTGGAGTTGTAAGCCCAGGGTCCCACTGCCCAAAGTTCTTTACTGCTTCAACATGTATTGTCTCCGAAGTTATATATGTATACACAATTTCAGCTCAATTTGATGAAGAAAAGTTATTTATTTATTTATTTTTTTTTTTTTTCACTAGATATGAGCTTGTTAGACCTCAAATAAAGGGACCCAAAGCTCCCGCTCCCAACTCCTTTCCCTAAGTCCGTTACTGCTGGAGCCTGTATTGTCATTGAAGTTATACATGTATGAAGAATTTTAGCTCAGTCGGATGACTGGAAGAGGAAGTGATTAAATTTCAAATTCAAATTTTAACTGGAGTTGGGTGCCATTGGTCTCAAGATCTCCCTCCTCTGTTTCTGCATGAACATGTATTGTCATCCGAATTATACATGAATGCAAATTTTTAGCTCAATCGGATAATAGGAAGTGGGTTAAAATTTGAAGTCATATTGTTAGCTAAAGTCTTTCCCCCCAAGTCTGTTATTGCTTAATTATATATTGTCATCCATGCTTTTCATGTACGCCCAATTTCTACTCTATCCGATGATAGACACAGAGTTAAAATTCGTTTGTCGGACAGACTACAAACGAAGGAGTATTAGGGTTCCCAGATGGCCTTTTTTTAAAAAAAGTCTGTTACTGTTTGAGCATGTATTGTCATTAAAATTGTATCTATATGCACAAATTTCAGCTCAAATAATAAAAAGTAAGTTAAAATCCGCTTGTAAGATTTGATAGCTACTGAAAACAAGGGTGCCTGAGCCTCCCTTCCCTCAGTTCATTACTGCTTGAGCATGTATTACCATGAGTTATACATAAATACACAAGTTTTGATTAATCTGATTTTATGAAGGGAGTTAAAATTCACTTGCAGGATTTGACCCTGATAGACAACCATCGAAAGACCACAGTCCGCCTTGGCCCCTACCTTAAGTCCGTTATAGCCTAAGTATGCATTATCATCCAGTTCAGAACTACGTTTAAAGTTTCAAGTATCTAGTATATTGGAAAGTTAGTATAAAATTGATTTCAAAATTCTTACAGACAAGCATATGGGCAATAAAACGAATTAATAAAGGCGTAGTAATAGTAAAAAAAAAAAAAATTTACCATTTACTTTCATAATTTATTGACGTAGAAAATGAAAAGGTAAAATCTCGGCCGGCACGATCCGGATAAAATATAATCTAGACTCGGCCAGTCAGCCGGTTTTAAATACACAGAAAATAAATAAAGGGGTCCGGTCCGGCTCGAGTTTAATGACAAATTATCGTCTAGAAAACTGGTCCGTACTCGAACTTCTAACTGAACCCATGCAGATCTAGTGCAAAGTATACATACGTTTATACATGCTATGATAAAAAGAATGTCAAACTTATAATCAGAAAGGAATGTAAATATTTTAAGATTTAAAAAAATTCAGTTTTTTCATCTGTGCCAGGCCCCTTTTGCTGATGGGCTCCTGGGCAGTTGTCCCCTCCCTCCCCCCTGAAACCGGCCCTGTGTTCATGCAGTGAAATTACGGTATTTAAACATTTAAAGACAAAAACTTCTTTACACACTATAAAAATAAAGGTAAGTAATGTCGATTTCGAAAGGACGTGGCCTTTCTTTTTTAGGTGTAAAAAACACTTACTACAAAAGCAAGGAGTCTTGTTTTTGCCTCCAAGGCAAGGCACGTGTTTTATGCACCTGAAGAAGAAAGTCCATGTCCTTTTATCAATTTTGATTTGGACAAACTTTTGACACAAATGCTCTAGAGAAATGGAACGAGAACCAGTAGTTTCTGGATGGGCTGTAGATGGATGAAAGTTATTTTGAACTAAGGTGTGCTTGGTTATCTTAGATTTATCTCAGTAGATTATATCGCATGTTCTAGTGCATGAAATCACTCCAAATTTGATATGTAAGATGCTTATGCTGAAAAAATTAGTCTAACTAAATTTTGGCTCATATCATCCGATAGATAGTCGATTAACGTTTGGCAATATTTTTCTCGATTTTTCAACCTCAGTTTTTCCTGATCGAGAGTGTAATCATACGAAATTAAATATCTAAGATACATATTACTGATTTTGTTGTTGCATAACACCAAATAAGTGATATTACTTACATTCTTTGATTTTCCGGATGGCTATAGCGTCCACTAATTGAAGTTGCTCAAAATGGTATACATAAAGTATTAACCCAGCGTTACTTGCGATAATCGTACGTACGCAAATGCTCGCGCCTGGACCTGTGAGGCCCGTTTATAAATTCATACAGGTCATTAAACACCGTATTAACCATTTACTAACAACATAATTTAAGACAATGTTTAGAGCACTAATTTTATTCATATGTATAGAATTATATATATAAAGTACTAAGTTCGCGCCGGAATTCGGTAACGTCGGAATAATTGCGAGATGTATGTTGATTAAATTTTAGTGCCCGTTAACTGATAAGCTGCGCTGATATGTAAAATGATACTGACAAAAGTTTTGTGGTGATTACATAATGCTAGTTTGCCTTATACAAAGTTAATATTAAGAGTATCAGTAAATGAAATCTATTTTTTTTTTTTTTTTTTTCCGGAAATAAATTTATTGCACCTATATTCCCACTATATCAAACAAACTATCAAACGTATATTATATGCCTCTAAAAACAATGAGATTAGTGATGGTGTTATTTAATTCAATTTTCAAGATGTGCCAGAAGATCACGAAAAGGTTATTCTTGTTATTTTTTAATCTTATGATCTTGGATTAAATCCGTTAGCCTTTGATTTCAGGTTGTATGAGACTCACAAGAATTTTCTGTTTGATTAATATTAAACTGGCTGCTTCCTGACAAAAAGTGCCAATTCTCAGGCCATATGTCGACCTTGAAAACTAAAGCAAAAAAGTATGAAATACAGTCGCTTGTTATTTAAGTTTTTATAACAATAAATACTAATCCTGTTATTTTCAAACTACAGCATCAAAGGAGTCTCAATGTTGATGCAAGTATTGTATTTTATCGATAATATTATGAAGAACATGACGGGTTGATAGAAAAGATTGCAATTTATTTGGTTGAAAATTTATTAACCTGGTGGTGGAGAGAATTGTAAAAGGAGGTCGATTGATCTAGAGATTGTCGGATGATTGAATTCTCGCAGACTGTCTTTGTATGTGGACGTGAGTATAATAAATATAATTGACCTCCTTATGAGAACTCTTTAAGTTCAGTTTAAAATAGAATTTTATCAGTCTTGAATAAATTATAAAAATGTTTCAGATAATGTTTTTGTTTTCTTTTATAGTCTCAGTGCATTGGATTAATGTTTTATATAAGATAACAATGCTCGTATCTTCCACGCACGTTTTTAAGTTCGCGTTATTGTGATGTATTGAGAACTATTTTATGAGTCCATGAATGTGTTATTTAAATACAAACACAGATTTCGGAATTCATAAGAAAGGTTCTAATTTAGTTATTTATTTTAAAAGCATCTACGTGCTGAGGTATGTCATCATAAGCATGTGTAAGTGTAATTAAAAAAGCAACTTAATTGGTGATAATCTATACCCTAAAGAAATTCTAATATTGAAAGTATCGGCAAAAGAAATTTATTTGTTTCGAAAATAAATTTTATCGCTTATTTTATTACATCGCTATTCATGTTATATCACGTAAACGATCAAATTTGAAAATAATATGATAAAAACTAGTTTAGAAATAATGTGATATTAACTACATATAGTAAAAATAAAATGCCGAATACTAATTAAAAGAATAGTGATAATTATATAAAAAAAAAAAAAAAAAAAAAAAAAAAAAAAAAAAAATGAGAGAGAAAGAGAGAAACTACGTCTCAATTGTAGTTATTTTTGGAAGGCGCGAAGAAGAGCGCAAGCTGAGTGAAAAGATAGAGGATTAACGCCAAAAAAAGATGATACTACATAGAATGCACCATCCATCATCCAGCTGATTTTGATTAAAATTACTTTAAAATGTGCTTAATAATAAAACATTAACGCAGAGTACTTTTGCAAGCCTTTTTACATGCAATATTTTGCTTCAATTGGTAAATTAAGAACATTAGTTTAAAGTGCACTACAAAAAACTTCTTAAACAGCAAATTAACTAATTAGAAAAAAAACTAATTAGAACAATAGAACAATATTTTAGTTTCGTATAAACTATGATATACAGCGAAAAAAATGAAATAAAACCAAGAAGGGTTATTATTATTTTAGCAGAAGTTTTTATAAAGAATGCTTGTACCTGAGAGAAACTTTAAATTTACATAGAGAATAACAGAAAAAATCCTATATACTTTTTTTTTTTTTTAATGAGTAATCAGCCGGGACTGTTGTCAAACCCATGTAGCTTAAATATCACTCTAATACTCCAAAGAATTTAAATCAGAATGGATATTTTAGAGTTTTTCTATTTGTATACTCTGATTACTTCCTGTTCGTTGTTCTATGCTCAATGAGATAAAATATAAACAATACATGAGTAGAAAGAATAGAATCCCGTTACAGCTGATGTTTTAATAATCTTTTGTTATTCTGTAATGCTTCCAAATTTTCAATGCTCGATAGTTTGCAAATAAACCACAAAATAGATTTATTTATTTATTTATATTTTACTTTATTTTATTTATTTATTTATTTTTATTTTATTTTATTTTATTTCATTTATTTTATTTATTTATTTACTTTTTACTAACAAAATAAATTAATACTAAACTTGCTAGACAATGCGGTATTCTGCCTGCTTATCGATTCTTTTCCAGCTTTACCCTCGAGTCCAAAACTGGACACTGGTCAATTTCTCCGCCTTTCTTATCAATTTATTTGATCTTCCCTGGGGTGTCCTTAACGCACTGACCCCTTGGTAATCAGCTATTTCTGATACTATACCAAGCAGAAAATAGAAAGTTGGGTGCCAGAAGAGAAAACGTCTGCTATCTAAGATGCAATCCAAAATTATTTTCTAATTTTTCTCTGAAAAATGTAAATGTGAGTGTGCGTATGCGCATATGTATATGTACATATAGGGGTTGATTGTAATATTCTGCGATAAAGTATTTAAAAAAATAAAAAACTTTTGTTAAGATATAAAAATTTTATCTTAGAGAAGTGTATTAAATACTTTTAACAATTAATCACAAAAGAAAAAGAGTAAGAGTAGAAGTCAACTGAGAGTAGTTTAGGGATTTTATTCTCATACAAAGTATAAGAAAGTATTGTAATCCCTATTTGCGAAATGGATTTCGTATTTCGCATAGCTCAAAAACGAATGACCGTAGAATGTTGCAAATTTATATGTGTTACATCTAGTTATACACCTGCAACTTCTGTTTTAAGACGAGCTCCCATTTTAGAGATATCAACGACTTTATATATGATTTTTCGTGAAGTGTGCGTGTGTGTGTGTGTGTCTCGCATACTCAGAAACGGTTGAACGTAGAACGTTGCAAATTGGTATATAGGTTTGTTATAACATCTAGTTGCGCACCTCCTATTTTGGACTGTCTGTGACTTTCCGTTATGGAGATATTTAGGAAAATTATATTCATAATGACCAAAAATACAAAGGTATTGGCCATTATATATTACCTACCATCATAGAGATTTCAAAAGAAAATAATGTTAGAGTCCTTTAAGGTATTGTTATGAAAGTTAAAGACTTTTTGCGGGTAGAAAGTTATCCTTTAAGACATAAGCAGGTTCTAGTCGACGGATGCATTTTAAATAATGAATATTCAACCCGTAGCTAGAGCCCGTAATTACATAGTTATGAAAGTTGTCGACATTTTTACTGATAGAAAGTAATTCTAAAAGACACAAGCTTGTTCTAGTCGACGAATGCACTTTATTTAATACATATTCAGTTCGTAGATAGAGCCCGTAATGTTATTGTTATGGAAGTTGTCGACATTTTAGCTGGTAGAAACTAATTCTTTAAGACAGAAGCAGATTCTAGTCGACAAATGTGCTTCATTTAATGAATATTCAGCCCGTAGATAGAGTTTGTAATGATGTTGATAAAAAAAAGTTGTCGACATGTTAGCGTGTAGAAAGTAATTCTTAAAGACACAAGCAGGTTCTATTGCACGATGCACTAGTACGACACTTTATTTATTTAATATTCAGTAAACAGTTGAATAAATCTCTGTTTTGTGCTACAAAAATAAAAAATCAATTAATATTCTTGAAACAATCCAATGAAATGGTCATTTTTACTACAGAAATCAAATGAACATTGTTAAATACACTACAGAACATAAATTTCGCTAAATCAGGAACAACCGAATATTTCGAAGTAGGGATGAAATTTGAATTAATCGAGAGTATTGTTTGTGATTTATGGAATTTTCAAGGTTGTTTTGCGCGAAAAACCAATGCATCATTACAAAACTTCTAGAACTAGATTACTATTAAGGTTAGAATTTCCTAATTTTGTGAATCCCGTACTACCATTTTTCACCACATTTGAATGCAAATTTGACGCTATGTCAACGCCCACTTTCGTGGAAATGAAAAAATTTTAATTTGATTCCACTTTTACTGTAATACCGTATAGAAAATAGCATGTAACGATATCGGTAAGTTCTAGTTTACAATCATCAACAATCACTCTTTTTTTTTTTTTCATTTTTATAGTTTTGTGAGTCATTTATAAAACTTTCGAAGAATTTAGTTATGCGCTATAAACGAATGAATTTATCCGGAAAATTCCAGAACTTTGTTCTTATTGAAGTTAGAGCTTCCAAACTTTAGCAACTCTAAACGACAAATTTTCACCAAAGTCGGTCGCCAAATTTGACGACAAATCGCCAGAATCAATGCCAAAAACAAAATCTGTGTTTCCTACAAATTTGGCGGCTTAGGGAGATTAACGATGAAATTTGGCGGCGTATATTGTTTCAGGTTAGCTAGAATTAGTAAACACTTTCTCAATTTTAACAGAGTTAATTGTTTTAGCAAAATGTATTGTTTCTGACCAATAATTGTTGCCAAAGAGAACAAAAGTAGGCCATCTATACTCGAATGATTTTCATTGAACTCTTAGCTGTGCATTTGGCAATGAGAGATTCTGTAATAAGCCGTGGAGTACTATATTCCTGAAAAATACTACTATATTTGTCTTGCCGGTATATATAATCCTATTATTGGGACTTTTGTTGTTGGAGTAGCAGATTTTTTTTTATTTTTTGCTTGTTTTCAGGAATGTTCGTGGACTGGAAACTGCCTGTTTATTTACAATTCAATTACTTCACACAAAAATGTCAATGTTTTCATAACAATATGTATATTTCAATGGGTGTAGAAGGAAGTCATGTGGTGTCCACATCAGATTTTTTATTTAAAATAAAATATCAAATTGATAAAAAGACTTATGGTTGCAAGGTCGTTGGAAACTATTTGTTATTAATGTTTCAAAATGGCAAAGTAATTTTAAAAACTTTTAATTACATGAGAAAAGAAACACATATATTTAGTATTCGTTTTGCTGAAAGCATTACAGAGAAACTCGTTTGGATTTTATAAGCTGAATTTATAAAATAAATAAAAATTATACAGGAACGACATTATTTCATTATTTAAAACATGAAAATCTGACATCGACAGATTTTAATTTAGTGCCAGAGGCCTACTGCTAAACTTGTTAATATCGACAAATTCTTCTTTAGTTAATTCGTGACGATCTAAATTCCATGATAAAGTTTTCATTAAATCAAACCAATGTGTTTCAGCTGCAGATACTGTAACAAATAACGTTGGAAGTCCAAACTGTCTTATAGCCGCAAAACAACGTTTTTTCTCTTTTTCCCAATGAGGGGGAGGTGTGCCTTGGGGGGGACTCATGTCAAAGTTGGGCCTTGGGGGGACTCATGTCAAAGTTGGGCCTGGGGGGGACTCATGTCAAAGTTGTGCCTTGGGGGGACTCATATCAAAGTTGGGCTTGGGGAGGGGGGGGACTGAATAAACCGACTGAAATAGGCCCTTAGCACTATTAAGAGTGACGTATAAAAATTCGACAACGCTGTACCAACTGAAATAGGGGTACCTTGGGGGGGGACTCATGTCAAAGTTGGGCCTGGGGGGACTTCATTCAATAAATCCCCATTCAATAAACCGACTGAAATAGGCCCTTAGCACTATTAAGAGTGACGTATAAAAATTCGACAACGCTGTACCGACTGAAATAGGGGTACCTTGGGGGGGACTCATGTCAAAGTTGGGCCTGGGGGGGACTTCATTCAATAAATTTCCATTCAATAAACCGACTGAAATAGGCCCTTAGCACTATTAAGAGTGACGTATAAAAATTCGACAACTGTACCGACTGAAATAGGCCTCTAGCACTAATAAATAAATAAATAAATATTCGAGAATTAGAAATTATTTTATTGACAATGGACTCTTCTCAGCGTCGTCTGCTCAATCACGTGTTGTTTGAATAACATGAAATCGAATTCAATTAAATATTGTTCTTAAGAACAAAAGTGTTAGTATTTAATATAAAATAAAATAAAAGTATTATTGTGCATTTGTAAACAGTAGAATAATTGTATTTTTAAATTTAATAATTTTTAAAAAACACTTTATGTGTTTATTTATTTTTACCTGTAAGATTCGATTTTTGTATGTTGTAGTGTAACTATAACATTAACTGATCTAGCAATAAGTAATAGCTTGTTCTTGTGGAATTTTTAAGGATTATAATTTGAAAATTTAAAATGTTTTCAAGTAAATTTAATTGCATAAAGGTGTTAAAGCAAGTTAATTAACTTAGTTACTGGTCTAAATGGTTTTACACCGTACAATGTTGCACTGTCAATGATTTAAGTACCCCCCCCCCCGAAAAAAAAGAGTATTTAACATGTTCTTCATGAACATCAATAACAAATATAAACTAAATGATGATTGTAAATGTATACAGCAAACAAAAGATGATGAATAATGATATAAAATGTATTAAAAATGATGATGTATAAAAAATAACACAGATTAAATACGATTGATCAAAAATAAGAATAGAAAATATGTTATTTCAGTAATCACTACAGATATAGAAGACTTCGTCTGCTGTTTGTTTTTCATATATCATGTGACCTCTGACGTCAGGTGGGAAGAGCCCATTAGAAAATACTGACTTATTAAAAGATGAAACTGAGTAAATGTGTGACTGTGCAAAAGAAAAAAAAAAAATATTAAAATTACTCATCTCCAAACAAGAGATGATTTACGTTTGATTGTGCTCTAGATTCAATGTAGTCCTCTCTGGTTTGAAACATTTATAGATATACAGGGTACTTCGGATCTCTTGGTAAAAAATGTAAGGGTTGATATAACACAAGTAAAAGAGCAATTTTTGTCATACAAAGCATGGTCGCAACGCAAGTAGGGAACAGCTAGATGCACTTCAGACTGTCTGCAATGATGACTAACAAAGAAACATTTAAAAGGTGTCGTCTTCAAAAAATATTGAAAAATATATATGTGATTCTACTCTTTATAAAACACCAGGAAGTGAAAAAATTATCGGCTGGAATGAATTACAGCGACCACAAAAAATTGTCTAAATTAAGCATATTTGGTGATTTAGCATTGTTAGGCGTTAAGTTCACTAGCACCGAGATTGCCGTGTACGAACAGAACCGTGTTTTGTTTCTCCGCCAAGTAATGAAAATCAATCGCCTAACAATGTGAAATCGCCAAATATGCTTAATTTTGGTAATTTTTTGTGGTCGCTGTAATTCATTTCAGCCGATAATTTTTTAACTTTCTGGTGTTTTAGGAAAAGTAAAATCACATATATATATATTTCGATATTTTTTGAAGACGACACCTTTTGAATGTTTCCTTGAAAGATAAAGCTAGCGAATGAACCTCAGTTAATCGAAAATAATGAATGTGCTTACGAACGGTTATATTGTTTACAACTAATTTCGTTGAAAACAATTTTTATGTACTTGTGGCAATAGCTTTTAACTATTTATTCTAGTTGTAGAATTTGGGGCTAAAAATTAGCTGAAAGTTCAGAACTTGGAACAAATCAAAGCATAGAGCTACGTTATATATATATATATATACCGGGTGATCCAAAAGTCAGGATGAACTTTAAAAAGGAATAATTCGAAAACGAATCAAGATACAAAGATACGGTTTGCTCCAAACGGATGAAAAAGAAACCGGGTTTTGTGTGGCAACGAAAAAAAAAATTAGTTCTGTTGGCGATCAACAGATGGCGCTATAGTGTTTTATTTCAACAAAAGATAATTTACAAATTAAAAAAGTTTTGACAACTTACAAGTCAGCTTAATTACAGCTAATTAGTACTATTGCAGTAACTGTTCAATGTGCTGTCCATCATTCGGAAGTACAGCTGTGAGACGATTCATCGTTCACAGCATTTAGCAGCATTTCTTGCGTTATGGCAGACACATTTTGGCGGATGGCATCTTTCAGTGCAGCTTGTGATGTCGGTTGGTCGTGGTCCACTTTTGACTTCAAGAATCCCCACAGTCAAAAGTCACAGGGTGTCAGATTGGGAGATCTTGGAGGCCATGCGTGTATAAAGTAGCGACTAAGAATGCGATCCTCCCCAAATGTTGAGCGTAGCAGGCGTTGCACAGACAGATCAATATGACGTGGTGCTCCATCTTGCATAAAGGTGACTGTTTGGAGTGCCTGTCGCGCTTGCAGTTCAGGAATAATGTTGTTCTGTAACAATGCTGCATATCGCTGACCATTGACAGAAACTGTTTTATAACCCGTCTGTGTGACTTCCTCGAAAAAAAATGGACCAATTAGGAAATCAGCAGTGAAGCCACACCAGACTGTCACTTTAGGCTGTTGCAAGGGTACCTCAAAAAATGCATGTGGATTTTCTGTGGCTCACACTCGGCAATTGTTGGTGTTAACAGCGCCAGAGAGTATGAAATGCGCTTCATCTGTCCAAAGCACAGTGTGAAGCCAGTCGTGCTGCTCTTCCATCTTACTGAATACCAAATTTGCAAAATCTCGGCGAGAGTCGAAGTCAGCAGGTTTCAGTTCTTGGTTATGTTGCAACTTGTAGGGATACCGTTTCAGAGTTATTCGCAGTGCTCTCCAGACAGTTCCGTACGACACTCCTGTCAGCCTCAAAACTTCTCGAGCACTGCACTCTCCATGTGCAGAAACCGCCGACATGGATTGAACCGTCTGCTCCACTGTCGCGGCAACAGCAGCGGCTGTTGAGGGACGTCCACTTCTTGGACGTCACGCCAAAGAGCCTGTAAATTTCTTCATCATTTTGTTCAATGCAGAAGGCATTATTGGTTCTTTGCTATCTCGCATGCCCTTCATGTAGCGATATGCTCGCAATGCCGCTGTGACACCTTCCGAATTCTTATAATACAGTTTAACTAAGAGGGCTTTCTCGACTATGGACAACATTTCGATGCATACAAGCTTCGAGTAGCATTACCTGCTGCAGTTGCTCCTTTTTATATCTTTAGTTGCTTTGCATAATCCTACATCAAAAATAAGACAGCGCCATCTGTTGGTCGCCAACAGAACCATTTTTTTTTCGTTGCCACACAAAACCCGGCTTCTTTTCCATCCGTTTGGTGCAAACCGTATCTTTGTATCTTGATTCATTTTCGAATTATTCTATTTAAAGTTTGTCCTTTTGGATCACCCGGTATATATAAAATCATTGTCATTTCTGTCGGGAATTGATGAAAAAGTTGCTAATTTTACAAGTCTTGAAAAGGTGGCTATGCATTTTTTGTATAATATTGCGGTTGGTAATGCTCTGGAAGCCCAAAGACAAACCAAGAGCGTTTCTGGATAAGACGCATGCCACACTATAAAATATACGATAGCCATATCGATTTCAAAGAGAACCTTGTTAAAAGGATAGCTGTTGCTACCAGCGTTGTTCAAGAAATATTGGGTGTTTCTGCCCATGTGCACCGCAGCTACATCGCAGGTGTGAAGCATGCATTACTACTGGTGATCGCTTTTTTTAAACAGTTCTTCTGTAACTTTGTGTTTCTGAGATTTTTGTAAATAAAACATATTTCGAGCTTACTAAGTATTATTCTTACTCTTTTGAGCAGTTTTTGTAATTTTGTGTATTCTGCAATTTATTTAAATGAAACGCATTTGGAGCTTTGGGCAGTTTTTGTAGCTTTGTGTATTCAATAACTTATTTAAATGAAGCGCATTTTGAAAGATAAGTTTCCTAATTTCAAATGATAGCAATTGCTATCTCTTAGTGGTTCACCTCTTTCGATACAACAATGCTTTGTATGACAAAAACTGCTCGTTAAATGTTTCCTATCACCCCTTAACTTTTTTACCAAGAGTTCTGAAACCCCTGTATATAAATGTTTAAAATCCACTTTTAAAATCATATATCATGTAGCTAAAAATGTAACGAAAGTAACGGAAATCTAAGGGGTAAAAAACTAAAGGAATCAGCATTCTATAAAATACCTATGGGAAATCCTGTGGGAATGATATAAACGACATATACAGGATGTCCCAAAGAGATTGAAACACGGTTTATTTCTTTATTTGTTAGCGATAAATAAGCAGTGTAAATAGAAAAATTGTCAAAATGAAATACGAAATATGATTACGTTAATAAAAATTTCTTCCAAATAATTTTCAAAAAGTTACATTTCTCACTCTAGACAAATTTGGTCAATTAGAGATTTTATTTTTAATACAAAAACATCATTGCAAAAAAAAAAAAAAAAAAAAAAAAAAGTACCCGTACCCGTACATTTAAAATTGAAAATGTTACGCACAATTAAAATTTGAATGCCTGGACATAGAGATGATATACTTAAAGGAAATGTAATTTTGTAAAATGTAATAAAAAGTTAATAGGTATTATAATCTTTACATTAGTGTCATTTTTACGTGATACAATTGCTCTTTTTTTCTTTTTTTTTTTTTTTTTTTTTTTTTTTTGTATTAAGACTGGCAGTTATTTTTACTGAAAGAAGTTATTTTAAAAAAATTATATACCATTAACCATGTATGTACAGCACCAGTAATGACATTTATATAAATGATTTCAAAGCATACATGGAAATGTAAAGATTAACAAAAGTGGTCTATTACCATGTTTTTATTACCTTCTATTCTTGTTTGTTTGTTTGTTTGTATGTTTGTTTGTTTTTTTGTCCGGTACAAATCTTGCAATCGAATTTTAACTAACTTCCCTACTAGCTAGACATTTGAAACTTTCACAGTAGCCCAGAACCCGGTGAGAACACAATACTTCAAAGTCCGATTTTGGAATTTTTGATTAATTTTCTTGTAAATAATTAAAAAGTAAAAATAATAACATCATAATAACGTTAAAATAACCATTAAAATATTAGCTATTATTTAATTGTTGCCAAAAACAATTTACGAGTTCATTTTCTTTCGACATAAAAATAAATACATTTCATTAAACGTGAAAGTTAAAAAATTATAAAAAAGTTAAATTATGCACATAGAATAATAATAAAGGAAGAAGGAGCACGCCAATACTCTTAATGCTTACAAACCCCTTCTAGTGAAATGCCAGCGAAAGCTACTTTTGCTCCTCTCAACCTTGAAGTAGGGCACCCATCCTCAGCGCGTTTATCGCTGTTTGTTATGGCAACACAACAGCTTATGTAGAAACAATTATGCTCCTTCTTCCTTTATTATTATTCTATGATTATGCATCTCACAAAAATTGACGTCACTATCACTTTAAAAATTTTATGCAAATTGATAAGAGCTCTATGATTCATCAGAAAATTTAAAACATGGTATATAAAAAGTTTTTTTTCTATCTTATAATTTTTTTTTTCAATTCTTACTATTAGTTCACACTCTCCCTATATATATCTTGTACAAATCTCGCAATCGATTTTTAACTATTTTCCCGACTAGCTAGAAATTTGAAACTTTCAGGATTGCACAGAACCCGCTGACAACAAAATCCGCGATTGTAATGAAATGCTCGCCCTCTGGTGGGCTAAGGTGAAATTATCACACCACTGATAGCTTTCACGCTGAAACAATGATAGAACAACAAGAAAGAACAATAATAAATACACGTGTGGCTATTATATTTACTAACAACTGCAGTTGGGAAAGCGCCATCTATCGATCATTACAAAGGCGGATACTTCGAAGCCCGATTTTCGAATTTTTTATTAGTTTTCTTAAAATTAATTACAATATGAAAATAATAACATCCTAATAGGGCAGTTCCTTGTTTGTAAACAAACATCTCAACTTTTATGAGTGGTTGGCAAAAAGGCTTGGGAAAAGCATAGCGATGGCGGATCACCAATATAGTAAATAGCGCGGGAAAGTCGAGCGCGCTTTTTTACCAACCACCAGACGTCATTAGGAAATGCTCTATAGCGTTAAAATAGCCATTAAAATATTAGCTATAATTTAATTGTTGCCAAAAAAAAAAATATATATATATATATACGAGCACATTTTCTTTCGACGTAAAAATAAATAAATTTAATTAAACGTGAACATTAAAAAAATATAAAAAGTTAAATTCATCGATATAGTAATTTATATAGATCTATCATCCCATCCGCGTTTGTAATGATCGATAGATGGCGCTCTCTGAACACTGCAGTTGTTAGTAAATATAACAGCCACGTGTAATTATTATTCTTTCTCCGCCATTTCATCATGGAAAGTCGATTGCATAATATGAGGATATGCAGTGGTGTGATAATTTCACCTTAGCCCACCAGAGGGCGAGCATTTCATTACAATCGCGGATTGTTACCATGCAAAAAATTTTGATGCTGAAAATTTTTTTTGGCATCAGCCATATAGTGGTATTGAAACTCGGCAATTGTAATTTAATAGAATGTTGATGAATTTTCAAAATGTCGAAATATTGCGTCTTTTAATTTTTCTAATAAATTTATGAAAATAAATGGGATAAGTTATCATAACAGTAAATTATATTTGACTAAATAATGAAAAGTACAATTTTTATAATTGCTTTGCTATTATTATGAAATAAAAACTGTTTTGATTTTTAATGGAATACGTTTTTTAAAGTTTGATATTTTTAAGATTTTATGTTAGTAAGTAATACAGAATTTTCAAAATTCTTTTAAATATAGTTAGCAGCGGCGTAGGTAAAGAACGTTAGTTTTAGTATATAAAAAGAGTTTAAATATTAACTAAATTAATATAGTGGGGAAAAAAAGAAAGAAAGAATGAATTTGAGATTCAATCTGCAGTTTTTCATTCACCTTTAGTTACATAAACTATTCATAAATTTTATTTTTTAAATTATCTGTGGGTATTCACTCGGAGAAAGGCGGACATATTGTGGACTTTCCTCCGAGTAAAAAGGAATAATTTTTTCCCCCAATGATCAATCTATGTCTTATTACTATATCTATGATATAAGTACGTCATGTGTTACAATAACGGTAGGCCAATGAATATGGAAGAGATCTCAAACAAATTCTAATCACTGTATATTTTAAAACATTGTTAATTGATTTTATTTTATATATTCTGAATTAATTGGAAATATTACCTCTTAAAAGGAGACTGACGTAGGTAAAGAACTTTAGTTTTAGTATATAAAAAGAGTAACTTTAAATATTAGCAAAAATAATAAATATAGTAAAAAAAAAAAAAAAAAAAAAAGACAGAAAGAAAAAGAAAAATGTATTTGAAATTGTATCTGCAGTTTTTCATTCATCTTTAGTACATAAATTATTCATAAATTTTATTTTCTAAATTATCTGTGTGTGTTCACTCGAAGAAAGACGGCCATATTGTGGACAGTTGTCCGAGTAAAAAGGAATCATTTTTTCCCCCAATGATCAATCTATGTATTATTACTATATGTATGGTTAAATTATGCATCTCACAAAAATTGACGTCATTATCACTTTAAAAAGTTTATGCACAATGATAAGAGCTCTGTGATTCATCAGAAAATTTAAAACATGGTATATAAAAAGTTTATTTTATCTTATAATTATTTTTATTTCATTTTTCGCGCGCGTTTTTTATTTCCTAATTCAAAATTATTAAAAAAAAAACTTTGTCGATAGTGTTTGTAAGTAGGAATTGACTTTAAATTTTTTTCTTTTATATTACTTGTTTAACTACACTGAGAAAAAAAATATACCGCCTTCCACTAGAATGAATAAGGGGCCATTTTCTAACTCCCTTAATTAGAAATATAGATTTCCGAGCTATGCGCATAAGGCACGCCAATAAACTGAATAGACGAAATTATCGAGAACTTCTAGTGTACACATTTCTAGCTGGTGAAACAATATTCTGAATACTCTAAATATTCTAAATCATTTGTATTGCGAGAAATTCTCGCTTGATTTTCTAGAATTTTTTAACAAACCAAGATTATAGTTGCTGAAACCCGCTTCTTGTAGTCTCATTTATTTCCAGAGATTTTTAAATAACTTTGCCTTCAAGAATATAGGCAAACTCTCTAGAATTCCAATAGGGGCTTCTGGAATTCGCTTTCCAAGAGGACTAGAATTTATAAGGATGACATGGAAATATTTTTTCTAGAGCCACAATTTAGATTCTAGATGTCAGTTACAAAATTTTTCCTCAGTGTATGGCTTTATTTATTTATTTATTTATTTCTATATTTATTTAAATTAACTACAGGAGCTCATTTCTCCCCCCTCAGTTTTCCTCGTAAATTTACATTATCAGTATTAATAAAAGATGCAAATTATTCATTCAAATATCTCACTGTTTCATTTAAAAACCGCTCATTTGCGAAAAAGTTTAGAAAATGTATTCGCGTTATTTAATATAAACTCATATGAACTCGAAACAAATTATTAAAATTCTTCCTAAAAATTCAAAAGTTAAGTTCTGTGCTATGTAGATATCATAACTGATGTGTTCGAACGATCAAGATTAATCTAAGTCATGGAAATTCCACCTACAACTTCAATTATAGGAAAGTTATAAAATCCCTTAGTATCATATTTTAGATCATTGTTGTTATCTACGATGCTTCAGGCAGAATCCATTATCCTCCGTACCACACGTCCAACCATATTCCCATGAACTGCAAATTGGAAAGTAATATTTTTGCATCGGGGAATCTTGCCAGCGACGTCTAAGGTATTGTGCTCTTCCTTCGCCATCGCGGCTGACACCTATAAAAAAAATAGAATAAAATGAAATTCTTTAATAAAAAGACATCCTTTTCTCTTTCTTAAGAAAAATACATCAATTTTGTTGTAAATTACACAGAAGTTTGAGCTTTAAAACGATGCTTAGTTAGTTGATCAGCTTTATTGCAGAATGTTATCATGGATGTGGCAAAACCTGTTTGGGAAGGGGGAAGCACAAAAAACACGAATACATTACAGTCTATGACAGGTATTTCTTTTAAGAGCGTTTATACATAGACGCTAAAATTTTGGAAATGAAGATGCATTTTCGAAATGCAGTAACAGTAATTTGATATAGAAATGGCAAAATAAATATTAATAATTCGTTTACAGAGCCCCACAAAAAATATTTGGACTCATTACGGGAAACTGATGAAGTTGAAATTGCAGTTATGCTAGACAATATTTGTTTCTTCGATTGCGGCTTCGATTTGTTTGCCTATTTTAAAGCGCCTGTAATTCAGAATTTAAAATTTGACAATTTATTTATTTATTTATTTATTTTTTAACAAGTTTACTATATCACATTTCTTTTTGTAAAACAGTAAATTTATTACTACTGGTTTGTATACAGTGCCTCACAAATAATTGGAATAATTTACGGTTCATTAGTAATATTTCTTTTTAAAATATTTTTGTATATTTTTACTAAATAAAACGAAACGAAATTAATATGCATTATTCAAAATTAGAAGAACATATTTCCTATTGAATATGATAGGATTATCATTAGTGATTGGTTTACAAGGCAACATAAAAGTATACAGATTGATTATGGAGTATAAATGGAAATAATGCACACTATATTGTGAGTAATTTTTACGTAACATACAGGGCAACACAAAAACCAATTTACTTTCATTTCAAAAGTAAGGCTACAAACATAATATATGTTAAATTTCTATAATTTAAATGCCAGCTTGTTTAGGTGTTTTGATGTGAATAAAATACATTGAAGATTAAACAATGCAACGTATAAGTACAGTTTTTGGTTGGTTGGTTGTAAGGTTTAAGGCTGATTGACTAAACTAGGGTTTTAGACCTGTAGGTGGAATGCCCTCCGTGGGAGTCTTTCTAAGGGATCCTAGCCAGTATTTACGCGAGTTTCGGAGAAAAAAACATAAGTACAGTTGTAAAGTGTTTCAAAATCTATGGAATTTGAATGTTTTTTCTTTCTTAACTGGAATGAGGAGATTCAATGGAGAAGTAATTAATTATTACTCGAAAGTTTATTGAATTCTAAATGAACGTTGTGATAGTGGATTTTAACTTTAAGACAACTTTATTTTTAAGAACTCCTAATTATATGTTTCTATAAACTGAATAACATATGTCAATTTCAAGGCATTTCAATGTAGAATTATTTATGGAATTAAGAACACCAAAAAGATAGACACATAAACTGAAATCATAAACCATTTAAATTTTGTTTGAAATTGTCAAAACTACCTTGTATTATCTATTCAAATATTAAAAAATCTTTTTATTAAAAAAAGAAAGAATATTTTATCCTGGCTTAGATAAATTTCACAACATGATAACTCACACTCCTTTGTCGGACCTACCTGGTGGCGGAATGGTCAGCACTATAAATTTCAGTTCACTGAAGCCGGGCTCGAATTCCGGCCATGCATTGATGTTGATAGTGAGTCAAAATCTACTTTAAACTGTAAGTCTCGGTCTAATGAGCCTTAATGAGTAAAAAATGTCCATAGAGTGATTCTCCAAATAATGCTAGACCACTCTTTATTTCTGTCTTTTAACGTTTTTTAATACATTTTTCTCTCTTAAAGCGTTTCAATTTGCAGATGACCCATTAAGAGATACAACTATTATTTTATTTTATTTATTTATTTTTTAACAATACAGCATAATGGTTTGCATTAAGTTCTTAGAATTGTTTCTTTCTCTATTTGAATGATTTTAATTGCTATTTTTTTTTTAAATGGATTTTTATTTATTTTTTATCATCTTATGGATAAGCCCCTTAAAGTAAAAACTTTGGCGTTCGGAAATGAATGTCAGAATTGGAGGTAAAGTGGTGTAAGTCATAAATTTCAAATTTAAATAACTCATATACTAATTTACTTAGAGACATGTTTTTTTTTTTTTTTTTTTTTCTTAGACTGAAGGCAATATTTTTCTAAATATAAGTCATAAGAAAAGTGGGACCATATAAAAATTAAATTTCGTATTTTAATTAATTATATTTATATGGTATTGTTTTATACATATGCATATGGTATTGTTTCATACAGCCTCACGTACAAAACAATATCATACCTTAAATCTACTCTTGAATTGCACCAACTTTGTTATTGGAAATATGTTTTTATGACTGTTAGTTTAAGTGATAATAGCTGTAACATCTATTTTAAATCACCCATAGGCACTCTAGATTTTTTATTCCTAAGCTAATATTTTTCGAAATTAAAATCACTAAAATACTCATTAAATTTTATAAGTTAAAGAACTGATGTATACTCAATATTTAGACTTGAAGAACTTCTTCACACACCATAAAATAAATGGAAGCACTACCGGTTTCGAAAGGACGTGGCCATTCTTCTTCAGGTGCGAATTCCGTGATACTGCCATGAAGGTAAAAGCTCCTGCTCTTTGAACTCCTGCTTTAGAGGCAAGAGTCTTGTTTTTGCCTCTAAGGCAGTAGCACGGATTTTGCACCAGAAGAAGAAAAGTCTCGCGCTTTCGAAACCGGTAATGCTTCCATTAATTTTATGGTGTGTGAAGAAGTTTTTCAAGTTTAAATTTAATAAGGCCTCAAAGATAAGACTTGAAATTAGATTTGAACTATCACATAATTCAATTGGTTTTCTTTTCTAAATATGCTCACCTTGGTATAAAATTTGTTTCACTTTACTTTTAACTGGTTTCATAACTAATGGTGGTTTGCTGACACGTGGTACAGTCGTTGTTGAAGGGGCAGTAGACGCTGGCCACGCTCTTTCTTCTTTTGATGGCATTGCCCAGGAGCGTGAAGGTCGACATATGAGCAAATATTCGCCATCAAAAACTTCATCACCGTCATCATCTGGTGGATCTTCATCCCATTTAACTGCTTTTGACTTTTTCTTTAAAGTTCCAAATTCACGGTGCCAATTTCTACGGATCTGATTGGAAGAGAAAAATTATAGCAATCTTTCTATACCATAATGCTCTAAAAATGAAAGACAGAGATTTTTATTCTCGCCTATAGTTTTAAAGAAATTTTTCAAAAACAATTTTAGTGGGCGGGAAGGGGGGGATCTAGATTTTCTTAGTTACGTATTAAGATTTTGTAAAACAAAATTGGTAAAAATAATCATCTTATAAAGTGTAAGAAAAGAATTACTATGAATGAATGTGCAAAATTGTGTTTTTTTTTTTTTTTTTTTTTTTTTTTTTGTATACTTTCTTTGACTTTAATAATACAGTCGGTAACAAAAGTGTCCGAACACTAGTAAAAATTGCTATGTAAAAAAAAGTACACTTCATACAGTTCTCTTAAATAAATCCTTTTCGAATCATGTTCTTAGACTGACTAAGAAGAGGATTCGACAAGGATTTATTTAACAAAACCGTATGTAGTGTACTTTTTTTACATAGGAATGTTTGCTAGTGTTCGGACACTTTTGTTACCGACTGTACTTCATTTTTACAGAAGTTCGATCGAAGTAATTTAATTTTGTTATGTAAATCATGTTATGTAACCATATCATTAAATAAGTCCCAATTCATGATAAAAATTCGAGTGAAGTTAACTTCGCAGAACGTTACTGTGGCAAAGCAAAATAGTGCGCGGTATGTCATTCTGATGAGGCAAAATAGCAGCTTTATATGGATTGCTTGATGAGTTCAGTTAAACACTGACGAGTTAAAAGAAAAAAAGAAAAAGCTATTCAGTGAAATATTTGGTGACGAATAGTAACAAGTAACTAGATGAGGCTGTCTACGACACAAATAAAACTGACAAAATAAAATCCGAAAAAAAAAAAAAAAAAAAAAAAACTGACCCGGAAAATAATTGAAATCCTGTCACTTGATGAATCCTTGTTCATGTAAAGCAAAACCGTCCTTTATAGAAAATGCTAAATATGACCAGCAGTGATTTAATGCAGCAAACTATTGCGATCACATGTCTGCGCATACTCATCTAAAACATTCTGTGTTTCGAGTTCTTTACTATGTCATTACGTTTGTGTGATTGAGAGATACAAACATATTTAGTGACCAGCTAAATGCAACGTAAAATAGTGTTCACGATAAAACAGTGCGTGATCATTGTTAAGGGTTCTGAAAAGAATCATTTGTGAAAAACTTGTGGTGCGCAATGTTTCATTTTTGCATCATATGACGATTCTTTCGCCAAAGTGTTTATTCTTAACGACGTGTCCAGAATCAGTTTATTCATTTGTGGATAAATTCTTTATAAAGTAAGCGAGTGCATGGATACTTTCAGCAAGACGATGAAACACTCACACTCTTCACAAACTTGTCATGAATTCACGTGGTTTCGGTGAGGAGAAGACAGTCAACAGAGCAGCAAAATCTCCTGGCCATTTCGATCGCTTGATATAGGGTTACATACAAACGGAACGTTTGCAATTTCGATGACGTAAATTTTGCAAGTTTTTTGCAAATACAGTCGGCAGCAAAAGTAACAGAGCACTAGCGAAAATTCCTATGTAAAAGACGTACATTTAATGCAGATTTGTTAAATAAATCCTTGTCGAATCCTGTTCTTAGTCAGTCAAAGAACATGATTCAACAAGGATTTATTTAACAAAACAGTGTTAAGTGTGCTTTTTTTTTCATATAGGAATTTCTGCTAGTGCTCGGATACTTTTGCTGCCGACTGCACTCATACATTTGAAACGCCTGCAAACGGCTTTGCGACTGTAAGTGTTTCATTTGTATGTACCCCATATTTCCCTGTTAATTTTACCCGTGGGACAGATTGAAATGTTTGGTGCATTCAAATAACCCTCACACACTGGAAGAGATACCGCAAAGCATTGAAAACGTTACTGATGCTTTCCTTTAGGCAAAGCTGCTATGCGTGACTGATAGTTTAATAAATGGAACACAACGCTCCATAGACGTCAACAGTGACCAGTTTCACACCTTTTTATGACAAGCATTTATTTTGTTCATTTAAAAAAAAATAATTTCGTGTCGGTCTTATAAATATTTTCTGAGCCAGTTTTATTATGCTCACTTTGCATATCCAAAATTGTCTCTGAGAAAACTAGCAAAGTCCCTACAATAAAAATTATAATATGGTGAGAAAGCATTAATTGATATTTTATTGATACAAATCCTAATACCATCACCAACTGTTTGTTACCAAGACACAACTCTGGATGCAAGTAGAACAGTGCCAATAATTTCGGTGACCAACGGGGATATACGAGCTTGCACATCCAACATATTTTTGTCTCAGGGATGCCTTTGCCATATGTACCCAGCGCATTCCGTAGATAAATAAGCGGAAGCATTATAATTTCCTTTGTATTTCTCGCGTGTACAAGTGAAAAAATACAAAATAATTGTTATTTTAATCTTAATACTTTTATTAATAACGATAAATTAATTTAAGAAGATCTTTTATTACTATGTGTTTGTAGAATTTTGGCGACGTTTTATGGGATCGCCAAAGTTGTTTTGTTTTTGTTCCTATTATCATTGTTAATATTCTTTTGTTTACTCCGAAAAATAAACTTTTTTTTAAAGATATTTATTTCACATTCTATAATTTATGTGTATTTTCTAAAAGAAATATTAAAAAAAAAAAATTCATTTAATCTACTTTTTTTTTATTAGGGAGGAATAAAATTACATTTCTGTGCATGTTTGCATGTTGTAAATGAATAATATAGGCTAGAAATAACATAAAAACGAAAAAAAAAAAAGCTTTCCACTTTTAATCGATACGTTCTTTCTTTCTTTCTTCTTCTTCTTTTTTTTTCCCCCCCAAAGGTACCAATTGTATAAGGGAAAAAAAATATTTGTTGGTTATCGCTCTTGACCGATGGTACAGTCGGCAGCAAAAGTATCCGAGCACTAGCCAATAAATTCGATATCAAAAAAGTACACTTAAAACGTTTGTTAAATAAATCCTTGTCGAATCATGTTCTTAGACTGACTAAGAACATGACTCGACAAGGATTTATCTAACAAAGCAGCATTAAGTGCACTTTTTTTAGACAGGGATTATTGCTAGTGCTCTGGCACTTTTGCTGCCGACTTTTTTTTTTTTTTTTTTTCTTTGCCGAGCAAAGCCTGATCGATATACCTCATTAAAATAACTTCAGCTATAACTGCCTTTAATTGGTTCAGATGAATTAGCTTCAGATTAATATTTCTTAAAATCGCCAATGAATGTATAAGGACGAAAAGCGGGATGAGGCAACAAATGCCGGTATGAATGCGTTGGCCTATATAATTTATTTAAGGGGTTCTCGAAAAAGTTAGGGGCACAGTTTTATTTAGAACCCCTTAGTGACTTTTAAATTTTTGTCGCCATTTTGGCGATGAATTAAAATGGCCGTCACAGTTGCATAAGTAAAGAGCTTCATGAGGAAAGTACGAATTACTTCGATGTCTAATTTCATATTTCGCCAAGAAGTTTCTATTCTAAAGCTATTCCAAATGAAGCCAGGAAAGTTTATAAAAAAAAAGATTTAAAAATGCAGTTTATGAAAAAAATATAACATACACAGGAAAATAGATCACATCAATCTGCCGTGAATATAAGAACCAACTCATAACTGCATTTTGGATTTTAAATAATCCATTAGCAAAGCCTGATCGATATACCACATTAAAATAACTTCAGCCTTTAATTGGTAGTAGGTTTACAGAAATCTAATATTACCAGAAGCGTGCTGGCGTCTGCAGCAGTAAAAGTGGAATCGCTAAAATTTTACGATATGGAAAAGAAAATGATTGCAAAGAACAGAGACTACTTTAAAAAATCACAGAAGAAGCAATATTCATATTTTCACTAGAATTATAAGATGCTAAAAGAATATGTATTACACGGTTTTCTCTCTCGATGGCTTCTGTGAAAGCTCTTTGATAAGCAGGATCAAACATTTTTTCTCTGGCCATATCTCAAATAATTTTGTGCCTCACTAAGCTTCCATTATTTACACAATTTAAAATTTTTAGAAATAATTTAAAATTTGTGGTGATCTATGAGAAAAATAAACTTGACTGCATTAGATTTCTAATTACCGGAATTATTTAATTAACCTGTGAATGAATCTTCAAAGGAAACACGTATCTCAGAGAGTCATTCCTTAAAAGCAAATAAATATCAAAAGAAATTGTATATTCTTGTTGATATTCTCCATGGATTAAAAAAATATAAAATGTGTTATTTTAACCATTTTAACCATATAAACCTATTTGAAAAGAAATTGTTTCTTGAACTATTATTTTAAACGTCTTGAGCACTTATTCGCGTTTGTAATGATCGATAGACGGCGCTTTGTGAACTGCAGTTGTTAGTAAACATTATAGCCACGTGTGTTCCATTAGTGTTCTTTTTGTTATTCTACTTAATATTCGTACTATAATTTCTCCGCCATTACATTATGGAAAATTGATTGCTTTTGGAAAAAATACTTCAGTTTATTCAAAGTTCGATCGGAAGTAGATTTTTAACTGAAGTTGAACAAATATTAGTTTCAAATCATCTGATTAATTCTTTACTTCCATTAGCCGAAGTATGGCTAGTCGTATTATGATAGGTAATCAGAAGGACTTTAACATTCATCACACACTAATTATAAAACACGATACTAACCATAACAATATTTAATTAATAACAAAGCAACGCAAAACAATATATGTGTGTTACAATGGCGCCGATCGAATACAAACCAAAACTGTTTAGATACGAAACAGTTAATATGACAGTTAGCTGCCAAGAGAGCTACACCTACACAGAGGTGTGTTCAGTAGTTCAATTCGGGGTGCGTTCAGTTTCTGTATTGGGAGCGATTCGATCCCCACACCATCTCCCCTCCTGGAAGAAGCAGAGTCTAAAAAAATAATAAAAAAAGTTAATAGTTTATATATATAGTTTCAGTATATTTCTTTGGGAAATGAACACGACGTCCACAACGTGTCTGTACGACGGGTTTTGGTATGTCCGGAGGATCCACTGATTGTTTTGGCAAAGTCTCATCTGCAGAGGGATCAGGTTCCTGGCTAACAGGTGTAGTGTCCAGTTTGTCATCCGTAGAAACAGATGTAGGTTTAAGCTGATCATCTGAGATAAGATGTGCAGCTTTCAGCCTGTCAATTGAGACAGTGACTACTTTGTGGTTGATGCGGAGGGTATACGTTTTTGCTCCACGTTTAATCACCTCATGAGGGCCTGTATATGGAGTATGTAATGATGGTTTAACTGCATCAACTCTAAGAAAAACATGGGAAAATGTTTTTAAATCTTTAAATATGAAAACTTGTTTCTTGCTGTGATTTGAAGTGGGCTTGGAACTAAGTTGATGAAAATGATTATTTAATTTTTGGAGAAAGTCATTGTCAACGTGGATATTGTCATTTGTCGTAAAAAATTGTCCTGGCAAACGTAGATTCTGTCCATAAACTAATTCAGCTGATGAACAATTAAGGTCTTTTTTGAAGACAGTGCGTAACCCTAATAAAACAGCAGGTAAAGCAAGTGTCCAATGGACGGAGGTGTGGCACATGATGGCTTGTTTTAAAGTGTGGTGCCATCTCTCTATAATTCCATTCGATTGTGGGTGGTACGCCATTGTGCGAGTTAGTCTAATACCAAAATTTTTTGATAGAGCTCTAAACAAATCTCCACGAAATTGAGGTCCTTGATCTGTAGTTATACTTTCTGGTATTCCAAATCTTGCGAACCATCCGGTGTAGAGTGCCTGAGCTACCGTGTCAGTTTTTATATCCGAAATTGGAAAAGCTTCAGGCCACCGTGTACATCTATCAATACAGGTAAGGCAGTATGTAAAGCCCTGTGAAGATGGCAATGGTCCAATAAGATCGATGTTTATGTGTGAGAAACGTTCATTTGGTATTTTAAATTCCTCTAAGGGTGCAGATACATGGCGAGAAATTTTTGCTTTTTGACAAGCGATGCAAGATTTAGCCATTAATGCAACCTCTTTTTTTATACCTGGCCAAATAAAACGTTCTGTAATTAGTTTAACTGTTGTTTTTACTCCTGGGTGAGCTAACCCATGTATGGCACTGAAAACAGACTTACGGAATTCTTGAGGAATATAGGGTCGAACGTTATTAGTTGATGTGTCACAAAAAAGTTGCAAATCACTGTTTGGGATGTGTAATTTTTGAAATTTAAGATTAAATTCATTATTTTCAAGAATTTTTTTAAGTTCTGGATCGTTATCCTGACTTTTTGCAATTAAATTAAAATCAATGGCATCAGGATATTTAACGTTGCATATTCTAGAAAACGTGTCAGCTACAATATTTTCTTGACCGCTCACATGGCGGATGTCAGTAGTAAATTGAGCAATGAAATTTAATTGATGGACCTGTCTGGGTGAAAGGGTGTCATATTGCTTAGTAAAAGCTTTTAGTAAGGGTCTATGATCAGTGAAAATAGTGAAATTTCTCCCCTCTAGTAAATAGCGAAAATATTTTACTGCCGCAAATATCGCCAAAAGTTCTCTGTCGTATGCACTATACTTAATTTCAGTTTGACTCAGTTTCCTAGAGAAAAAACCTAAAGGTTCCCAAGCTTCTCCCGTGTGTTGCTGAACACAAGCCCCAACTGCTTTATCCGAAGCATCACACATTAGTGCAATAGGTTTGCTAAGATCCGGGTGAGCTAAATGAACAACCTGAGTAAGTGTTTGTTTACACTGTTGATATTCAGAGTTAGTAATCTCGGACCATACCAAAGGTGTTTTATCATTTTTCTTGCTAGTACCTAACATGGCATGTAAATGAAGCTGCATTTCGGCTGCATGAGGCAAAAAACGTCTATAGAAATTTAAAATTCCCAGAAATCGACGCAATTCATTTACAGTTTGGGGTTTTGGGTAATCTACGATAGCTTGAACCTTTTCAGGCAAAGGAGCTATACCAGATTTATCAATAAGATGTCCAAGAAATGTAACTTTGTCTGAAGCGAATGTGCATTTGGATAAATTTACAGTTAAATTATGATCCGCAAGTCGTTTTAGAATAGTATTAAGATGATTAAAGTGTTCTTCAACTGAGGAGGATGCGACAAGAAGATCATCGATGTATACAAAACAAAAATCGAGATCAGAGAGTATTTGGTCCATATAACGCTGCATAGTCTGCTCCGCATTGCGTAGGCCAAAAGTCATGAAGTTAAACTCGTATAAACCAAAAGGGGTAATTATTGCAGTTTTGGGAATGTCTTCCTTATTCATTGGGATTTGGTGATAAGCTTTCTTTAAATCCAATGTGGAAAAAATTACTTTGCCGTATAAATTCGAAGTAAAGTCATGAATATGGCGAATTGGGTATTTGTCGGGTACTGTTATAGCGTTTAAAGCACGGTAGTCGCCGCATGGGCGCCATGAACCGTCCGGTTTCCGAACCATGTATAATGGACTGCTCCAACAACTTTTTGATGGGCTACAAATTCCCTTTTGCACTAAATATGTAAATTCGGATTTTGCAGCGGCTAATTTGTCAGGAGCTAAACGTCTGGCTCTAGCAGCAACTGGAGAACCTTTAGTTTCGATAACATGCATTACATTAACACATTCAGAATCACTCGGTGATTTAGGAGCATCTTCAAATACAGAATGGTACTTCCTTAATAATTTATCAAATTGAATGGTATCATGCAGAACAGTTATTTTTGGGACGGGTTCTGAAGAAATTTTGCCGATAGAAGTGACTTGTGTTAGGCCATCTATGAGATTTTTTGATTTTAAGTCAACAATAATTCCATAATGATGTAGGAAATCAGCCCCTAAAATTGGTCGGGAGACCTCCGCAACAGTAAACGTACATGGCAAAATTCGACGTAAACCTAAATTTAAATTTACGGAACGTTTTCCATATACGTTAATTTTTGTGCCATTTGCAGCAACTAGCTGAAAAACTGAAATTGGTTTACGGCGTTCATCGGCTGTCGGTGGCAAAACTGATAAATCGGCGCCTGTGTCAATCAGCAGGTTTATACCCAAAGTTTTTTCAAAAACCACTAGGCGACAATTGTTCTGGCCATAGGCGTTTGTCGCCACCCACGCTTGGCCTTCTAGTTTTCCTTCGACTTAAAATGGCATGGCTGCGAACATTTCGTGGATTTATCACCGAATTTCTTATGATACCAACAAATAACTTCACGTCTAGGGGAATGAGATTTTGAATCGGAATTTCGACTACGTGTTCTATTTTGCGAACAAATTTTAAAGAGTTTATCAATTTTTTTATTGATTTCATGAATTTGTTGTTGCAAGTCATTTACTACATTATTTATAGCAAGATCATTTCCTGTTTTAGGCTGTGTTTCGGCTAAGTTAATTGAGTTAGAATATGTAACGTCGGCTATCCTGTCTGCTACTACAGCTAATTTTGATAGCTCAATATCCGAAGTAGCTAAAATTGCTTGCATTTGTGATGGCAAACGCTGAAGCCAAAGAGATTTTAATAGATCATTCCCCACCTTACTGCCGGCTAAATCCTGCATCTGCCGAAGTAACACTGACGGACGTTTATCGCCTAAGTCAAGATCTTGTAACAGCTTTTTTAATCGACGTTCTTCAGAGTCAGTGTAAACCTCAATTAATCTCGACTTTAGTGCCTCATAAGAATTAGAAGGAGGAGGAGAAGTGATAATATCACTCACCTGGCTGAGTATATCCGTTTCAATATTTCCGACTACGGTATGATATTTAGTAGTATCCGCTGTGATTCCAGCATTTACGAATTGGCTCTCGATTTGCGTGAACCATATTCGCACATTCTCTTTCCAGAATGGAGGTACCTTTACCGAAACTCTATTTACTGAAGGCGGTGTAACACCTTCGTTGTCGGATGGCATCTTGAATAGCGAATACAATAGAAAACAATATGAATGATGTTCAAAATATGCGGGTCACCACTTATGGCTAGTCGTATTATGATAGGTAATCAGAAGGACTTTAACATTCATCACACACTAATTATAAAACACGATACTAACCATAACAATATTTAATTAATAACAAAGCAACGCAAAACAATATATGTGTGTTACAATGGCGCCGATCGAATACAAACCAAAACTGTTTAGATACGAAACAGTTAATATGACAGTTAGCTGCCAAGAGAGCTACACCTACACAGCAGTGTGTTCAGTAGTTCAGTTCGGGGTGCGTTCAGTTTCTGTATTGGGAGCGATTCGATCCCCACAGAAGCAACTGAAATTTTAAATTTGTCATTTGGAAATAAATGGAAGCTCAATTCTGGATTTCTTGATCCTTTGGAGTTACACTGTGGCACACAAAAGTATGTGTTATCTTTTTTACCGTATTTATTCATTTTTATTCAATAAATATATGTGAAACTAAATATCGGCAAGCAATGGCGGCTGTATGGAATTCGAATTAAACCATGTTTATTGTAATTTCACCTTAGCCCACCAGAGGGCGAGCATTTCATTACAATCGCGGATACCTAAAATTGGAAATTAATAACCTTAAATTTTTAATGGGAAAAAAATAGACAATAACGGAAATACATATTTATTTTCATTTATTTCTTTACTTATTAGTGCTAGAGGCCTATTTCAGTCGGTGCAGTTGTCGAATTTTTATACGTCACTCTTAATTAGTGCTAGAGGCCTATTTCAGTCGGTTTATTGAATGGGCATTTATTGAATGAAGTCCCCCCCAAGGCCCAACTTTGACATGAGTCCCCCCCCCCCAGGCCCAACTTTGACATGAGTCCCCCCAAAGGTACCCCTATTTCAGTCGGTACAGCGTTGTCGAATTTTTATAATACACTCTTAATTAGTGCTAAGGGCCTATTTCAGTCGGTTTATTGAATGGGGATTTATTGAATGAAGTCCCCCCAAGGCACAACTTTGACATGAGTCCCCCCCAAGGTACCCCTATTTCAGTCGGTACAGCGTTGTCGAATTTTTATAATACACTCTTAATTAGTGCTAAGGGCCTATTTCAGTCGGTTTATTGAATGGGGATTTATTGAATGAAGTCCCCCCAAGGCCCAACTTTGACATGAGTCCCCCCCCAAGGTACCCCTATTTCAGTCGGTACAGCGTTGTTGAATTTTTATAATGCACTCTTAATAGTGCTAAGGGCCTATTTCAGTCGGTTTATTGAATGGGGATTTATTGAATGAAGTCCCCCCAAGGCACAACTTTGACATGAGTCCCCCCCCCAGGTCCAACTTTGACATGAGTCCCCCCAAGGCCCAACTTTGACATGAGTCCCCCCCCAGGCCCAACTTTGACATGAATCCCCCCAAGGCCCAACTTTGACATGAGTCCCCCCCAAGGTACAACTTTGACATGAGTCCCCCCCCCAAGGCACACCTTTGACCTGAGTCCCCCCCAAGGCACACCTCCCCCTCATTGGGAAAAAGAGAAAAAACGTTGTTTTGCGGCTATAAGACAGTTTGGACTTCCAACGTTATTTGTTACAATATCTGCAGCTGAAACACATTGGTTTGATTTAATGAAAACTTTATCATGGAATTCAGATCGTCACGAATTAACTAAAGAAGAATTTGTCGATATTAACAAGTTTAGCAGTAGGTCTCTTGCACTAAATTAAAATCTGTCAATGTCAGATTTTCATGTTTTAAATAATGAAATAATGTCGTGTCTGTATAATTTTTTCTTTATTTATTTGTTCATTACTGAGATTAAGGCTTTTCAGTTAGAAAAAGCAATTTTATGCACTATATAGTATTTAATAATTATTGTGCCATCATAAGCGATAAATCAAATTTATAAGAATTCGTAATTCTGTCCTTTTCCGAGGTGACAAAATAGCGGCGAATGCGCTGACTTATATAATTTGTTTAAGGGGCTTTGGGGGAAATGAAGGGTACACTTTTATTTAGAACCCTCTTAGCGACTTTTACATTTTGTCACCATTTTAGCGATGAATTAAAATGTCTACAGTCGGCAGCAAAGGTATCCGAGCACAAGCAAAAATTCCTATATAAAAAAAGTACACTTAATACAGTTTTGTTAAATAAATCCTTGTCGAATCCTGTTCCTAGACAGTCTAAGAACATTATTCGACAAGAATTTATTTAACGAAACAGTATTAAGTGTACTTTTTTTATATAGGAATTTTTGATAGTGCTCGTATACTTTTGCTGCCGACTGTATCACAGTTTCGTTAGTAAAGAACTTGGCGAGAAATATCCAATCAACTTCAGGCAAAATTTCAAGTATTGCCAAGGAAAGAAGAAATTAGAAGAAATTAGCCGCTTTCCGTAAAGTGACTAGTTCGGAACTGAAAAACATCGAACATTTCACAGTAGAATTAAGTTAAAGAATTTGGTACATTTTGGTAGATAGATTACAAAAACCAAAGAGTTTGTAGCAAACATAAAATGTAATGTGCAACACAAAGTAACAAATACATAAATAAATAAATAAAATAAACCACAATCTACTTTAAAAAAAAAAAAAAAAATTCTACATTTTGTTTTTTATCAAAGAGTCATTATCCTAAATTGTCATTTTCCCTTTGCAGCTACTAGCTATATGTGATTTTAAAATCAAACAAACAACAATAGGTATAAAGCTTTCTAGTCTGATTTAACTAATTATCAATACAATATCAGTACAACATTTCTATTTTCACTTACTTCGAAATTATTTTATTGATTTCAGTCACTAAATTAACAAAGTGTATATCATGGATGATGATGATGATACTGCTGATTCATGTAACTTTGACAAAAGATGTGATGGTCAAACGGTTAGGAATAAGGATACAGGTATGAGTTGGGTTTAAGGGTCTAGCGACGGTCGCGAAATAGGCAAAAGGCACGCTATTTGTGGTGGTCCTTTATTCGCCAAATCATACACGATGATAAACAACACGATGTCCTGTAGGCATCATTGCGTTGAGTACTAATAGGACGTAGAAGACGGATTCCCTATACTGGCTGTGGAGGAAAATTCCGCGAACATCACTAAGGTTTTTCGCGATAATCACTTTCTTGGCAACTGGTTCTTTGTGATACAAGTGTCCTTTCAGCCGTAAATAATACACGTCATTTTTCCAGAAAAAAAAAATATGAATTACAATAAGAATATAATATAAAACACTTAAAAAAACTCTTTAAACATGTCGCTTTCAAACTGCATTTTAAAATGTAGTATCGTTGAAATTTTGAAATTGCGCCAAGGCCATCGCTCATTCTTGACTAGTCCCGGGTTTAACGTCACACTAGTACTGCGCTCCGCTATGGGTAATTGGCGATGTTATGTAGATTATCACATACTATAAAATTAGTTTTTTCTCTAAAAGCTAGATAAATTCGCAAAATAAATAAAATTATAAATTATATTATTTAATCATAAACAACTATTTTAAATATAATGATATAATTATTTCCAACCTATAAATAATAAATTTTCAATATACTTTTCAACTTTATGTATGTTCCCTTTCATACCTTTTTCAGTGCAGCTGAAACAAAATCTTTAATCCATTCCCAGTATTCATTTAATAATTCGAATGTAATGAAAATTCTTTTCGCTCTGTAAATGATATTATTTTGACTCATTTCTTCCTTTTGTTTTGTGAATCCAGATAGGCGATGATCTGGGGCGCACCCCTTAAGGATGGACCGAAGACATGCCACCACAATTTTGTATAGGTATTATGAAGATCGTTTTGTGTTTCGAAAGTGTTGTTGTTACTTTATTGAAACGTGGAAGTAAAGTCAATTGTTTAGTAGGTGCAAAAAGAAAAGATTTCTTTGCATTATTAACGAATGGAGATGTCACAGGTTTCCTAGATTGGTAAAGTAAAAAGGAAGCCGCGTTCGTACAACTATAGTTCTGGGGGTCACCGAAGCGGGAGAGCCATCCCTTCCCTGGAGGATCAAAATTGTGATGGCATGTCTCCGGACCACCTCTAGGGGGTGTGTCCCAGACCGTCGCCAATTGCCCATCTGCGCAGCATTAGTGCGACGTAAAAACCCAACCAACCGTACAACTATAGTATCTCCCGACAACTGAATTTGGCGATTTTTCTTTGGCGCCGATTTGAATGATAAGGATAATGATGTTGTTCTGGACTGTTTGCGATATAATATGGCAGCCTGTATACTGTTTATTTTGGATTTATGATTTTATTATTTATGATTTATAATTTAGCTTATGATTTTATCATTTATGATTTATGATTTTTAGATTTATGATTTAGCCATAATCGCCAAATTCAGCTGTGGGGAGATACTATAGTTGTTCCTATAGTGTATATGTATAGGGGTACTTACGTATTAATACCACCGCAGTGAATACGTAGTGCCGCGAATCTAGACCTAAAATTTTTGCGACAAATCATAAAATAAAACACTTTATTTAAAATCAAAACACTTTCAAAATTCAAATCACTTTATTTAAAAATAAAGTAGTCAATCGGATTTCGGCGGAAAATGGGCCGATATAGAGTTTAACATAAATTCAAAACAGTCTCTATTTCCTTTCGCCTGATGCTGTCGCCATATGAACTTTGATAAATAAGATTCCAAATGATGTCTCGCTGCCCCCCTATGTCTCTTGTGTGCGAACAACAAGATTGCTCTTTATTGGTGCATTAGCGCAACTTCTGCTGCGGTGGCGTTAATACGTAAGTACCTGTAAGGGTTATATGTATATAGTGTTATAGGTTATGAACAAAAATGCGCCAGACAATTTCGCCAAGGGGGCACCCACAAATATATTTTTACCCCGATTCCCATGTGAGCAATGTAAACAGACCGTGGAACAATGAAACAGAATTGTCTGAACAGACGAATATAAGCATTTAGTTTTCTAGGTGAAAAGCTCATTGACGTATAATTACTGCTGGATGAGCGTACGGTTGTAGTGGCAGTAATATGCTTTGGCGAACACAGCATTATTATGGGTCCCATTAATATCAATGCAGAATTGCTAGAGATCATGATGTAAATTATCTTGGACTCATTTCTGACCAGTTACAACCATTTAATGATGAGCAATGCCAGTTTCAACTGCACCCGTTTAGCGAAATTTCAACATCAATATAAAATGAATTTTAAAGATTCTTAAGTTTTGCATTTATAAAAACGTTGTTTAACCCAAACTCGTTATTTGGCTTTTAGCGGTATAAAACCATATGACACTAACTTGCCTCTTCTTTTAACAGTCGAAATATTATATGAATATTCAATGATTTTTAGGAAAAGAATGTCAATTAATATTTACGTAAATTTTTACCCAGTGGTGTGTTAACATTGTATTTTCCTTTAACACGTGACACTAATTGGATAAAATGACACGGGAATAAAGTCAATGTAAACAATTCACATGCATTTGTTTATACATTTGAGCTCATTTGAATTTAAAATATTGATGTAATCTTCGAACTTTTATAAACATATTTACACTTATTCGGAGATAAGAGAATTCGCTTATACATTTGACAACTTATTGATACTACACTTGTAATATATATATAAAAAGATATATTTATGCGTGAAGAAACCAAGTAAATAAAATTGCCGCATAATGGGCATTGCTCAAAAAACTGAAATCGATATTACTTTTTACAAAGACTGTAGAGACCAAATAAATATAAACATACTCTTTTTACATTTAGAAAACTTTATTAAATCACAGAAGCCAAAATGTTTTCATCAAAATTTAAGTGACATCTACAAACGCATAAAATATATCTCTAGCTTAGGTTGTGTGTTTATGATTGTTCCTTTTGTCAAATGCCAAGATGGATTTTCGACTGAAAAAAATACTTTTCGAAGTTTAATAGAACCTGTGAAATGGAAAAATATGGCTGGGATTGTAAAAGATGTTCATCTCGAATGCTCTGTTTATGAAATCGGAAAGATCATCTTGTTTCTGTGTCTGTTTGGAACACTGAAGGTATATATTCTACTGTTTCTGTTTTTCAAAATATATTTTTATTTCTAGTAATATTTTAAGAATAATTTGGAGTCAAATGTCCCTTCGGTAAATTAAGTGACATGATAAATCTTGGTATTAGTCGTTTACTCCGACTTATCCTGTTTCTCGGTGATATTTTATAGGGATATGAGAAGCCTAGAAACAGTTTTAATTACTTTTGACATTGATCGCAGAAAAATTATTTAAAATCGATTTACTATGTTTAAGTATTATACAAAGCGGATACACGATATGTGGCACAACGCATTGCTAAAGAAATGTCCGTTCAGAGCAGCACCAATGTCCTCAGAGGTTGCGCGGCAGAAAAGTAACCAGCGGCAAAGAATTGCTAGTAAACAAAACAAAGCAAATGTCAAATATAACCATTACTTTACCGGAAATGTTTTACAAAAAATATTAGAACTTTGCGTAACTATCCAACTGCTGCAGGTGTTATAATAAGCTAGCAGGCTTTGCCCGCTTCGCTGGTCGCTATATTTAAATGAATTCTCAAAACTCCATATCACATATTAATGTAAAAGTCTCAAAAAAAAAAAAAAAAAAAATCGTAGAAATTGGTCAAAACACCTTACCTGAGATTTATCATATCTACCTCTTTCCCTTTCAGGTACAACTATAGTATTTCCCCTCAGCTGAATTTGGCGATTTTTCTTTGGCGCCGATTTCAACGATAACGATGTCGTTCTGGATTGTTTGCGATATAATATGGCAGCCTGCATGCTATTTATTTTGGATTTATGATTTATAATTTAGCTTACGATGGATTTTATCATTTATGCTATATGATTTATGATTTTTAGATTTATGATTTAGCCATAATCGCCAACGAAAAATCGCCAAATCTAGCTGAGGGGAAATACTATAGTTGTTCCATAGTGACGTTTGAAATTATGTTTTATACCCCCTTCTCGGGTAAAGTTTAAAACTTCGCAAAATCTTGCCAAAGTGCATGTCGTATAAACCACGGCCCTACTAGATCACTCTGCACCAAACGCGCCGACGTTAAAGCGGCCATAACAAAACTGCAAATATCAATGCATGCCGCGGAATAAGGTAGATGGCGCTCACTGCAAACCCTGAAAATCGGTTTGTGTCATCAATTCCAATTGTAAACAAACGTGAAAATAAGCATTGTATCTTATAAAATCGTGTACTGTTTGTGTACCTTATTATTCATCAAGAAGGGGTAGGGATTTGTCGCCTCTTAATTTTTTTTCTTTAAAAGAGTTCTTAGAGCATATTTTATTTAGGAGAAAACGACTAATTTCATTTATTATTTTTCAATGAATTGGCTTAAAATTATTGTCACGATTATTTTTATGATTCATATATTTTTGCGTATTTGAAGACTGCATTTTAAATTTAATTAAATCAATTTAAATGCTCTGCAAACGGAAAAAACTAATGCAACTTCATATACAAAACTAAGTTAGTTCTGCTGTGGCGGCGCTGCATGACAACCCTAACTTCCAATGCATTTGATTCCGGAGAAATCGTCGATTGTTATGGCCGCTTTCATGACGTTGGCGCAGAGGAGTGATCTAGTAGGGCCGTGCATAAACTTAATCAACACCTACAAATCAAAACTCTCCACCTGGAGGTAATTTGGAGCAGCATTAAACTTAAAAACGTGTTTTTTCTCTACCCTTCACTCCATCTCCAAGGATGAGATTGGTAATTTTGCAAAATTGGTTTAATTTGAAACATACCCTTAGAAACGTGCATTTTGTCCCTCTCTCCGCTTTTAAATGGAGGAAATTTCTCAAAATTCATCCATAGTGTGTGCTGACCATTTATGTATAACCAACCTACGCTTCACAAATCAACTTTTGAGATAACTTGGAGCAGATTTACGCTTAGAAACCTGATTCTGCAAAATGCTGCCACCGTGAATATTCGATGGTTATGACCAAACCCCACACCAAAATTTGTTGCCGAAGTTCCCACAGATTTCTTAGGGCACATAAATCAGTCGGGTTTTCCCCATCGTAACTTCTCCCCCTCAAAAAGAAAAATAAATAAATAAATAAAATAAAATAAAATAACAAATAACAAATAAATCCAAAATTGGATTTTTACAATATCGCCAAAATGATACGCGACAATTTTTAACCTCTATGTACAATTTTTAAAACAGTTCAACCTGAAAATCAGGATTTTGCGAAATTTCTCCCTCAAAATTCATTTTTCACCTTCTCTCTCCCTTAAAATAAAAAATTTCAAAATCACTGAAAATGCTTTTTTTGTACTCAAGTTAAGTCTCCCCATGTCTAATTTTTTCGCCGTTAAGTAATTTGAGGGCGAGCTATGCTCGCAAACGTATTTTTGACTCCTAGCCCCCAAGAAGAAAGGGTGGATTTCGTAAAGCTCTGTAGCTTAGGCTCCCAAAAGCAACCTCTCCATTACAATTAATGACCCCCATATTCCATAGAATCGCTACGGCCGTGTTGAGTCAGTCAGTCAATGAGTAGATATACTCTTTATATAGAGAGATAATGTAAAAATTTTATGCAAAAATAACTTAAGTAACGTTTATAGATAGGAATTTCATTTTTAACGAAAAATAAATAAATAAATTAGTATGTTGTGGCCACCACAAGACTTTCTTCTATATTTTCTTATGCAAATTAGCTTGATAAAATTAATTTATTAAAACTACTATTTATTAAAATTATCTATCATTATGAATGCTAGGAATATTTCCATTTTTGGGGAAAACTGACACTAAAGACAGTTTTATTCTCCATAAATAACATCTTAAACATGCGTTTTCGTAATGATTAATTCACATATCAAGTTTCGTACAGTTATATGCCATAAAAGTTGAGATGTAACCTTCCCATTATCTGGGAAATTTGCAGTATAGCAGCGCCACCTATTGGCCCTTATGCATCCAAATTGAATCTGTATAATGTATCACAATGGATTTCTTACATATCAAGTTTTGCTTGATTTTACGCAATATAAACCAGAGATATAGCCTTCCCTTAAATTGCGGAAATTGCTGTATAGAAGCGTCTGCTGTTAAGAGGTTAGAACCAAAAGTTGATAGGCACTAATTTAGGTCAAGATGCATCTACATATAAATTTATAAGCAATTCTGTGCAGTAATAAGAAAGCAGTTTAGTAGGTCCTGAAATATAGCCCTCAGTTAAACTGTAGAAATCGCTGCATAACAGAGCCATATTTTGGTCAGTTCACACCAAAAGTTGACAGGCACTAATTTAGTTCAAGGTGCACCTAGATATAAATTATTTATGCAATTCTGTGCAGTAGCTCCTGAGACACAATCACCACAATATTGTGCCACACATAAACACACACATACAGACATATTCTAAAATTAGTCGAATCGTGTTCTGAACCTCTCAAAACGTATAAATTCACCGGAAGTAGAAACTTTTTATGAATACAATATTTTCTTCTATTCAATATGGGAGAAAGTAAAAAAAAAATATCACGTAAAAATAAGGTGAAACTACGTAAAAATAAGCTCGTAAAAATAAGCTCAAAAATAACTATCTTTGTAACTGTGTTGTTAAAGGGGGATGATTTCATTTGCCATTAAGTAGTATTTTACTGACTTTTTGATAAAAATGGAGAGGAATTTTCCTTTGATTATGTCTTAACCTGTGGTCGAATAAATTGGCAAAGATTTTGAAGAATTTGCACCAAAGTTTATGTACATAAATAACCAAATTTATATTTTATTACTTAAATTTCTTTAGGACAGTTATACAATATAGAAAATCAGTTGTTAACATTACAATATTTTTAAATTTTTCCAACATATTAAATTTTTTGCAATTTGGTACTCTGTTTTATATGTCTTGGAAAGAGTTTAAAAATATTAAGGTTTTAACAACTAATTATGCAGTTAAAAAATTATATATATACTAGCAGGCTTTGCCCGCTTCGCTGGACATTAAACTTAAATGAGTTGTCAAAATATCATATCTTTATTAATAACCTAAGTTCTCGCTGTGATTGGTAGAGGTTTTCTCGCTCGCAAAGTGAGGAGTCTAGGTCTCCACTGTCTTCGGCACAACTTACCCACTTCTTACTTCCACTTCCTCAGCGGGTGAGTTCGAAGTTTTGCAAAATCACACTAATGTACGTAATGCGTACACTTAATCAATATACAGTCTGGGTCCCCACTGCCTTAGGCACAACTTACCCACTTGTTACCTCCCCTTCCTCAGTGGGTGAGTTCGAAGTTTTGCAAAATCCCACTAATGTACATAATGCGTACACTTAATCAATATCCGCACACCAAACTTCGCCATTCTAAGATAATTCAAAGCGAATTCAAACGGAAAAACATGTTTTTACACATGTTTATTGGGAACGACTTCAGTATAAACCCACAACGATATTTGGCGATTTTTTTGTTGGCGATTATGGCTAAATCATAAATATAAAAATCATAAATCATATAGGATAAATGATAAAATCATAATCTAAATCATAAATCCAAAATAAGCAACATATTAGGCTGCCATATTATATCGCAAACAGTCCAGAACGACATCGTTATCCTTCAAAACGACGCAAAAAAAAAATCGCCAAATTCAGCTGTGGGGTTATACTGAAGTTATACCGTTTATTGCTCTCCGACTCCGAGAAGGGGGGGGGGATTTCGAATTTCGTGGAATCCAGTTACAATAAGTGCCGGATGCAAACAAACAATTTACGCACCAAATTTCGTGACCACAGAAGTCTTTAATAGAAAATATAAATAAATAAGTACAAAACGCACAGCTTTAGTATGGGAACCCTTTGGTGACTTTAAATATTTTAAGCCATTTTAGCGACGAACTGAATTGGCTATCTCAATTGTGCAATCAGAGATCTTGGCGAGAAACGTCCGAGCTACTTCGGTTCCGAATTTCAAATTTTGCCAAAGGGATCCAATACTAAAGCTGTTCCATACACTAAATAAATAAATAAATAAATAAAATAAAATAAAACAAAGTTTTAAAGCGAATGTATTTTGGAATTTTTACAGAGGTAAACCTAAATGATACATTTTTTTTTTCTTTCTTTTTTTTTTTTTTTTTTTAAGTTGTTAAGATGTTGAAGAGATTAAAAAAAAAAAAAAGAAAATTATACAGACACGACATTATTTCATTATTTCAAACATGAAAATCTGACATTGACAGATTTTAATTTAGTGCCAGAGGCCTACTGCTAAACTTGTTAATATCGACAAATTCTTCTTTAGTTAATTCGTGACGATCTAAATTCCATGATAAAGTTTTCATTAAATCAAACCAATGTGTTTCAGCTGCAGATACTGTAACAAATAACGTTGGAAGTCCAAACTGTCTTATAGCCGCAAAACAACGTTTTTTCTTTTTTTCCCAATGAGGGGGAGGTGTGCCTTGGGGGGGGACTCATGTCAAAGGTGTGCCTTGGGGGGGACTCATGTCAAAGTTGTACCTTGGGGGGGACTCATGTCAAAGTTGGCCTTGGGGGACTCATGTCAAAGTTGTGCCTGGGGGGGGGGACTCATGTCAAAGTTGGGCCTTGGGGGGGACTCATGTCAAAGTTGGGACTGGGGAGGACTCATGTCAAAGTTGTGCCTTGGGGGGACTTCATTCAATAAATCCCCATTCAATAAACCGACTGAAATAGGCCCTTAGCACTATTAAGAGTGACGTATAAAAATTCGACAACGCTGTACCGACTGAAATAGGGGTACCTTGGGGGGGACTCATGTCAAAGTTGTGCCTTGGGGGGACTTCATTCAATAAATCCCCATTCAATAAACCGACTGAAATAGGCCCTTAGCACTATTAAGAGTGACGTATAAAAATTCGACAACGCTGTACCGACTGAAATAGGGGTACCTTGGGGGGGACTCATGTCAAAGTTGTGCCTGGGGGGGACTCATGTCAAAGTTGTGCCTTGGGGGGGACTTCATTCAATAAATCCCCATTCAATAAACCGACTGAAATAGGCCCTTAGCACTATTAAGAGTGACGTATAAAAATTCGACAACGCTGTACCGACTGAAATAGGGGTACCTTGGGGGGGACTCATGTCAAAGTTGTGCCTTGGGGGGACTTCATTCAATAAATCCCCATTCAATAAACCGACTGAAATAGGCCCTTAGCACTATTAAGAGTGACGTATAAAAATTCGACAACGCTGTACCGACTGAAATAGGGGTACCTTGGGGGGGACTCATGTCAAAGTTGTGCCTTGGGGGGACTTCATTCAATAAATCCCCATTCAATAAACCGACTGAAATAGGCGCTTAGCACTATTAAGAGTGTATTATAAAAATGCGACAACGCTGTACCGACTGAAATAGGGGTAACTTGGGGGGGGACTCATGTCAAAGTTGGGCCTGGGAGGGGACTCATGTCAAAGTTGTGCCTTGGGGGGACTTCATTCAACAAATCCCCATTCAATAAACCGACTGAAATAGGCCTTTAGCACTAATTAAGAGTGACCTATAAAAATTCGACAACTGTACCGACTGAAATAGGCCTCTAGCACTGAAAAAAGCACAGCTTAAGTATCGGAACCCTTTGGTTTCTTTAAATATTTTAAGCCATTTTTGCGATGAACTGAATTGGCTATCTCAATTGTGCAATTAAAGATCTTGGCGAGAAACGTCCGAGCTACTTTGGTGACGAATTTCAAATTTTGCCAAAGGGATCCAATACTAAAGCTGTTCCATATCGAATCTGGGTTGAAAACGGAAAAAGGGTAAAATAAATTAGAAATATCAGACCTATATTTATAAATTTGATACCGAATGAAAGGGGCGATTTTGCTGAATCCAGGGGTTCAAACAGTTTTTCGATGCGGCAATTAGATTTTTAAAAAATAACTAAAGTATGAAATTTAAGTGGCAACGGAAAAACGGATAAAGGGAAAAATAAATTAGAAATATCGGACCTATCATTACAAATTCAGTACCAAATGAAAGAGGTGATTTTTCTGAATCCTGGGGTGTAAACAGTTTTTCGATACGACAATTAGATTTTTTAAAATTAACTAAAGTATGAAACTTAGATGGCAACACTTCATTTCAATCTTTTCATAATTTGCAGTGCGAATCACGCGAATAAAAAAAGTCCTTATCTTAAAAATTTAATTTTGCATTTTATTTTTCCATTCAAAGCGTTTTAGTGAAAAAATATTTATGGCGCATGCGCAGGCGTTTTTTACCCACAATGTAAACACTAATTATAATTTTGAAAATTTCTATATATATAATTTCAAGTTGGGTGAAGACCTAAATTCCTGCCGAGCGTCGTTGAATTCCGTCCAGCCGTTCTCGAGTGATGCCCGGACAAACGTGTTTTAGTCTTTTACCCCCTAGGGGGGAACGGGGGGGGAATTTCCGAAAAGTTGATAGATATAATTTTAAGTTGGGTGAAGACCTAAATTCCTGCCAAGCGCCGTTGAATTCCGTCCAGCCGTTCTCGAGTGATGCCCGGACAAAAAAAGCGACATTCGGACACGATGACATACACACAGACACACACACACACACACACAGGCAAAATTTTCTGAAGTCATTTTCGGCTTTCATGGGGTGTGAAACGTGAAGATATCGCAAAATTTTTCGATTCCGACAAATTTACAGACAAAACTCTGATTTTATTAATATAGATATATATATATCAAATCTCCAGGAAAAAGAAAATTAATTTTACATAATAATTCTTTTAGACTGCGTTGATATATTCAGAGACATCCCATGACATGATAGGTCACAAAATGTTCGTTTCGAAGAGATGTATTATGATTAATATCTATCAGAAATATTACGATAAGTGAAAACTCGCTATCCAAAATTAATGAAAAGTTGATATTGAGAGAGTTGCTTTATTTTAACATTTATCTATAATGTTTTCAGTTTCAAATTATTTTAAAAAAAAATCTGATTTATTTTTAGAGTTTTTCAAATAGTGCTAAGCTGGATTATAAGACGACTAGAACAATGACCCTAGTGCCTTCAATATGGAGAACAATAATTTCTGAAACAATCTATCAAATACTGATTTCTCCAGGATCACACGAAAACCTTAAAATGTTTCGACATCCACTTTTCAAATCACGCCTTAATCGTATGGATTCATTGTAAGTAGTTTCAGTCTTTTTTTTTCTTTGCTTTTTGTTTGTAGAACTGGAAAATTATTTTTCCATTTAGGCATATTTACCGAGTTATGAAAATTATTAGACTCAACACAGAAATTAAACATTTTTTTAATTTCATCCTTTAATTGCCGAAACGTCAGTGGAGGCGTTCTTTTGAGACTCAAAACGGTTTTTGGGTTCCGTCTGTTTGTCTGTCTGTGTGTTTGTCGCGCGATAGCGGCCACAAAAATCACGCTATTGACTTGAAATTTGGTACACATGTTCATGATCCCCACGAAATTAGCTGTGTAGTTTTGGGTGTGCATTCCATTTGTAGTTTGTGTACAGGGACACGCCAAAGTTTTTTTTTTATCATTACGGCCTATGGGAAGAATTTGTATGTCGCGCGATAGCGGCCGCAAAAATTTGGTGCACATATTTATGAGCCCAACGGAATTAGCTGTATAGTTTTAGGTGTGCATTCCATTTGTAGTTCGTGTACAGGCACACGCCAAAGTTTTGCTTATCGTTACGGCCTATGGGAAGAATCTGTATGTACCGCGATAGCCACCACAAAAATCAAGCTATTGACTTCGAATTTTTGCCGAAACGTCAGTGGAGGCCCTCTGTTGAGACTCAAAAAGAGTTTTGGTTCCATCTGTCCGTCTGTCTATCTGTCTGTCGTGCGATAGCGGCCGCAAAAATCACGCTATTGACTTGAAATTTGGTACACAGGTTCATGATCCCCACGAAATTAGCTGTATATTTTTGGGTGTTCATTCCGTTTGCAGTTCGTGTACAGGGACACCTCCAAAGTTTTTTATCATTACGGCCTATGGGAAGAATTTGTATGTACCGCGATAGCGGCCGCAAAAGTTACGCTATTGACTTGCAATTTGGTACACATATTACACAGAATTTTTGCTGTATAGTTTTGGGTGTGTTTTCCATTTGTAGTTCGTGTAAAGGGACACACAAATTTCTTTCTTATCATTACGGCCTATGGGCAAAATTTGTATGTACCGCAAGAATTCTCCGATTGACTTGCAAATTGACACACACATTCAAGCTCGGTATAGAAATTGCTATATAATTTTTTATGTCTAACCTTTTTATGGATTGTATACAGGAACATGCCAAAATACTTAGCATTGCGGCATATGGGGTGAATTTCGTTTAAACGCATTTGAACATCATTACTTTGCAATCAAGAAAATGAAACTAGCGTACGTGAGTAAGATACTTAAACTTATGTTGTCTGAAGAAAATATGTGCTCTTAAGCTTTCTAATTAATGTACAGGACCTTACAAAAGTGTTCTGACAATCTCACGTAGTCATCCAAACGATGTTAAATTTGGAACAATTATTAGTTTTAAACGCAAAATAAGCTGAATTGTTTTTACTGGTGTATACTATGTTTATTGTTCGTTTTCAGAGACACACAAAAGAATTTCGTAACATTAGAGCCTATGGACAAAGTTTTAGTTAAGCGCGCACTTCAATGCGTTTATGGTGCATTGAACTTAATAGAATTAACATACATTATAAAGATGCTTAAAATCATATTTACTCTTAAAATAGGGTATGTATAGACTAAATAATTTATGAAACTACACAAAATAATTCCGAGGAAGTACTGTAATCATCCAAATGATGTCAAATTAGTTTGAAAAATTAATGAGTTATAATTAATTAGGCGTATTCGTATTATTGACGTTTATAATAACTGTGGCTACTTTTCCGGATACATAAGAGAATTTCGTACTATTACGGTCTATAGACGGTATTTCTTAAAAGTGTATTTTAACATGGTTACACCCCATTTAATGTAATGAAATTTTATTAAAATCTTAAAAGCAAGTTTTTCTGTTGAAAGTTGTGGGCATAGAATTGGTAATAAGTTTACAGGGTTATGCAAAATATTTCCGATATGCTGTGAAATTTTCTTTGCATGAAATTTGGTACTTATGAAATTTGGTATTTATGAATTTCAAGGAAATAATACAAGACCGTCGTTTATTAAGAATACATATATAAGATATACAGATAGGTACACAAAGAGATATACAGCGGGGGGGGGGGGGTTGATGAGAGCTGACGCTATCCTCAGGAATGTATCTGATTATGGTAACAAGTCGATCGAATCAATATATAATATTATATAATAAGAAATAAACAAAAATGACCTATTGAATAATGTCTGATGCAAATAGGACGTTGAGGCTCCTGATCTGCAGATCCACTAGTTCTGACTATTCCAATCTTCAAACTTGTGTGATGTAAAGAGAATAGACCTCTTATGTTTCCGCGATAGTTTTGTACGGAAAGCAAAAAAAGAACTAGTAACAAATTCATAATAATCTATGTAATATTTCTCTAACGTGGACCAGTTACAATTATTTTTTGTCGAAACGATACGATCCGCGATTGTAATGAAATGCTCGCTCTCTGGTGGGCTAAGGTGAAATTATCACACCACTGCATATCCTCATATTATGCAATCGACTTTCCATGATGAAATGGCGGAGAAAGAATAATAATTACACGTGTCTGTTATATTTACTAACAACTGCAGTGTTCAGAGAGCGCCATCTATCGATCATTACAAACGCGGATAGTGGTGAAATTAATAAAATACACGAGGATTAAAAAAATAAATATTTAAAAATGAACACGCGGACTCAGCTTAATCAACTACTAATAAGAAAAAATGACGACATTTGTATGATGACATTATTTTATGGAAAAATGTACTTTTAAAAGTTGCTTCTTCAGAATCTTGGCAAGCGTCATTTTAAACCTAGCATTATTTTAAGGATATATAAAGAACTAGCAGACCCGGCCAAGCGTTGATGCGGCTAAGTAATACGTTGATAATTTGATAAGGTATATAGTATTTCCCCACAACTGGATTTGGCGATTTTTTTTTCTTTCTTTTTTTTTTTTTTTTTTTTTTTTTTTTTGGCGCCTTTTTGAACGATAACGAAGTCGTTCTGGATTATTTGCAATGAAATATGTTAACCTGCATGCTTTTATTTTAGACTAGCAGGCTTTGCCCGCTTCGCTGGTCACTAAATTTAAAGGAAACTCTTTTCTATATAGCTTTATAAAAATAAAATAAAATACTAAAATTGCTCAAAAGCTCGCTTCGGGTCCCTGCTGCCTTCGGTAGCGATTTGGTCATCCGCTAAAACTCGGGCGCTTGTCCCTATTACCTGAGACAATGGTTTACCAATAGGCTTGCATTAAGTCCTTATCAGATAACAGTTTCGAAATAGATAGTATCGAAAAAAAAAAATGAAGTATCCCCTTTATATTTGAATCCCAGTTACATATGAACAACACTATACGTGGTGCACATAATATTTGCTTTTACGTTATTTCCTATGTTTATTTTGTTTATCCCCGATCAACCATAAAAATGATAACAATTTCACGCTAAATATTATAATATGCTATGACCGGCTACGTCTGTTGCATGAGACAATTAATTTTTTGTGGTTATTAGTATTCATGGTTTGTAAGCATGATCATAGTACCGCCTTAATATAGCTCTCTTTGGCGACTTTTGAATTTTTGTCACCATTTTAGATTTTATCCCTTGTAAAAATAAGTCTTAATACCTTGTAACAATATGCTATGAGCGCTATTTCTGACATATTTTAGACAACTAAACTTTTAATGGTTATATATATTTCCCATTAAGCATATTTTTATTTTCATTTATTTATTTAAATATTGATGAAATTTGAACTTCAATTTGGTCTAGTGTTGTACAGGCTGTATACTACACGTTTGTGTTTGTGAAAGAAAATTTATAAAATACATACATTAGTTAATTTTAAAAAATCTAATTGTCCGATCGATAAGCTGTTTAATCCGTTGGATTCACAAAAATTGCATCTTTCATTTGGTATCTTATTTGTAACGATCCGCGATTGTAATGAAATGCTCGCCCTCTGGTGGGCTAAGGTGAAATTACAATAAACATGGTTTAATTCGAATTCCATACAGCGGCCATTGCTTGCCGATATTTAGTTTCACATATATTTATTGAATAAAAATGAATAAATACGGTAAAAAAGATAACACATACTTTTGTGTGCCACAGTGTAACTCCAAAGGATCAAGAAATCCAGAATTGAGCTTCCATTTATTTCCAAATGACAAATTTAAAATTTCAGTTGCTTCGGCTAATGGAAGTAAAGAATTAATCAGATGATTTGAAATTAATATTTGTTCAACTTCAGTTAAAAATCTACTTCCGATCGAACTTTGAATAAACTGAAGTATTTTTTCCAAAAGCAATCAATTTTCCATAATGTAATGGCGGAGAAATTATAGTACGAATATTAAGTAGAATAACTAATGGAACACACGTGGCTAATGTTTACTAACAACTGCAGTGTTCACAAAGCGCCGTCTATCGATCATTACAAACGCGGATACGACTGATATTTCTAATTTTTTTAATTTACTTTCCTCATTTTAAATACATGTAATTTTTATTGTTCACGTTTTTTTTTTTTTTTTTTTTTTTTTCCGTCGAAAAAATAATGATAATTTTTTTGGCAACAATTAAATTAAGGAATAAAATTAAATATTTTAAATAAATGTAATTTTTATTGTTCACGTTTTTTTTTTTTTTTTTCTGTCCAAAAAAGAATAATTTTTTTGGCAACAATTAAATTAAGGATTAAAATTAAATGGCCAATTTATCAGTTATTAGAAGGTTTTTATTTTAACATTTTAATTAATTAAAAGAAAACTAAACTAAAATTCGAAAATCCGGCTTCGAGGTGCATCAGGGGAGGTCATTACGAATTAACATGCAAATTTTTGTAGCTCAGCCATCAGCCGTTAGGAACACACCTAAACTTTATTGAATAGCAATAAAGTTCAAATTGACTCTAGAAAACGTTTGTATGGGAAATAGAAAAGGGCTGTTTTTAGGGTTTTCCCGGAAATTATTCGATTTTTTCTCGCCTTTTAAACCTTCCCTAGACCTCCACGAACATTTCAAGACTAAGATAAGATAAATCCGTTCAGCCGTTCTCGAGTTTTAGTGAGACTAACGAACAGCAATTCATTTTTATATATATAGATTTATGATTTAGCCATAATCGCCAAATCCAGTTGTGGGGAAATACTATAGTTGTTACCCACAACTATAACTTATAATATAACTTCAGTAATTATATTCGGATAATTATAACTTCAGTATATCCCCACAGCTGAATTTGGCGATTTTTCTTTGGCGCCGTTTTGAACGATAACGATGTCGCTCTGGACTGTTTGTGATATAATATGGCAGCCTATATGTTGTTTATTTTGGATTTATTATTTTATGTTTTTGATTTATGATTTAGATTATCATTTATGATTTATAGATTTATGATTTAGCCATAATCGCCAACAAAAAATCGCCAAATATCGTTGTGGGGATATACTGATTAATACATTACTGAAAAGATTAATATATTTTAACGAAGTGGTGAGAAGATTCTGAGTATGTTAAAATTTTAATAGTAAATTCAAGTTAATCTAGAAGGAAAGCATTGAGGATTAAGATAAGAAAATTGCAAGATTTTACGATCGCATTTTCAGCAATAAATATGAGTCAAAATTTAATTCAAAATACATATATAAATCACAAATTTAATCAGGAACGTTAAATTGGTAAGTTATTAAAGAAAAAGTAAAGAAAAATAAGAGAAATAATTAACTAAAGTTTCGAACATCGATCATATAGATTAGCGTTACAAAACAAATAAACAGACTTAAACTCTTCCAGACTTTTAAATAAGTTTTAAATTAACTTTTAAAATTTAATGTTAAATAAAACAGACTTTTAAATAAGTTTTAAAATATTGAAATAATTACTTTTTATTTAGAACGTTATGTATAGATCACAAATTTCTTAAAGAAAACGAAGTGATACAGATTAGAATAATGCAACAAAAATTGAAAAAGCAAGGTTATGTCGTAAATAAATTTTTAACACACGTGTCACGTGAAATAAATTGTAGTATATACATAATGTAACTGACATAAGATATTAACATGTTGCAGCGGAATAAATTTCATATCTATCATCCTTGGCGGAAAAAAAATAATATCGCCAAATTATCTGGCGCACACATTTAATTCCTTTCAAAAATCATGGTTATTTTAACAACTTATATTAAGAGAGTAATGAATAATATGAAACAATATTTCGCACAATACATATTACGAAAATATACATCTAGCTTGTATATTTTCGTGTTACGTTTTTGATCGCCAAATACGAAAAACTCCAAGGACGACAGAGCTTTGAAATTTAAAATTAAAATTTTGTCAATTTGACAGCAAGATAACTCAATCTAACGTATGCACATGATAAATAATACATATCTATACAAAAATATGGGGATTAAAATCCGGAAATAATTTTCCTCGTTTTTTAATAATTTTTTATAAAAAATACAATGGGTGATTAACATAAGAAATCTTTTTCTTGATTTCACAGGCGGTCAGTGACGTCACACTTCGCTTGTGTATAACTACATACTTTATCAATGCGAATAAAATCTTTAAATTGATTATGACGTCAATTTTCGTGAGATGAATAATTTAACTTTTTATAATTTTTTAACGTTCACGTTTGATTAAATGTATTTACTTTTATGTCGAAAGAAAATGAACTCGTATTTTTTCTTTTTGGCAACAATTAAACTTATGGAACTCACCAACGAGATATATAAAGTAGAGTGATAAATGGTAACCCTTGAGAAGGTCCAAGATGAGTCATGTGACATGCTCTCCTTGCACCTGCGTATTCGGTGGTTTCCTTGGTAACAGCTAATTTTCAGTAAATTTCTATGGCAACGGTTTCAGTGTTTTTGTTTACTTTACGTAGTTTAATATTCTTTTGTTCTAAACCATTTTGATTTTGATTTTACTTCTTTTTTATTTCGTGTAGTTGAACTTTAACCGACAAAATGCTTAAAAATAGTTGAAAAATTATTATTTGTTGTTAAATTTAGCTCTTTAAAAGTTTAAATTTTCTTTTATAAACACATTTAAACGTTGTTGGGAAACTATGAAAAAAAGGTATTTTATTATTTATTAAAATGTGAAATGTGTGTAAAATTATTTTAAAAACAATTTATTTCGGTCATAGGACTGTCATGTTACCTAATAATAATAATGATAATTTGTCGAACTGATATTTTAAATGCCAAAATAGCGATAAAGGGCCAAACACTGCAACCTATTGGAGCATGTCACGTGATTCATCTTGAACCACGGAAAGCTAATCCTTCATCCATTGAATCAGCACTCTAATTTATATATCTCGTTGGAACTCACAGATATTTTGGAGCAACTTTAACAAAGGTCTATAATTAACAAATAATTGCAATAAAACAATATTGTGACAATAAACTGAGATAAAAACTATCCTATCTCTCAAGTTGGACCAAACTGCACACAGTGTGCAAAATTTCATTAAAATCGGTTCATTAGTTTAGGAGTTTATCGCGGACAAACATCGTGACACGTAATTTATATATATATACAGATATCTATGATAGAACTACATTAGCACTTTATCAATGTGTATAAAATCTTTAAATTGATTATGACGTCAATTTTCGTGAGATGCATAATTTAACTTTTTATAATATTTTAAGGTTCACGTTTGATTAAATGTATTTATTTTTATGTCGAAAGAAAATGAACTCGTATTTTTTTTTTTTTTTTTTTTTTTGCAACAATTAAATTAATGGAACTCACAGATATTTTGGAGCAACTTTAATAAAGGTCTATAATTAACAAATAATTGCAATAAAACAATATTGTGACAATAAATTGAGATAAAAACTATCCTATCTCTTAAGTTGGATCAAACTGCACACAGTGTGCAAAATTTCATTAAAATCGGTTCCTTAGTTTGGGAGTTTACCCCGGACAAACATCGTGACACGTAATTTATATATATATACTGATATGAATCGTCATCATAAATTGACTAAAAAAACGCATTAATAAAAAGTAAAATCAAAATAAGAATTTTTTTTTTTTTTTTTTTTTTTTTAAACAAAAAATTATGCCAAATTAAATAAAATGTCATTGCACTGTTGGCGATAAAAATTTAAAAGGCGTCATGAGGATTCTTTAATAAAACTGTACTGCTTGCGGAAGTATGAAAACTGGGTCATCAACCATGAATTTTATTTTAAAACATTTCTTTGAATGATTCTGGTTTTACTACTGCACAATACTTATTTGGTTATAATAATAATTTGGCTTCTGCTAAATTAAAATTTTAATTAGGTGGTGAAATTGGTATAATATTTATGAATTTCAAAATTTAAAGGTAAATAAAAAAGAAATAAAGTGCGAAAATTTCGCACAGGTTTGCTAGTAATAAATAATAATGCTTGAAATTCATTATGGCCGTAGCATGTGATTGTCCGGAATCTTTTAATTGTTTGCATTCATTTGTTTATAAGTAACATGTTTGTTTATTCATGGATATATACATATATTAACAACAAGAAAATTATTTTGTGCTTTGATTTATTTATTTATTTATTTATTTCATAGCATCCAGGTTTTCAAACCAAAGCAAAATAATCCCTAGAAAACTTAGGCAGCAGGAAAAAACATCCCCTGGAAAGAATGGCCCCAGGAAAAAGTGTCCCGAAAGAGCGCCCCCTGAGAAAAAATTCCCCTGGAAAGAACGTCCCCGGAAAAATGGCCCACAGGAAAAAACGTCTCTCAAAATAAATTACGAAATTTTCGAAATGTCACATTTATACCTCGGAGTTTCCCGTGGTTTTCTCCGAAACTAGCGTAAATATGGGCTAGGACTCCTCAGAAAGACCCCCACAGAGGGCACTCCCCCTCACGCTTAGGATGCTAGTGCAGTCAATCGGCCTTAAACCCCGCAACCAAATACAATGCAACCCTCGCGGGTAAAGTTGAAAGTTTTACAAAACCCCATCAAAGTGCATATTGCGTACACTTAATCAACATCCACACACTAAAATTCTACATTCTAAGGTAACTTGGAGCAGATTTAAGCTTAAAAACGTATTTTTTGCTCTGCCCCCTAAATGGGGGAGGGGGTGAGTGGTTAATTTCGCAAAATCCCTTTGTAGTACATTTTGCATACACATATCTAATCGACACATCAAAAAATCGAGATTCTGACACTATTTAAAACAAAGTTATGCTTTAAAATATGTTTTTTAACCCCTCCCCCCTACTCTTAAAGGAGGAAAGAGGATAGGAGTTTCACAAAAACTCTTTATACTATGAGTTAGATACATAAACCGAACCACACATCAAAAATTTTCTTCCTAAAATAATTTAGTGCAGAGTTACGCATACATTTTTTTGCCTCCACCCCACAAGGTGCGGTAGACTGGAATTTCACAAAATCCTTTTGCAGTGTGTGTTGAGTGCGCATAAGAAGCCCACACATCAAAAATTGCCCTTCTAAGATGATTTAGACAGAGTTACGCATGGAAATATGTTTTTGGCCCCCCCTAACCTATAAAGGGGATAGGACGGAATTTCGAAAAATCCTTTTGTAATGTGTACGTTGAGTACCCATAACCAATCGACATATGAAAAAATTGCTTTCCTGAGATAATTTGGAGCATCGTTTCTCTTAAAAATGCGTTCCCCCACGCCCTTAAAGAGGGGGGGGGAATTTCGAAAAATCCCTTCATAGTGCGCGTTGGGAAAGCATAACCAGCCTGCATATATAAAATCGCCTATTTAAGACAGTTCGGAGCTGAGTTACGCATGGAAACATGCACACCCCCCCCCCCCCAAGGATAGGGTGGGGAGGACAAAAATCCCTTTCACAAAATCCCTTTGTAGTATGTGTCTTAAGTACGCATAACCAATCGACATATAAAAAAATCGCTATTCTGAGCTAATTTGGAGCAGAATTATCGTTAAAAGCTTTTTTTTTGCCCCCCTCCCCGCCCTAAAGGGGGGGACAGGGGGAAATTTCGTAAAATTCCTTTATAATGCGTGTTGAGAACGCATAACCAACCCCCACATAAAAATTAATCTTACTGAAATAATTTGAAACAAAGTTACGCGTTTATTGCCTCCCCGCCGCTCCCAAGGATGGTAAAGAGGAATTTCGCAAAATACCGATCCAGTGGGTGTTAGATACACGTAAATAAACCATATCAGGGTCCAAGGAAATCTCTTAGCCGTTTATATATAGATAGATAGATTTAAAAACGTGTGATCAATCGAAACGAATTCATTTTTCGCGCATACTATAACACTTTAAGGATGTAAGACTTTTTAAACTCTCACATTAAATGTTTAAAAAAAATTTCTTTTATCTTCATTTATTCAATAATTCGGAGTTAAAACAAATGAATCTGGAACTGAATAAAATTAGCAAGCATTACAGAATAAATTTTTATACTATAATTTTTCTACCCTTGCATGATCAGCATCACATATTGTCAAAACAAAGTCAATCAGTATGTAAACGTGCTTTGTTTAATGCTCTTTAGAATAACTTTTATATACAGGGTGGTCCAAAAATCTCTGCTACATTTTAAAAGCGAATGTAAAGTTAAATAAGTGGTATACGATTATGCGTTTCGGACAATAATGCGTCTTATACGGAAAAATTTGATTTGTACAATTATAAAAAATAGCTTCTAATTTTTCTCTCAGATAGTGCTATTTTTTCGTTTTTTTTCGTTTTTTTTCGTTTTTTTTTTTTTTTTTTTCTTGTAGTTGTAAATTTATTTAAAAAAGAACTTTAATTCAAATTAATCAATTTAAGAATGTTGTACCTTAAAAGTTCTAGGTTTGCTTTAACGTTTTTCTGATGGCGCGCTAGGCTATCTTCAAAAGTACTGATGGTACGGTCAGTAGAGATGGCCGTTATTTCATGTAATATAATAAATAATATTGTTATTGCATAAGAAGCCATTCACATCGTAATATATTATTGAAAAGTCCATATTAAATAAATAACACATTAATTTTATCTCTCTGCACGCAGAAAATGAGAGAGAGAGAGAGAGAGAATCCTATCTCTGGCAATGTGCCAATAAAACACAGACAGAAATTAAATTATTTGTTGGAGTGAAAGATATTCGTTAACAGGAAATAAAGGAAGCAGTGAATTATTTTCACCAGCTTTCATGAAACGAGTTAAATAAATAATAATTAATTATTTCGTTGGTTCCATATTAGTCAAATAATTTTTTTGAAATAAGTAATTGCTTTGATTATTTAACATCTTTCTAATATTTTGTTGTATGTATTATTCTAAACCGATTGTTATGGTGTATTGATTTAGTTTAAATATCAGTATAATCTGCCAGTGAAATTCAACTTCGAAGATTACATGTTATTCGAATATTCTTTTGAAATAGGTGATAGCTTTGATTATTTTACATCTTTCTAATATTTTATTTAAAAGTATTGTTCTAGACTGAATGTTATAGTATATTAGTTAAATTTTAATATTAGTATAGGCTATGCCCATGAATGGTAATGTCGAAAACACTTAATACTACCGTTTAACGAAATAATATTTTCATGAAGCTAATTTAAACAGCCATGATGAGATAGGTTAGAGGTGATTAATTGATGTCAATTATTGTATCATGGGATGGGGAATGGGAAGAGAATCGGAATACACGCGCTAAGTTTACGCGCGTATTGAAGACGCTTTGGAGGCGTTTAAAAAGGACGTGTGGAGTGGGAGATGGGGAGAATGAAGAGCATTTGTTTATATTTAAAATCGCCTGTAGCAGCTGGAATTGAAAAGAGCACTTATTTATTGTGGTTTTCTCAAGAATATTGTTTGAGTTTATTCAAGAATAATTTGATAAGAAAATTGAATATTTATTAATTTATTTATTTTTATCTTATCTTTTTATCTTTTGTTTTATCTTTTTTTTTTTTTCTTTTTTTTTTTTTTTTTTTTTTTTCTTTATCTGATTTTTTTCTCGTGACTATTTTTAATGATTTAAAATTAATGAATTTTTTGTGGTATTAAGGATAGTTAATTATGATCGTATGTTAAAAGTAAGTGTGTGAGTAAAAAAATAATTTTATTCAATCAGTTTTTGTAAGCAAAATTTATATTTTAAAAAAAGTGTTTATAATTTTAGAAAACATATTCAATAAACAACAGTGACTGTTTTCTAAGTATGATTGAAAAATATTAATTTCCTTGTCAATCTGAAATGTTCAAGTTCTTCGAAAAATCGAAAGAGGCAATTACTCCGTAGTTTAACATTTGGGATGGCTTACGGATGTTTTTTAAAGATTTGTTATTATTATTTAATTATTTCTTAATTATATGGCTTAATAATTATTTCTTAATTATATGGATTCTTTTTATAGAAAACGGTATTTGTGCACGTGTTACTTGATATTATTTGAAATATTCTGTTTTCGTGTTTAAATGAATTGTTTTAACAGAATCTCATGCTTACACGATTGAAACAAGCGTTTGTGTAAAACTTTGACTCTACCACGATTTCATATCCACTATTTCCTATCAGCGTTTTTTTTTTTTTTTTTTTCTAATTGCAGAAATTCTAATGTTAAATAAAGTGAAGATTACTCTTCGAAAGCATTGGAACTCAAAAACATGAATCTCATCCACTATGCAGGACACATATGTATATATTGTATATCCCGAAAGGATTAGAAGCACTAGCCGTATACAAACTAAAGAGTAATATGTTATAAAAATAACTTTATCATTTATTTAAAAAAATCTTTTTATCATAAGAATCATTATAGTAGGAACTGCATTCCCGCGCGTCAATTATTTTATATTAAAGTAAAAAAATATTTATATAAAGTTTAAAATATGTCAGGGATTTTTGGCTCACACTGTATATTTCTGTCGTAAACATTTTTGTGGCTCTTACGAATTAAATAAACTACATAAATTTCCAAATATTGTTCTGCGCCAAAAATTTTCTTTTCATAAAAGAAAAGAAAATTTTTGGCGCAGAACAATACTTGGAAATTTATGTAGTTTATTTAATTCGTAAGAAGAAAAGAAAATTTTTGGCGCAGAACAATATTTGGAAATTTATGTAGTTTATTTAATTCGTAAGAGCTACAAAAAGGTTTACGTCTGTTAGTACTTTGTACATCACCTTGCTTTAAATCCCAAATTCACTAAAGTACATCAGTTGGTGTATGAACCAAATATGTAAGATTCATTTAGAAACTTATCGATGTGTATAAATATGGAACCGAGCGAAACAAAACAAAACAACAACAACAACATTAATAATAATAATAATAATAATAACGCTTTTATATATTTGGATAAAGATTTTATATATATACTAGCAGGCTTTGCCCGCTTCGCTGGTCACTAAATTTAAAGGAAACTCTTTTCTATATAGCTTTATAAAAATAAAATAAAATACTAAAATTGCTCAAAAGCTCGCTTCGGATCCCTGCTGCCTTCGGTAGCGATTTGGTCATCCGCTAAAACTCGGGCGCTTGTCCCTATTACCTGAGACAATGGTTTACCAATAGGCTTCCATTAAGTCCTTATTAGATAACAGTTTCGAAATAGATAGTATCGAAAAAAATGAAGTATCCCCTTTATATTTGAATCCCAGTTACCTATGAACAACACTATACGTGGTGCACATAATATTTGCTTTTATGTTATTTCCTATGTTTATTTTGTTTATCCCCGATCAACTATAAAAATGATAACAATTTCACGTTAAATATTATAATATGCTATGACCGGCTACGTCTGTTGCATGAGACAATTAATTTTTTGTGGTTATATATAATTCATGGTTTGTAAGCATGATCATAGTACCGCCTTAATATAGTTCTCTTTGGCGAATTTTAAATTTTTGTCACCATTTTAGATTTAATCCCTTGTAAAAATAAGACTTAATACCTTGTAACAATATGCTATGAGCGCTATTTCTGCCATATTTTAGACAACTAAACTTTTAATGGTTATATATATTTCCCATTAAACATATTTTTATTTTCATTTATTTATTTAAATATTGATGAAATTTGAACTTCAATTTGGTCTAGTGTTGTACAGGCTGTATACTATATGTTTGTGTTTGTGAAAGAAAATTAAAAAAAAATTCAAAACTGCAATTTTTAATCCCACTTAAAAAAAAAAAAAAAAAAAAAAAAAACATGTGACTTAATTAGTAGCACATAATAAACAATTTTTCCAAACGGTTTCCATACAATCTCCTTCTGTTGCCACCTAAAATACATACATTAGTTAATTTTAAAAAATCTAATTGTCCGATCGATAAGCTGTTTAATCCGTTGGATTAAAAAAAATTGCATCTTTCATTTGGTATCTTATTTGTAACGATACGACTGATATTTCTAATTTTTTTAATTTACTTTCCTCATTTTAAATAAATGTAATTTTTATTGTTCACGGTTTTTTTTTCTGTCGAAAAAATAATGATAATTTTTTTGGCAACAATTAAATTAAGGAATAAAATTAAATATTTTAAATAAATGTAATTTTTATTGTTCACGTTTTTTTTTTTTTTTTTTTTTTTTCTGTCCAAAAAATAATGATAATTTTTTGGCAACAATTAAATTAAGGATTAAAATTAAATGGCCAATTTATCAGTAATTAGAAGGTTTTTATTTTTATTTTAACATTTTAATTAATTAAAAGAAAACTAAAACAAAATTCGAAAATCGGGCTTCGAGTTGCATCAGGAGAGGTCATTACGAACCACCATGCAAATTTTTGTAGCTCAGCCATCAGCCGTTTTCTTAAAAAGCTCTGGAAATAGATACACAATGACACACACACACACACACACAAACAAACATCTTATTTTATTATATATACTAGCAGGCTACGCCCGCTTCGCTGGTCACTATATTTAAATGAATTTTCAAAAGAATTGGATCAGTATTTATTTTTTACATCACATTACAAAAAAAAACTTTAAAAAAAAAACATTGAAATTGCTTTAGATTTCGCTTTTTCGGGTACCCGTTGCCTAAGGCAGCTCTTTTTTCTGCCCGTACTGCATCGAGTCTAGTTTCCCACTGTCTACAGAAATGTCGTTTCCGGGCACTTCAATCTGTATATTTATCGACGACTTGTGGATTTTCTGTTATTTAAGAACTGCGATTTTACAGATGACTGTATCTCAGCATCTATTATATATTTTAGTTTTTGAACCATGTGTTTTATAGTCCCCGTTATTTACACTATATTACGATTTGATTCCGACCAGTGCAATAAAATAAAATAAAAAAGTAGATTTTCTTTTAAAAGGAATTAAATACATGAAAAACGAATTTTAATCAGTTTAATCCTTTCTACTATAAACTACCATTTTTTCACCCAATAAATATTATAAATAATAATAATTAAGAAAAAAAAAAGATTTTTCTTTTAAAGGAATTAATAAAAAAAATGAAAAATAAAAAGTTGCTATAGTATAAAATTTATACATAAACGTAACAGTTTATTGCTTTACGATAATCTTTATATTCATGGGTTCTTTTTAAATTAGATTATAACTAGCGATAAATATCTTTAAAATTATAATCATATTCATTAGTTATCAACTAATTATCGAAAAGGTACTCACCCTTTCTTCTTTTCTCGGCCGACTTGAAAATGTAGAGAGTTAGAAGAGAATATCGATGACACAAAATAATATTTCTGGAACTTTGGTTTTCAACATATTTACTTAAATGATGATGCTATGGTACTATTTACATTGAATATATATATACAAAATTTGACGATTAATAAAACATTTTTCAGATTATTTCTAATTCACATAATGAATAACTTTCTGTATATTCAAAATATTCAGTTTTCTCCTTCTTTAATAAAACAGAATCATAATAAATTTTAAGACACCGTAAAAGTGCCTTTCCTTTCAAGTCTACATCTTTTTTAACACTCCACTTTCGAAAGTGCATCTTATTCTAAAAGAAGCCAAAAGAGAAAAAAAAAAAAAGCATTCCAACTGTCGCGACAGGTGACGCAGAGACAGAGGGAAAAGAATGGGGGGAAGGCACTGATGTTGCAACATCCTCCCACCTTGAGCATGGAAAGATTCTGTACATGCTCAACAAAATATTAAAGAAAAAGGAAAACTGTTTACATTCTAAAATATTCTTAGTAAAATAATAAAAATAATAATAATAAACAATATAATATAAAAATAGTTCAGAAAAATGTTCAAGTCATTTTGGACTTAAAGTTTTATAGTCAGTTTAGATATTAAAGTTTTTTCACTGGTTTGATAATTCTACCAAATCTAGAGGTCTGAATTTGATTCTTGTTTACAATTGTATCACTAAGTTCTAAAGGGCAAATCCTCTGTAGTGGTCGTAAAATTTCACCATTCATGGTTTTCAGTGTGGCAAGACGAAATTGTCCATCTTTACCAGGATAGAGTTCCACCACTTTGGCCAATGGCCACTGAATGCGTTTCAAGTTGTCATTTTGCACTAAAACTAAATCTCCAATTTTAATATTGCTGTTAGGAGGTTTCTTTACATTGTTAAATTCACGAAGAGATCCCAAATATTCAGTTCTAAATCTCTTGCGAAGATCGTCTTTTAGTTTTTGTCGGTATTCAAATCTTTTTCTCAGGTTATTTCTTTCTATAAAATCCAAGTCAGGTACTCCAGTTTCACGGAGATCTTTCAGAAACATTTCAGGTGTGAGAGGTGTTAAATCTTCAGTATCCTCAGGTACATATGTAAGTGGTCGTGAATTCCCCATACTTTCTGTGTCGCAAATGATAGTATATAATTCTTCATAGTTCAAATGGGCTTTTCCTAAAACTCTTTTCAACATTGATTTGATAATGCGAATCAATCTCTCCCAAAATCCACCCCACCACGGAGAGGCCGGAGGGTTAAGTTTCCATTTAATTCTTTTTATAGTGGCAAATTCTTCAATCTGTGCCCAATCCACAGAATTCAATTCCTTTCTTGTCGCAACTAAGTTGGTTCCATTATCACTGTAGATGATACGTGGTCGTCCTCTACGTGAAATGAATCTTCTCAAGGTCTGTATGAAATTCTCTGTTGTTAAAGAAGTCGTCAATTCTAGGTAAATAGCTCGATGTATACAGAACTACCCAACATTTGCTGCCATCTTTTAAGAATAGTGGTCCAAAAAGGTCGGTTCCAATAATTTAAAAAACACCAGCTTCTCTCACTCTATCTTCAGGCAGAGGTGAACTCAGCACTTCAGCAGCTTTCGAAGAGAATCTCTGACACTGGACACATCTATGCAGAATCTTTCTAATGGTTTTCCTGCATCTTATTATCCATAATTTCTCTCGAATTGCTGACATAAGAATTTGTATTCCTGCATGATTCATTTCTGTATGTTCATTTTCAATAATTCGATAGGTTACGTTATGGTTCGCTGGCAAAATTACTGGATATCTAAAATTTTCTGAATCTTTTCGCATTGATATTCTAGTTTGAACTCTCATGACTCCCATTTCATCAACAAATGTACGCAAAGAGGATAAGTTTTTCTTAAAATTTAAATCTTGATTCTGAACAAACTTCATAATCGTAAGTTCAGCCTTTTCAATTTCTTCAACTGTTAAATTGGTCATTACTCTTGCTTCTTTAGGCTTTTTAACATTTTCTTTAAATCTGAGTATCCATGCTGTGACCTTTAACATCTTTTTATAGGAGGAACATTTCTCGTAAAAGTCTATGTTTTCCGATGATACATTGGCTGCAGAAACTATTGTTTTTCTTCTCTCTGATTCTATTACATTTAAATCAGGTTCTAAAACTTCGTTAGGCCAAAATTCTGAAGATCTTCTTAACCAAGAAGGTCCTTCCCACCACCGGGATTTTAAGAGAAATTCAGCAGTACAGCCCCTTGATGGCAAATCGGCAGGATTGAGCCTCCCTGGTACGTATTTCCACTTCTCTGGATGGCTGAGGGATCTAATTTCTTGCACTCTATTGTAAACAAAAGGTGCCCAATTTTCATTTCTTTTGATCCAAAATAGAGCATTTGATGAATCTGTCCAAAAATGTGTTGGAATACTCGGCTGTCTTAGATCTGTTTTCACATTTTGCGCTAGTCTTGCTCCTATGGTACAGGCAAGAAATTCTAGCCTGGGAATGGTGACTGACTTCAATGGGGCTACCCGAGATCTGGCTTGCACAAGTTGGCAGGTAATGGCATTAAAATTTTCTGCTCTTAAAAAAATGCAAGTTGCATAGGCTGCTTTGCTTGCATCGCAGAATACATGAAGGCTCATTTCCGTATACTCCGGATCAGGTACAAGGAGTCTTGGAATAGCAACGTCATTCAACTTATTTAGTCCCCTTTTCCATTTCTCAAATTTTTTCCCGACACATTCAGGTAATTCATAATCCCAACTCACTTTTAGTTGCCAACATTCTTGAAGTAAAATTTTTGGTGCTAAGGTTACAGGACAACTATATCCGATGGGGTCGAATACTTTATGGGCTACTGACAATATTTGTCTTTTGGTAACTGTCTTGATTTCTTCTTGATTTTCTCACAAATCTATACTTAGTGAATCATTGTTTAAATCCCATAATAATCCCAAAACTGGAACATTTCTTTTCTTGGAGGGAGTAGAATTTTCTTCTGTTGGATTGATAATATTATGCTCCCACCCTCTTAGATCGAATTTTGCAGTACTAAGGATATATTTAGACTCCGAAATAAATTTTTCAAGTTCTTCGGCACTTTCTACCCTAGTAACACTATTATCTACATAAAAAGATTCTGCTAGTTTATCAGCAGTTTCTTTTAGTTCATCGTTAACCTGTTGCAAGTGGTACTTTAGAGTTGCTCCTAACAAGTAGGGACTACAAGTAAGGCCGAATACTACTCTTCTATGCTGAAAAATCTTAATATTTGAAGGATCACCCTCCTCCCACCACAGGAATTTAAGATACGGTCGGTCTACTTCGCTGAGCTGAATTTGTAGGAACGCTTTACGAATATCTGAAATTACCCCAATTTTTTTAAAGCGAAATCTATTAATTACAGAGGGAATTAGTTCCACTAAGTTGGGACCCTTTCCCAAACAATCATTAATAGAAGGAGAGCCCTTTTCTCTCGCTGACCCATCAAAAACTGGACGAATTTTTGTTGTGGAATTTTCTTTAATAACTGCTCTGTGGGGCAGAAAATGTTCATTTAGATTATCACTGTATGGCTCAACTTCTTCAATGATTTCTTCTGCAAGCCATTCGTCAAAAACTGCTTCGTAAGCTTCTAATCTTCCAGATTTCTTCAGTGATACCACGCAATTCTTCAATCTTCGCCCAGCAATTGGTCTACAGCTAGGTAGTGGAGGATGGCCTTCAATCCATGGAAGGCTTACTTCATATCTGCCATCTTCAACAGTTTTAATATTTTGGTTAAAATATTCTTCAGCAGCTATGTCTAATTCTTCTCTCGTGTTTTTATTTCCTGAATCCAAAATTCCTAAAGTATCCAGCGACCAAAGATCTGAAATCTGTGCATTGGCCACATGAAGAGATAAAACAACATTTGTACTATCATTGGAACTAAATTCTTCAGTTTTACCCATCAAGGTCCAACCTAATTTTGTTTCAAAGGCCACTAAACCCTTCGAGAGTAATTTACTTTTCCCTGTAAAAAGTTTCCCACATACATCTGCACCAATTAACAAATCAATTTCTCTATTTTGATTTCTTCTAAATTTTGTTGAGTTGTCATAATCTGAAAATTGAATTCCCCGCCTTCTTGCTTCGTTAATCCATGGCCCATTTCGTAATTTAGGTACTTCTGCGCAAATTTTTTCTTGATCAAGAACTTCAAAATTACACAAATAGTTTTTATGTAAATCACTTAAATGTATTCTATACCGTAAATGATTGTGTGTTTGTTGTAACCCACCAAACAAACTATGGTTTAATTTTTCTTGACCTGTAGGTGTATAACCAATTTTCTTTATTATTTCTTTCTTTAAATAAGATTTCTGAGATCCTGAATCAATTAATGCTCGGATAGTGTATTCTTTATCTTTATTGATTAACCTTAGCGTTAAAGTTTGGAGTAACACTTCTTGATTGCAAGTTTTGTTGGACAAGGTGGTATTTTCATTTGTAACTTGTTTTTCAGAATTATTTTCTGGACACATTATATTGAAATGACGGCGAGAACAAATACGGCATTTTACAAAGCAGTGGCAATTTTTTGCCAAATGACCTTTAGAGAAACAAACAAAACAATGACCACGTTTCATCAAAAATTCTTTTTTTTCATTGATTTGTTTAGATTTGAATTCTTTGCAGTCCTGTAATAAATGTTTTTCGCTATTACAAAAATTACAGAAATGTCGTTTATTGCCTGAATTATTATTGTAAAGGCCGGCTGCAGTTGAGGGACGAATTTTGTTTATTTTTGGTGATTCATAACTTTCTTTCTTATTTGATGTGGTGGAAATATGTTCTGAGTGTTGGGCATTTGAAATTAGTGCAGTAGCTTTTTCGCGACTAACAACTTCTGTTTTTAAAATTTCAATCATTTCTGAAACTTTCCACTGATCATCATCGCCGTATTTTTTCGTTATTTTTAAAACTATGTCTGCTGGTAAAAGTTTTATGAAAATTGGGCAAAATAACGTGCTGTAATTTTCTTCTTTTATCCCTAGGGATTCTAGATTTCTTATTTCTGTCTGACATGTGTCCAGTAATTTTCTTAGTGCAAATATATCGCTTGATTTTTTCACAGGAGATAGATTTAATAATTTATTTAAATGTGAATTAATTAGTAATGTTTTTTTACCAAATCGATCTTTTAATGTTTCCAGAGCCGCGTAATAATTATTGTTTGTTAGCGTGAAACCTTTTATTGCATCAGCAGTTGTACCAATTAAATATGATCTCAAATAGCTAAATTTATCAATATTTGATAAAACTGAATTCTTATCGATTGCTGCTTCAAATTGATCCATAAATCTTTGGAAATCGGTTGGATCACCGTTAAATCTATCAATGTTTAATCGAGGAAGATTAATATAACCTTGATCTAATTTTGGTGTTCTATTACCTTCTATTAAGGGGCTAGTCGATAAAATGTTAGAATTACTACTATTTTTTATTTTAATCATTTTACTTTTTACTTTAGTTTTCCAAATCAAAATATTTGAATTATATTCATCGCATTTTAAAACTTCCTCTTCAACCTCTTCTACTTTGATATTTTTTTGTATCTCATCATCTAATGAATTCAGTTCCCTATCTTTTAAATTTAACTCTTCTAAATATTGTTCTAACTCTTCTTCTCCAACATCAATTTCTAATAACCTGCCTTCGATTTTATTTATTAACTTCGTGGTTTGCGCTCTAAGAACACTTCTTTTTTGTTTTTGAATTACACTCATTATGCTAATTATAAATAACAAATCTTTAAAAATATTATTATTTGATCAATTATCAAATAAAATTTCTTGTCAGAGTTGTTTATTAAACAAAAACATTTCAAAGTTATGCATTCATCATATTAATATATATTGCAATAATTCAAAACAGAAAGTAATGCACAAACCAAAACTATTCTTTCATTTCATTTTTATCAAAGGAACAAATTTCAAGAACAAAACCAATAATATAAATATCATTAATTATTTATTTAAAATGTAAGTGAAAACGAAACTTTTTCGTTGAAACCAAAACTTTTTCTCTTTATTTATATCATCATCAAAAGAACAAATTTTCAAATATTCAATTCAAATAACATTTATATTTATTTATTTCGATGTTGGAGAAAGTAAACCAAGTCGGCCGTCCCTGTTCTGGGGCGCCACTAATTTACTATAATCTTTATATTCATGGGTTCTTTTTAAATTAGATTATAACTAGCGATAAATATCTTTAAAATTATAATCATATTCATTATTTATCAACTAATTATCGAAAAGGTACTCACCCTTTCTTCTTTTCTCGGCCGACTTGAAAATGTAGAGAGTTAGAAGAGAATATCGATGACACAAAATAATATTTCTGGAACTTTGGTTTTCAACATATTTACTTAAATGATGATGCTATGGTACTATTTACAATGAATATATATATACAAAATTTGACGATTAATAAAACATTTTTCAGATTATTTCTAATTCACATAATGAATAACTTTCTGTATATTCAAAATATTCAGTTTTCTCCTTCTTTAATAAAACAGAATCATAATAAATTTTAAGACACCGTAAAAGTGCCTTTCCTTTCAAGTCTACATCTTTTTTAACACTCCACTTTCGAAAGTGCATCTTATTCTAAAAGAAGCCAAAAGAGAAATAAATAAAAAAAAAAGCATTCCAACTGTCGCGACAGGTGACGCAGGGACAGAGGGAAAAGAATGGGGGGAAGGCACTGATGTTGCAACAATTGCATTACCATTTGATTTTCAATAAATATAATAATAATAATAATAAAGAAAAAAAGAAAAAAGAAAAGAAAATCGCCTTCAAATGAATATATTAAATAAAAAATGAATTGCATAATAGCCGTTGCTAAGATACGCTGACGATTACAACCGAAGAATAAATTCATGAAAAATGAAACATTAAAGCCAATATTTAAAATCGAAAAAACATTAATCTAAAAAGTTCAAATTCGAAATTCGAAAAAATCTTGATGAGGTGCACACCTGCGGGGTCCCAGGTACCTACATGCCAAATTTGGAAGCTCTGCGATTAGTAGTGTAAGCACCAGAGCGCAGACAGATACACACACAGACACACACAAACACAGACACTTCTCTTTATTTATATAGATAGATGATGATGATGATGACAATTTTTTTTTCTTTTCTTTTTTTTTTGGGGGGGGGGGGATGATTTTTTTTATCTGTGTATAAGATTTCACTGATAACAATGCTGTTAATAAGCAGTAAAATGCTATTCACACACCCCGCTGTAAACATACTTTAAATTGTAGCTTTATAATGCAGTCAAGAAACGAACACAGCACAAGGGAAGTTAGAAGCGCTGAGGATTTATTAGAAAGGCATTTGAAGCTTGTTTTATAAGCGAAGTTAGGAGTTTTTCTAGGAATTAATAGCGGAGGAGAATTCTGGTATCATTTCTTTTTTCCCGCTACCTATAAAATATAACTGCTTTTACTATAGTGTGTTTTTCAATTGAAATTAAATATCATTTGTAAATACCTTATTTATATTAATGTGCATTTGTAAAGCAAATTGGTAATACATTCTTCAATCAGTATGTAGGATTTTAATATAAAAATGTAAAAAGTTGAGGTATGAAATGTTTCACGATTTTACAAGCTTTTCCAAGTCAGAGTGTTAAATCCATATTTATAATTTTATTTAAATTCATCATTCATATTACCAGGATATCGCCAGAAGATTCATTAAAGAAACTGCGCATGAAAAGATCAAATCCCAAAGAAAATGAAAAGGAACATTTAGCTGATTCCACCAACCTTATATTCGTCGTTTTAGGGTGGAGTGGCGACCACCCATCAGAATCCATAGAAGTATTTGACGTCATAACGCAGAAGTGGTCATTTTATCAGCGTCAGTCTCCTTTTAAGAGGTAATATTTCCAATTAATTCAAAACATATAAAATGAAATCAATTAACAATGTTTTAAAATATACAGTGATTAGAATTTGTTTGAGATCTATTCTATATTCATTGGCATACTGTTATTGTAACATTTGACGTACTTATGTATATTTCCTTTATTTTATTTATTTATTTACTTTTAAAAACAAGCATTATTCTTTTGCGCTTTTCCCTTTTATCTTTGCAACTTGAAAGTTCAGATTTTTTTTTAATTAACTAAAGTAGGAAATTTAGGTGGAAACACTTCATTTTAACTCATTTCAGTCATTTTAAAAAGTACGTGGCCGAGTTTTACGGTAAAAGAATGAGATAAAAAACCGTTATAATATTTCTCTTATGTGGACCAGTTACGATTATATATTGTAGAAACGATACGATAGTAACTTAATAAAATACGCGAGGATAAAAAAATAATACATAAGCAATATTTGAACACGCGGACTCAGTTCAGTGATCTAATAATAATACTAATACTAATAATAAAATGACGACATTTGTCTGGTGAGATCATTTTATAGAAAAATCTATTTCTAAAAGTTGCATATTTACAACCTTTGCAAGCGTCATATTAAACCTAGCAACACTTTAAAGATGTAAACAAAATATGAACTTTAGTCATAAACTGACTAAAAAACGCAATAATCAAAATTATAATCAAAATAGGTACTAAGTCATTATTATTATCTATATATTAATTTGAAACATGTTTTTGTCTGTCTCCACTATATTGAGAGAACACGAGTCAGAGGTTCGCTCGGTTCAAGGTTCATTTTTGAGAATTTTTTCATGTTATTAGCGGCTTGTATATACGCTGCCGCAGGCACCGGGTCACGAGCCCGAGTTCCGTTCTGTTTCAAGTTTTTTTTTTTTGTTGTTGTTGTTGTCGTTACAGATGATTTTTTTTTTTTTTGTGATGCTTTCATTTAAAAATAGAAATTCAAACAAAATCGAGTTAAGGTATAAAACCATACAAATTTAAGGTTCATTTAAGGTTATTATCATGGGCCCGGACAATGCCGGGCGGGTTCGTTTGGTTCCAGGTTATTTTTTTGGAATTTTTTTATGTTATTAGCGGCCCGCGTATGCGCTGCCGTAGGCACCAGCGTCACAAGGCAGAGTTTCGTTCGGTTCGAGGTAATTTTTTTTTTTTGTTACTGCTGATTATTTTTTTCGTGATGCTTTCATTTAAAAACAGAAATTCAAACTAAATCGCGTTAAAGGTATAAAATCATACAAATTTATGGTTCATTTAAGGTATCATATGGGCCCGGGCAACACCGGGCGGGTTCGTTCGGTTCCAGGTTAATTCTTGGGAATATTTTTATGTTATTAGCGGCCGGTGTATGCGCTACCGAATGCACCAGGGTCACAAGGCAGAGTTTCGTTCGTTTCGAGGTAATTTTTTTGTTACAGCTGATTATTTTTTCATGATGCTTTTATTTAAAAATAGAAATTCAAACAAAATCGAGTTAAAGATGTAAAACCATACAAATTTAAGGTTCATTTAAGGTTATTACCATGGGCCCGGGAAACGCCGGACGTGTCAGCTAACATGTAGTCTTAGTATTGAAGGAAATAGAAAATGAATGATAGGAACTGTTTATTTGGAGTCAGTTTGACGTCACATTGACTGTACTTTGTAGAGAGTGATGTCATATATAGTATTTCTATTTATAAGCATTTTTCTGACTTTCTTTTTTTTAAGCGAAATGTCGTAAATTATATTGATGTTTTAACTTGAAATACATTTAAATAATGATGCGACGTTTTTTGAAACATTACGGTCAATAAAATGATCGTCGAATTCGACGGGTTCCAGCTAGTTTTATTTATTTATAAATTTATAAATTTTTTTACAAAAAATTATGCTGAATTGAACAAATAAAAAAATTAATTGAAAGGCATCGCCAACATGGTGGAAAATTTTTAAAACTCGCAATAGAGGTCCTGTACTACAGCTGTCCTGCCTGGAAAAGTATGAAAACCGGGTCATTAAACAGGAATTTTATTTTCAAACTTTTCTTGAATGATTTGGTTTAACTATCATTAGCATTTCATCTTACAAAAACTAATAATAATTTGGCTTCCGATGAATTAAAAGTTATATTGTGTGGTGAATTTGGTATGAGACTTATGAGTTTCAAATTTTAAAGGTAAATAAAATTACTGTAAATTTTCTGTTGTATTTATTTTGGTTGATTTTTAATATTCTCTCAGACAAGGAATTTTTCTTTTCTTCTTCTTCTTCTTCTTTTTTTTTTTTTTTTTTTTTTTAAGCTAAGTTAAATATTACATGTTTCAATATACTTAGTTAATATTTAACTAAATTCAACGGCATGATTAATTTTAGAGAGTGGTTAGAACAAAACATTTGACGACAACTTCGTCATTTCGATCGGAGTAGGATGTTTATATACCTTAATTTAAGTATGTAAACGAAGTTTTAACGCCTTACGACAGTTTTATGTGTTTTATTTATTTATCTTACTATTATTATTATTATTATTTACATTAATGAACAATTTTGAGCATGAAATTTTCTTTTAATATCAAAGCAATGTTTTCAAAAACACTTTTTCTGAGTTAAAAAATATATATTAGCTAATCACAGAAAACTGCTAGAAAATTTATAAAATATTTCTGTTCAAAAATTCTGGTAGAAAAAAAAACGCACAAATTGGCAGCTATGAAAATAATAGATTATTAAAAAGTTGTATAGGAATAAATTTGAAAAATAAAATGGTAAAACGTGGTTGAAAATTTAAAACAGACAGCTCATTTTCCCAGTTTCTTAACCGATATTTCACCATCGTCCAAAAAATAGGACACCATGCATAAGTGGCATTTATATAAATTCTTTTGAATATTTTAATTCAAATTAAAGGCGATATATTATTTAAAAGTCCAATAAATACATATGTGTCTTTATCGTTAGTTCAAATTAAAGTTTAATGTATTATTTTTTAATTTTTAAAATAACGACTTTTGAAGATTTATTCATTACATTTTCAACACATTATTACTTAAAACGGTTTTACTTTCAAGAATAACGGACATATAAATTTGTTGAGATAATATTCTACACTTTTGTACAGGTAAAACAATTATATGAAAAAATATATCTAGAGGGTCTGTTTTCCTTACATTTCCGGCTGTCCTAAACCATTGTTCTATTTTTAGGACAGCCTGTACCGATTAAGCTAATGAAAGGTTGGTAAGTTTTTTGATTTTGTGTGTATACATAGGCTTAAAGAAGCATATATTTAATATTTTATAAAGAAAAAAAAATATTTTTTCGGTGCTTGGTACGATATGGGTTAAACATATAAGTAAATAAACGCAATTTTAGTCTTCCTAATGAAAATTATTTCTTTTAAATGGCTTTAAAAATTCATGTCATTATTTACAGACAAAAACTCTGAAAATGTTCTTAGAACGTTAACTTTTATTACTAATTTTATTAATCAGATTTACCCACGGAAGCTTTCAGTGGGTTTTAAGACAGTTCTTTACAGATAAAACTGATTCTAAACAGAAAGCTGCTTAAAATTGTTTTAAAACGGATTCTTTAGAGATCGTTTTCACTATTATCAAATTTGACTGATTTCACAATTGAAATCTTTTATTAAAACTGTATTTAAAAGTAATGTTATTATCAATAGTAAATGTATTACATTGTTGAACAAAGTTAAACAGAAACTATTTAAAAGTTAAAATATTTCTTTTAAATATTTTTGGAAAGGTGACATAAATAGAAATCTTAATAGTTCACTGAACATAATTAATGTGAACAACTATATTTTTCTCAAAACTGAAAATATCATGCGTAAATTTATTTAATTTTACCAAAGACGAACTAAAATATATCTACAATGGCAGAGCCTTCTGTTGCGTGATCAAAACCAAAATCAAATCAAAATCGCTACATATAAGAACTAGCAGGCTTTGTCCGCTTCGCTGGTTACTATATTTAAAGGAAACTTTTTTCTATATAGTTTTATGAAAAAAAAGAAAGAAAAAAATACTGAAATCGCTCAAAAGCTCGCTTTGGGTTCCCGCTGCCTTCGGCAGCAACTTGTTTGTTCTCGCAGTCTCCGGTGCTTGTCCCTATTGCCTGCGACAATAGCTTACCCGTAGGCTTCCATTTGGGTGCTTATCATATATGACAGTTTCGATACGGACAGTATCGAAAAATTTGAAGTAGCCCTTTTATATTTGAACCCCAGTTACGTATGAACAACATTATACGTGATGTACATAATATTTGCTTTCAAGTTTAAAATTAGCCAAAGTGTATAAAATCCATCAAAATTTTTTTTAATCAAGCGTTTATTTATTTATTTAATAAATAAAAAAATAAAATAAAATAAAAACTTTTTTTTTCCATTTATGCTGAACTTTAGTAGCAAAATATCTGGATTTTAAAAGCAATCGACGTAAATAGGTAATTTATGTTCTGGATTTGCATTTGCATGACACATGGTTATTATGTTTTATTCTTACTAAATTTCTAAATACGTAAGAATAAAATTCTAATAAATATAAGTAAATAAATTGATTTATCAAGTTTCACTCTTCGCGAATTATAACTATACCTATGTCATAAGTGATTCATCTATTTTTTTTTCCAGATGCCCCACTGAAGATTTTATCGCAGATTGAAATCGATAGCATTTATGGGCTAAAATATTTCTATAAGATTGATTATATTGTCATTACATCGACAGTTTATGCATACGTGGTTTAATTAAATCAGTCATAATGCGTTAATTAATAGAACAATATAGAAATACTATTACACAGTAGGAAATGCCGATTAGTTAAGAGTGTTACATAGTTGACAACTTTTAGGATCTTTTTAAGAAATAACCACCAATATTTTCTAATAGCATTTTCCAATACAATTAACGGTGGACAAAAACTAGGAATTTTTATAGGAATATGTCACTGAAATATTCTATTAAAAATTAGAGGTACAGTAAACTCCCGATTATTCGCGGCGTGAGAAATGGGCAGAATCAAGGAAGCAAAATATCATGGAAAAGTTTTTTTTTTCTTTTTTTTTTTTTTTTTTAGAAACATAAACAAATAATTGATTTAAAGAGAAAAATGTGAATATGAAAATCCATGTTGTTTTGTTTCATTATTTGTACAGTATAGTTCGGTACTGTTTAAGTTACTGCACACATTAAAGTACAGATTGTTCTTTGTTTTCATAGTAACTTCACTTTTTACTTTCCAAACACACTATGAAAGGAAAGCATTGTAATCATGTCAAAAATTCGAATTTGAGGTTTTGATATATCTGTACGTTTTGAGGTCCTCTGAGTTCGTTTTTGCTATTTTTACGGTAATGTATGTATGTGTGTGAGTAAACACGCTAGCGTCTAAATTCTTTGTTCGAATGAGCTGAAAGTTGGTACATATGTTTTTGAGTCATCGTAGCACGAACCCTATAGATTTTCATGAAGTTATGACTTACAGTTTTTTTTACAGGAACACAACAAAAAAATTCTGTATCATTATGGCCAGTGGGCTGAAATTATTTAAAGTGCGGTAACATCTAAATACCCTATCCGTTTGAGCTGAAAATTTATATACATATTATAGGTCACCACTGCATGAACTGTATAAATTTTAGTAATTATAACAGTTATAGATTTTTGCAGGGACACAAAGAAAAACTCTTTATCATTAATTTAAAGGGCGATAGCGTCTAAACGCATTTATTCAAATGAACTGAAAATTTATATACATGTTATAGGTCACCGTCACACAAACTGTATGAATTTTAGAAAATCTAGCGCTTATAGTTCTTTTTACAGGGACACAACGAAAAATTATTTATTATTATGGCCTATGGGCTCAATCTTTAAAGTGCGATAGCGTCTAAATGCCTTATCCGATAGATCTAAAAATTTATGCACATATTATACGTCACTGACGCATGGACTGCATAGATTTAGGTAAGTCGAGCACTTATAGATTTTTACAGGGACACAACATTCTTTATCATTATGATCTATGGGCTCAAATTATTTAAAGTGCAATAGCGTTAATGAAACAACTTTCAATGTGGTGAAAAATACTCAAACAACCTATTATAATTTTCTCTTTTGATTATTTAACAACTTCTTTTACTTTACTGTATCTATACAACCCCGTATTTATTTAATGTTCAGAAAGTCGAGTAGAATCACTCGACATTTTTTATTTATTGTTTTTACAACTTTTAGTACATAAAATACAAATAATTTTACTGCACTGTGTATATTTTAAATTATTGTATCATGTTTTATATACAATACAATAAAGTTTTCTGAACTAGAATATTTTTCATCTATTTGCTCCTCATTTTCAGGCTTTTGCGGTTTATATGCAACTTGCGTCCGCAGAACCCATGCCAGGTGCTGGTTAACTTCATGTGAGGACCGGGGCACACTCACTTTTGTAAGCCCCCTCCCTCCTAAAATTTCAGAATTTTGAATTTTGCAATACTATTTTTTGCCATTTTTAGGGCAAAAAAAGGCAAAATACCATTTTTAGGCCCAATTTTAAGGATGCCTGCTACTCTGGGCCCGGGGCACATGTTCCTGCGTTATTCAGACCCTGACTTGTAAAGCTTAATACCGCGAGTAATCAAGTGTTTACTGTAGTTTAGTAGCCAAATCTTTCATGAAAACCGGAATATTTGGCTACTATAATGTTGTAACTAATAGAATATTGAGTAATCAAGAATATTACATACATTTCACACAAAGTCTCCTTTACAAAATATAAATTAAAAGTACTAAATATTTTTAAAATGAATCTGAAGTAAGTTCTTTTCTTTCAGAGCATATCACGGAGTAGCTCTTTTCGGCTTTAAACTTTATATAGTGGGAGGTTACAACGGCTTTTCGTGCCTCTCGACAACTCTCTGCCTGAATCTCAAGTCACGTCGATGGAGCCGAAAGTCACCTATGACCACACCTCGATGCTACGTGTGCACTCTTAACTACAGAGGTTATATTTATGCCTTCGGTGGACACAACGGGGTGAATCGGGTGAAAAGTTGCGAGCGCTACGATCCGAGGAGAAATAAATGGATTCCCATTTCTGATATGATGTATAGAAGGAGCGATGCGTCTGGAGCAGATCTGAATGGTAAGGAGAAACATTATTTTAAAAAGTTCTTTTCTTCAAGTGTTTAAATATATTAATCAATATTGGCATTCACAAGTGTATTCCACTGAAATCAATGATACAGCGAGTTTACAGACACGGTGTTGATAACACAGTTATAAGTAAATCGTTTAATTAAACAGCACGGCGCAATTCTCTAATTGAAAGGCAAAATAAATATTTAAAAAAATTTTATAACATTATTATTTTTTTTTACTGTGAAGAATTATAAAGCCGTCGCAAGTAACTTAAAATTATCTTAAGTTAAATTAAAAAAAAATTTAGATGTCACATTTATTCATTAGAAACTAATATGCTATGTTCCACGCAAAACTTTTTTTCTACATCATTCGAAAAACTACAGCGCTACATAACAGCGAGAACTATCGGTCACTATGTGACTCCAATTTGAACCAATACAGATTTTCTTAAAAAACATCTCACATGTGAAGTTTAGTGCAGCAATGCATAATAGGAGCTCAATTTTAGTCTCACTTAAATTGAGTAATTGTCGTATAGGAGCACCATTTTTTGCCGATATTTATCGAAACTGAATCAGCGTAGAACTTCATAATAACTGTACACATCATGTTTGGAAACAAACATTTTCTAAAGATGGTCAAATCATGTTCAGGGCATCACAAATTGTGTAAGTCCATAGAAATCCTCTATTTGAAAATTTTCAGTTATTTAGCTTCTTTTTCTTTTATGTATAAAAAAAAGTAAAAAAAAAAAAAAAAAAAAAAAAAACCTTCAATTGCAGACTAGAACCCTATTTAACTTTTAACTAATAATTAAAAAGACTGAAAATGTAACAGATCAAAGTCTATTACTTTTGTTCTAGTATATGTTGCTACCGATCCGTCTTCTGCCGATTCCAATTATTTGGAGTAGGGAAGCATTCCTATGGGAGCATGTATTCCAACATACTCTGACAATTTGAGAACGAAATTATTCTAGCTATTCCGTCTTTATGATTATGTATTTATGGCTAATTACCAGTTTGATTTCATCCGTCAGTTCATAAAGCAGAAAAATTAATGGTTAATGATACCTGTTTGATGATTTGGTTTAATTATGGTGATTGGTGATTGGGTTTTACGTCGCACTAATGCTGCGCAGATGGGCAATTGGCGACGGTCTGGGACACACCCCTAGAGGTGGTCCGGAGACATGCCATCACAATTTTGATCCTCCACGGAAGTGATGGCTCTCCCGCTTCCGTAACCCCCAGAGTTGGTTTAATTATGATTTATACAATTATAATTAAACATTACTGGAAAAGTGATGTAAGAAATTAAATAAGTAGATTCTATATAATTTTTCTAATGCTGAAAAATAGTAAAGCTCTATTTGCATTCAACTATGAAAAAGAAACATAGGATAGAATGAAAAATATGCTTATAAGCTAAAAGATTTCGATAATATAATTCCACATGAGAAAAGAAAATTTAGTAAAAGAAAAAAATAAAATAATTACAAGATAAAAAGAACTTTTTATATACAACGTTTTCAAATTTTTTGTTGAATCATATAAACTTGATACATTACCCGAATAATTACAAATACTTTGTCATCATGCTCTGAGCTATTCTAAAGTTTCGAATGTCTAGCTATTCCGGAAGTTAGCTAAAAATCCATTACGAGATTTGTACTGAACAAACAAGAAAGTGAGTTGAAAGCGATATAAAAAAACGTTGGTTTTAAAAATAAAATATAAATCCTTTTAGAACAGGTCCACCAACAGCCTCGCGGTTTTGCACTCAAAGCTAGTAGATGGGAAATGCAGGGTTCGATCCCAGGTCGCGCTCATCGAATTAGCCGTTCGGAGTTTTCCGTGGTTTTCTCTGAAACTCGCATGAATATGAGCTAGGATCCCTTGGAAAGACCCCCATGGTGGGCATTCCTCCCATGGGCCTGGGACCCTAGCGTGGTCAATCGGCCATAAACCCCCCAACCAACCTTTTACAACAACATTCATTACCATCATGAAACACATTACCACTTTATCAATGCGTAGAAAATTTTCAAAGCTATAATGACGTCAATTTTTGTGAGATGCATGATTTAATATTTATAATTTTTTGTTGTTCACGTTTAATTAAATGTATTTATTTTTACGAAAAAAAAAAAAAAAAAACCTCGTAATTTTTTTTTTTTTTTTTTTTTTTTTTGGGGGGGGGGGGGACAATTAAATTATAGCTAATATTTAAATGGCTAATTTTAAAGCTATTAGGAGGTTATTATTTTCATATTTTATTTAATTAAAAGAAATCTAATCAAAAATTCAAAAATCGGGCTTCGAGGTATTGCGTTGTCATTGTGTTCTGAGCTATTCTAAAAGTTATGAGCTATTCTGAAAGCTATTCTAAAATGTCTAGCTAGTCGGGAAGTTAGTTAAAAATCGATTTCAAGATTTGTACTGACAAACAAGAAAGCGAATTAATAAAAAAAAAAAAATGGTAAAATGTGTGTGCTTAAGACTGCACGACCTAACTGAAAACTTTTATAATGAAATGCATAGCATTATTTTATAGTGATACGTATAACTTATTCTCAACTATATCAAATAGCAAGCAATTTACGCTGTATTTAACCAGCCTCGTGTATTTTTTACCATGTTTTTATTAACTTGTTTTCTTGTTTGTTTGTTTGTTTGTACAATACAAATCTTTCAATCGATTTTTAACTAACTTCCCGACCAGTTAGACATTTGAAACTTTTAGAATATCTCAGAACAACATGACAACGTAATACCTCAAAGTCCGATATTCGATTTTTTTATCAGTTTTCTTTTAATTAATTAAGAATGTACATCAGTCAGATAGCTCCCTTTCCCCTTCCCATGTTATCCAATGGGATTTTCGTTGCTTCGTTTTATAAAAATATCTCATTCAAAAATTAACTTTTTCGAATTCTGTTTTTTGAATATTACTCTTTGAACAGGTCGTCTTTTAGCTTAATGAGCAATTTTTTGAAAAAATAAATTTAAATATTTAACTTAGAAATCCAAACTTAGAGTCAATAATTTACTTATTGAAATAAAATATTTAAATTAATTTTTTTGAAAAATTGCTCACTAAGCTAAATTGCGACCTGTTCAAAGAGTATTGAAGAAACAAAATTTGAAAAACTTTATTTTTGAATGAGATATTTTTATAAAACGAAGCAACAAAAATCCCATTGGGTAACATGTGAAGGGAGAAAGGGAGCTATCTGACTGATGTATGAAAGTAATAATCTGCCTTAAGTATGAAAGTAATAATCTCCTAATAGTTTAAAAATTAGCCATTTAAACATTAGCTATAATTTAATTGTTGCAAAAAAAAAAAAAAAAAAAAAAAAAAAAAAAACGAGTTCATTTATTTTTGACGTAAAAATAAATACATTTAATTAAACGTGAACATAAAAAAAATATAAAAAGTTAAATTCGGCATCTCACAAAAATTGACATCATTATAACTTTAAAAAAATTTCTACACATTGGTAAAGTGCTAATGCAGTTCATGATGCTAATATATGTTGTTCCAAAAGGATTAATAATTTATTTTAAAAAGAATTTACGATTTTTTTTTTTCCGACAGGAAAATAAATACATTTGCTTAAACGTGAACACTAAAAAATTGTAAAAAATTAAATTATGTATCTCACAAAAATTGACGTCATTATCACTTTAAAAATTTTATACACGTTGATAAAGTGCTAATATAGTTTTATAGCTATAATTTCCCGACTAGCTAGACACTTGAAACTTTTAGAATAGTTCAGAACACGATGACAATGCATTCTTTTAATACTTTTATTCAATTAAAAAATGTTTGAAATTTTTTTATAATTGCTCTCTTAATTACGCATTTGATAATTTTCTTTCCAAGTTGATGGGATTATTTAACAAAAAAAATAAATAAATAAATAAATAAATAAAATAAATAAATAAATAAATAAATAAATAAATAATAATAATAATAATAAAGTATTTATTAATACAACAATGCCAGTTCTCTTCACATGCAATCCCTTGTGCGGAGGATCAAAAATTGAAGAGCTGGGCGTATAAATATGTTAAATAATGGTGTTGGTGTTTCGATTAAGGCCGATTGACTGCGCTATGGTCCTTGGCCTGAGGGGAGGGAGGTAGTTCCTCCATGGAGGTCTTTCTAAGTGATCCTAAAGCTGCCTTCAAACTCTGGCAACTTGGAAAGCTGAAAGTTCGGTTCTATTGATATTTCTTTGATGTGGTTTTTGAGAATCGAAGCTCGCTCGAGTCCTCGCTCACAAACCCCCTAGTGCGATAACTGCATGGAAACTGGTCTCTTTTGTAATAGAGCAATAAAAAGTAATGTCCTTCATTGTAAATGTGTGCAAAATTTCAAGGGTCACTTTTGGACAATGGATAATTTATGACTTTCGTTGCCAGAGTTTGAAGGCAGCTTATGACGTATTTGCGCAAGTTCCTTTAGAAGAAAACTACGAAAACTTCAGATAATAAGGCAAGGCCGACAAGCGCGATCTGGGATCGAATCTGGCACCTCGCGTCTACCGAACATGTTAAGCTTTTTTTTTTTTTTTTTTCCTTGAAAAAAAATAAAAGAGAGAGAAATTTTTGGATAAAAGAACTTATTATGGTCTCTTTTAAATATTAAACTTTTACTGGTAATTCATTGTCTTCTAATAAAGCAGATTCAACACAAGATGTTGTTATGTAAGTATTTGGTTTTTAGCTTTCCATTACCTTTTTATTGCTGATTTTCTTAAATTTACTAAATTGTTACATAACATGTTCATTTACTTAGCTCTTCAATTGTGATGGTATGTCTTCAAACCTCCTCTGAATTGCAATGTGTATTCCCTCCCAAATTGTTTCAGATCGAACCTCTATCTCTTTACATGAAAGCCCATGAATGCTATCCCTGTTCATTCTTCAATGTTCATAAAAGACGTTACTAAAGATATTTATATGTTTCATTTAAATTCAGTAGATGGCAGCACCAAATTTGGTGCTGACATCTGTTGGATTTTATTTTAGAAATACTTTTTATATTTATTTTAATGTTATATTTTATTGTTAATTGGGAATACATTTTTAATATTATATTTTGTTACCACATTTTTTATTAAATTAACAATAAATATATTTTTATTCCGATCAATTTCAACGTTCATTTCCTAATAAATTTAGTATTAAAAAAATACACAAATATATTTTGAGCAGAAGCAAACCTATAAATAAAATAATATTATAGATACGGATTTTAAATTGTGACATTAGTTGCTAAATATTTAGTATCATTCACTTTTGCAAATATTTTATATATTTATTTATCAAGTATATTTTTAAAATACAAAACAACATATATTAAAAAAAAAAGTAAGTAAATAAAATAAAATAAAATATTTTAAACAGTATTTAATTTAGCGCCGGAATCTTATTTCTGGTTCGGACTTTTCCTCTTTACGTGTGTATAAACTCTTAGATTCTGTAATAAATTATTTTATCGTTATGGAAAACTCATAGTAGTAATCGCAGAGATGATTCTCTCTCTCTCTCTCTCTCTCTCTCTCACACACACACACACTCTCTATTTATTTATTTATTTATTTTAATGTTTGAAATAGGACTAAGGTCTTAATAAAAGAAATATGGTAGCCGAAGAAGAAGAAAATTATGCCGTACTCTACATGATAAAATATTATCTTTTCCTGAAATAAATCACGTAGAATATCTGTTGTATGGATGATGATTAAATATTTATCCTTTTATTACTTCCTTATACAAAGTATAAGGAAGTATAGTAATCCCGATTTGCGAAATGGATTTTGTATTTCACATTGCTCGAAAACGAATGATCGCTGAATGTTGCTAATTTATACGTGTGACTTTCATGATGTCTAGTTGCACACCTGCAAGTGTCATCTTAACACGAGCTCTCGTTTTAGAGATATAAGGGATTTTACACGATTTTTCGTGACGTCTGTATGTGTGTGTGTGTGTCTGTGTGTGGGTATGTCGCATAACTCAAAAACGGTTGGACGTAGAAAGTTGCGAATTGGTACATAGGTTTGTTATAACATCTAGTTGTGCACCTCCCTTTTTGGACTTTCTATGATTTTCCGTTTTGGAGATATTTAGGAAAATTAGGTTCATAATGACAAAAATTTGGCCATAATGTATCAAAAAACGGTAATAACTCAAAAACGGTTTAGACAAATCTTGCAATTTAACTGACTTTCCGATTAGCTAGACATTTGAAACTTTCAGAAAAGCTCAGAACACGTTGACAATGCATTTTTTAAATATTTTTAGCCAACTGCTTCCGATACCTGCTGCCTTCAAGCAGCGTTTATGCGATTCAACAGAAAATTTATTTAACTAACTTCCCGACTAGCTAGACATTTGAAACTTTCAGATTAGATCAGAACACGGTGAAAATGCATTTTTTAAATACTTTGAGCCAACTGTGTAGGGTCCCTGCTGCCTTCGGCAGCGTTACCAGTTCAAATCTTGGAATCGATTTGTAACTAACTTCCCGACTAGCTAGACATTTAAAACTTCCGGAAAAGCTCAAAATACGGTGACAATGCATTTTTAAAATATTTTTGGCCCATTGTTTCGGATCACTGCTGCCTTCGGCAGCGTTTACATGGTTCAACAGAAAATTTATTTAACTAACTTCCCGACTAGCTAGACATTTGAAACATTCAGAATAGTTCAGAACACGGTGAATATGCATCTTTTTAATACTTTTAGCCAACTGTTTCAGGTCCCTGCTGCCTTCGGCAGCGTTTATATGGTCCAACAAAAAAATTATTTAACTAACTTCCCGACTACGTAGACATTTGAAACTTTCAGAATAGTTCAGAACATGGTAAAATTCCTTTTTTTAATACTTTTAGCCAATTTTTTCGGGTCCCTGCTGCCTTCGTCAGCGTTACCAGTACAAATCTTGCAATCGGTTTTTAGCTAACTTTCAGAAAAGATCAGAACACGGTGATAATTCATTTTTTTTTAAATATTTTTAGCCAACTGTTTCGGGTCCAATGTCAATGTTTTTTAACATTATGTATATTTCTAAAAGTGCATAAGGAAGTCATGTGGTGCCCACATCAGATTTTTTTTCTATCGTGTTTTCATGCGCAATTGCGTAAAATTTTTAGAGATATTTATTTATAAATTCATTTAAACTCATTCCTTTATGAAAGAGCAGTTGCGCATTTATTTATGTTAAAAAGAATCTTCTTTTATTTATTTATTTTTCGAAAATTGTACGCTGTTTTATTATGACTCTTTCTCGCTCTCTTCTTCATTTTTTAACAGTTAGTTCACGTATTCCTTATTATGCAGTGGTTTTGAAGCTGGTTGGCGAGATGTGCCGGGTTCGATTCCAGGTAACGCTCTTTGACTTAGCCGTTCGGGGATTTTTCTGTAATATTCTTTTAAACTCTCGTAAATACAGTTTAGAATCGCTTAGAAAGGTCCTCCATGGAGAACATACCATCCAAGCCTAGGAGCCTCGTGTAGTTAATTGCCTTATTCCAAAACACTAATACCTTATTATGGATGTTACGTTATTGAAATTGGTGTAAAACAAAAATTTTAAATCATCTCCTGAAAGATTTAGTATTGCCTCTATTTCGAAATTAAAAGTTTCTTTTTTTTTTTTTACTGAATTCGATTTGAAATATCTGAAAATGTCTTGCATTCAAAAATTGAAAATATTGTACATGAATGTTTCATAATTCAGAATATTTTTAATTCGAGAGCAGCTTATTATGCGAACAAAATATGGATTAGCATCTATATTTTTAAAATTTAAGAAACATCGATTTTTTTACTAAACATTTTATAACTCAAAAAGTTTTGGAGATAAATCAATTCTTCTGCTTATTTATATATATATATATAGATAGATAGGTAGGTAGATCTTGGTAAGAGGAACAAACCCCAAAATGATTGAAAATTGTTTGCAAAAATGTAGGGAGTTATTATTAATATTATTATTATTATTATCATTTTATTATATATATATTTTTTTTTTTTTTTCTGAATCGCGTGTGTGGATTTTGCAAAACTCTCAGTTCGGACCCTTTCTTTAAAAGTTTTGTTTTTAAACTCCGATTCTGTGTAAACGAATAAAAATATAAACACACACACACATATATATATATATATATATATATATATATATATATATATATATATATACTTGAAAAATACGGATATTTAATATTTTTTAACATTAAAACAAAAACAAAAACAAAAAATCAAAAACCTCCAAAATTACTTTTTTTTCTTTTTTTCAGCTGACTTTCACACATCTTTTTTTGAATCACCCTGTACGAAAAAATAAATGTTCCATTTCTTAATTATATTTATAATACCCAATACAAAATAAATACGTTTCATATTTCATTATTTTATCAAAATTACAGGTAGAATATTTGTATGTGGAGGCTTTGATGGTTTCCAGTTTCACTTTACTACAGAAATGTACGATCCCGAAAGTGACGAATGGACGCTTGTAGGAAATCTTATACATCCACGGAGTGGCCATAGCATGATTAGCTACGATGGAAAATTATTTGTTCTTGGAGGATTTAATGGATCTGTGAGACTTCGAGAAGGTAATAAAAGCCACAGATTTGGCAAGTTGAGTGGAAAACAAAATAAATTATTTTTGAAGTGATTCCACGTAAATTTTATTAACATATTCGCGACCACTGACGTGAATTCACGCCTTTTTAATTTCTATAGCTAGTTGCCGCTGACGTAAATTGACATCTTTTCATATTCTGTCCCTGGTTACCGCTGACGTAAATTCACGTCATTTAATGAATTTCTATGGAAACAATACTTTAGTATTATTTCGATATTATTTTTAAGGTATTAACTTCTTCAATAGTATTATAGGTTCTTTCTAATATTATATGACCAATCTTCATTTCAAGCTTGAGTAACATTTAAAAACATTGTATCTGATTTATATCCATGTTTAAACATGAAAAGTTTACGGCAACTGGCTTGAGTTTACTTCAACATTCCTCGGCAATCAGTTTTAGAAAAGGCGAAAAGTATGCCGGTCGCGGAAGTGTTAAGATCTAAAAATGAAATACAGCCGAGTTTTGATTATACGTCAATCTCAGAACCGTTACCAGGAACAATAAGAGATTAGCTGGATATTAGAATTTCAGTATGACACATTCAAATATATTCTTTCAGTTCTGATTATTTAGAGTTAAATTAATGTCTGAATAGTTTAGAAAGCATGTAATTTTTCTATGCTTTAATATTTCATGGATCTTTTTTGACTATGTGTTACACATGTTACGCATCATAATTGAATCACCGGGAACAAGTCTAAAATAGGTATTTTTGAAAAAGGAGAAAATATAATTTAGTAAAAACAGAACAGAAAATTTGCTGCACGTAGAATCAAATTTTTATTTTTATTTTTATTTTAAGTTTTAATCATTTCTATGTACTGTTGGGCTGTATAAATGCAGTCGCATTTTCTTATTTTACGTTTTGCAGCTCGAAAATTACTGTTGCATTAGAGAAATCAAACTCAAAATATTTTCGATGACAGTTTTTATGTTGAATAAGCGGTTTTTGTCTCCTTCTTTTGCCTGGCATGTGTATCAACGCAAAGCTAATTTTAAAAAATCTGGTGTGAAACAACCACACAACTTCCATTCCCACTATTACACGTATTATATACAAATTTTGAAGATAATGTGACGAGAAGCGTAAAATTGACCTAACAAAGTAGACACCTAAAATTTTCCCGTAAGAGAAACTTGATACACGTGTAAAGATATATAAAACACAGTTTACATAGTGAGTTAAAAAAAAAAAAAAAAAAAAAAAAAAAATAGTGTTATTTTTTGAAACACCAATTTCCAAGATCTAACACTGACCTACCCAATCAAGATGACTGTTAATTTTCCTGGAACAACCAAGTAATATATGAGAAAGGATATCTAAAATAGATTTATGTAACAATTTTCAAGAAAATCGTTAGACCCGTTTTTGAGATACCACCTTTTACCAAAACTTGGCATACACAATTATTGACAGGAAAACAATAATTACATACAAAAGGATATTTAAAAGGGAGTTAATCTGGCGAGTTTGAAAAAAAGTTCGTACAAGCCGTTTTTAAAGAAACGCACTTGCAAGACCTGAAATTGAACTGTTTATACAGGACGCCTATAAATTTTCCTGAACTAACCAACTGTACCATTCGAAAGGACATCTAATAGAGTGTTTATATAGCAAGTTTGAAGAAAATCGTTAGAGCCGTTTTTGAGATACGGACTTACGGTCCCACTTCCGGTTTCCGATGTCCCACTTCCGGTTTTTCAATTTTCACCAAAATTTGGAAATTTCATCTGTACGCCAGACGTATTTCAATTCTAAAGTTTCGTAGCTCTATCTTTATTAGTTTCTGAGCTATAATAGGCAGAAGATTCTCCACATACATACATACATACTAGGGTGGTTCGAAAAAAACTTTTTTTTTAAATTTCAGATCGCTATAGTGCACAAAAGTTGCCATTGGCATAGACATGAAAAAAGCACTAATTATTATTTTTTTATTAATTTGTCTTCCGGTCGCGCAATGCCATCGAATTTACCAAAACATTGTGAAAAAACTTAATTTTTCATATTTCTTTTAAGAACGCCATATGGTTTTAATTGCGTTCCTATCCCATGAATTAACTACTAAAAGTATGTGAAATCAATATATATGCAATTATTATACATTTGTTTCATATCTTCCGGTTGCGCAACATAGTACAAAATGAGTAAAATTAGTAGTTTTTGCAAAATTTCAAAGTTTGACTGTTTAGTACATTTTAATCATATGACTTTTAGAGATGTTATAGATTAATTCTAATACAATAATATATTTAAAATCCAAGCATATAAGATAAACGAGGCTATAAGATAGGCGTGGCGTACGTGACGAATGGAAGCGATGTGCGCGCAGCGCAAACAGTCGCAGCCATTATCGTTTCCCGCTATTTCCTTCAGTCTGCTCATACCGCTACCTCGAATCAGTACTACATTGTGTTGTACTTAAGTCCTTATTTTTCTGTCTACTTTTGCGTTCAGTGTTTGTACTTGAATACGACAGTTATTGATACAATGGATGTACCAATGAACGTTGGCATAGGTACAATAACTAGAAAAGATTTTGAGTGCCCTATTTTTGGTCACCCACGAGACTTGTTGCACAACGAGCTTCCTACGCATGAAAATGTCCTTCTCTGCTGCTTTCAACAGAGATTCAACCTAGCTGTGACAATAAACAACAAGAGTGTATCTTTTTCAAGAGTAGCCTCAACAGTAGCAAGAAAATTATCGATTTGTATGACAAAGCCTCGATCCCAACTGTTACAAGGTCATCTAGCTAATTAGTTCTTACTACGAATCATACAGTAAACTCAAAAAGTCGTTTCATCGTGACAAAGATAAACCAGCATTCAAACTTAAACTTCACAATTTCAAGGAAAAAGGATGCTCTCTTTTTGATATCGCGGCGTGTAAATGTGTAATTGTTGCTAATGTCTGTTTATGTAAGAAATCTCCAGATACATGTGTATGTCCTCTAAGTGTGAACTGCATTTGGAGATTTCTTACATGAACAGACATTAGCAACAATTACATATTTACACGCCGCGATATCAAAAAGAGAGCATCCTTTCTTCTTGAAATTGTCAAGTTTAAGTTTGAATGCTGATTTGTATTTGGCACGATAAAACGACTTTCTGAGTTTACTGTATGATTCGTAGTAAGAACTAATTAGCTGGATGACTCTGTACTCCGTAACAGTTGGGATCGAGGCTTTGTCATATAAACCGATAATTTTCTTTGCCACTGTTGAGGCTACTCTTGAAAAAGATACACTCTTGTTGTTTATTGTCACAGCTAGGTTGAATCTCTGTTGAAAGCAGCAGCGAAGGACATCTTCATGAATAGGAATCTTGTTGTGTAACAAGTCTCGTGGGTGACCAAAAATAGGGCACTCAAAATCTTTTCTAGTTATTGTACCTATGCCAACTTTCTTTGGCACATCCATTGTATCAATAACTGTCGTATTCAAGTACAAACACTGAACGCAAAAGTAGACAGAAAATAAGCACTTAAGTACAACACAATGTAGTACTGATTCGAGGTAGCGGCATGAGCAGACTGAAGGAAATAGCGGGAAACGATAATGGCTGTTTGCGCTGCGCGCGCATCGCTTGCATTCGTCACATACGCCACGCCTATCTTATAGCCTCGTTTATTTTATATGCTTGGATTTTAAATATATTATTGTATTAGAATTAAACTATAACATCTCTAAAAGTCATATGATTAAAATGTACTGAACAGTCAAACTTTGAAATTTTGCAAAAACTACTAATTTTACTCATTTTGTACTATGTTGCGCGACCGGAAGATATGAAACAAATGTATAATAATTGCATATATATTGATTTCACATACTTTTAGTAGTTAATTCATGGGATAGGAACGCAATTAAAACCATATGGCGTGCTTAAAAGAAATGTGAAAAATTAAGGTTTTTCACAATGTTTTGGCAAATTCGATGGCATTGCGCGACCGGAAGACAAATTAATAAAAAAATAATAATTAGTGCTTTTTTCATGTCTATGCCAATGGCAACTTTTGTGCACTATAGCGATCTGAAATTAAAAAAAAAGTTTTTTTCGAACCACCCTAATACATACACACACACACACACACACACACACACACATACATACATACACACTGACCAATTGCCAAAAACCACTTTTTTGGACTCGGGGGACCTTAAAACGTGGAAATCAGGTGAAAACCCGATATCGAATTTTCAGACCGAATACAATACTTCCATTACCTACGGTAGTAGGGTAATGGAAGTAAAAAATAATATAAAAACTTAATTTCCGATTTTTGTGTTTGCTTCATTCTTCAAACTGGTGATTCAACTATCGTATATGTTATATTAAACATGCTTTTCTGCACATAGTGCATTTCAAGAAGGTTGTGAATTTCATTCTAAAATTCGAACGGTTTATATTGTTGAAAAGAATAAATAAATAACCGGAGCAATACGTAATATTTCCGAGCATGTGCCTTGACATTTAAGCATTTCAAACAGCAGTGTATATGAAGCTTCAAACCTTTATAAAATACTACCATTCTGAACAACATCGAAATTTCGGAAATCCGTTTATTCTATCAGAAACAAAGTTTTCATAATCGTAAAAATGAAATTGTATTGATACTACAACACGTGATAATATTGAAGCTAGTGCATACTTGTTAATCACGGGTCATGTCCACGTATTTTTTTTATTTTTTCTAAGTGAGATCCTCAAAATGTTCACCATTAAATTAACTGTCATGCAGTAATACAATTTCATTTTTTGTCCGACACACATTTGAAATCATGACAATTCTCTTTAAAAACTATTGCAATTCATCGGCGTATCTTGACAGCTTTCCCGCCGGTGTGTAGTACGATATTTGCTTGAGGAAACCACATAAAAAGACATCCAAAAGTATTAAATACGGGTATCTACCTATTCAGAGCGACCTATTCATCGATTTGAATATTGCCTATTCAATTATTGTCGAACATTGTCAATGTAATGAGGCAGATCACATTTGCTGGAAACTATTTTTATTTTTATTTATTTATTTATTTATTTATTTTAACATATGAAACTCGGAGACCTTTGGGTGGCCCCCTTCCTACTTGGCTAAGCCAAGTTTAACAGTTTAATGTCGTACATTTGGAATTGAAACTCAAACACATAACTTTTTCTACATCCCACCCCTCTGTTCAAAAAATAGTAAAAGAAAAAGAAAATAATTAATAAGTGAATGTGACCTCCTACTGACACGGGCTCCAGTAGTTGCTAACCGCTTAAAGCGAACTTGGAATGGAACATCATAGTAACCCCACAGGATTAGAATTCTGGTTCTGCGTTCTAAATTATTAGATCAGTACAAACTAATGCCTCCTCCATGCACCACATAGAAACACATATATTTTGAAGAAATGCTGGATATTTTTAGTTACACTTTCTTCATTACTGTAAAAGGAAAGGAGCACTGTTTATTCCTATTTCCACAATTTTACTTTTAAGATTATGAAAATAATATTGCTTCATAGCTCCTGTTAGAAGAGACATGGTTTATAAAATATATGTTAATTTTATTATGCTTAGACCACGCTATGCATGTTAAATATGTATCACTGACAAATTTCGCACGTAAAGGAGATGTATTTAATTTATTTTGTGTGTCTTTTGCAAAGAAATTTCTCAGACGTTTTAATGTTACACGGTTTTACTACACTATCCTTTATTTACGTTTCATAGAATTTTTCGATTATTTCGTAGAAATGATTTTGCTTTTACTATCTCTCTCGCTTTTCAAGTGTTATTTATTTATTTATTACTAGCAGGTTTACCCAGCATTGCCCAGGTTGAAGTGTTTATAGAATTTTGAAATCAATGAAAAAAAACTGAACAAAGCTGTAAAATGGAAAGAAAAATGCATGAAACATTCACTGAGAAAAAATTCTGTAACTGACATCTAGAATCTAAATTGTGGTTCTAGAAAAAATAGTTCCATGTCATCCTTATTAATTCTAGTCCCCTTGGAAAGCGAGTTCTAGAAGCCACTATTAGAATTCTAGAGCGTTTGCCTATATTATCGAGGGCAAAGTTATTTAAAAATCTCTGCAAATAAATGGGACTACAACAGGCGGGTTTCTGCAACTATAATCTTGGTTTATTACCAAATTCTATAAAATCAAGCGAGAATTTCTCGCAATATAAATGATTCAGAATATTTAGAGCATTCAGAATATTGTTTCACCATCCAGATATGTGTATGCTAGAAATTCTCGATAATTTCGCCTATTCAGTTTATCGGCGTGCTTTATGTGCTTAGCTCGGAAATCTATATTTCTAGTTAAGGGATTTAGAAAATGGCCACTTATTCATTCTAGAGAAAGGCGGCATATTTTTTTTTTCTCAGTGTTTACAAAGTCTTTAATAGAAAATATTATAAATAAATAAATACAAAAAGTACAGCTTTAGTATGGGAAGCCCTTGGCGACTTTAAATATTTTTGGCCATTTTTATGATGAATTGAAATGACTATCACAATTATGTAACTAAAGGTCTTGGCGAAAAACATCCAAGTTACTTCGAAATCTCAAATTTTGTCAAAGAGGTTCGATACTAAAGCTGTTCCATAACAAAAAAAAAAAAAAAAAAAAAAAAAAAAAAACTGTTTTATGATATTTACAAAATAAATACAAATAAATAAATTTTAATAAAATCCAAAATAAAACAATTTACAATTAAAGTGAGAACGTAAAAGAACCTCATAAGTGACACAATGAAACGAAAATTTTTGTTTTACTTTAGGAAAGAAAAGTACTTCTTAATTAAATAAAAATTTTAAGCTAATGCCAAATATCTCTATGAAAATATTTATCCACACGCGAATTCTTGATTTTAAAGAAAATATTTTCGTAAGTGATGACGTCACTGGCCGTCCGTGGATGCAAGAAAAATATTTCCTATGTTAATAGCCCATTGGATTTTTTGTAAAAAATTATTAAAAATCGAGGAAAATTATTTCCCAATTTTAATCCCTATATTTAGGTATAGATATGGTTATCGTGTGCATGCGTTAGATTAAGTTGTTTTTGCTGTAAAATTGATAAAATTTGAATTTTACATTTCAAAACTCTAGAAAAAAAAATCAAAGCAGTCTTTGGGGACTGCCGATAGATGTGAAAACTAAGTAACTTGTGAATTGTATCGTCCAGCTATTTAGTCCAGCTATTAAAAATGACGTCAATTTTCGTGAGATGCATAGTTTATTTTTATTTTATTTATTTTTTATTGTTCACGTTTAGATAAATGTATTTAATTTCCTGTTAGAAAAAAAAAATAAAAATAAAACTCGTATTTTTTTTGGCAACAATTAAATTACAAATAAAATTTAAATGGCTAATTTCTTGCTATTATTAGCTTACAAAATTGCTATTTTATGCATAAAAATAACAAAAACAAAGATTTTTTCGGAATAAAAGGCAGCCAACTTTGTAAGTTAGGGTATAAGCTATCTCCATTACAAATTTCATCGAAATCCGTCGAGCAGTTTTGGCGTGAAACTCAGTTAAATAAATTCACGGACATTCACATTTATAATATATATAAGATTATTTGTATCATACAAGGATGGAAAGCGTCAGCTGACGATGACGGAAAATCAAGAATTTTTCTTCACCCAAAAGTGCTCAACGCGCCTAAAGAAGTTTTCACTTCAAAAAAAGGGGGGGGGGAGGGCAAACTTCCATATTCGTTCGAAAACATAAATATTTCATTTCAAAGGATGATATTTACACAATAAATATCCAACTAAAATACTAATTAAAAGGAAAATGATAAATATTCTATCATAATTTGAAGACAAATTCTTTTTCAAATGTCTAAATAAAGTGTCTGATATAGGATACTCATATGTTGCAGCGGAATAGATTTCATATCTGTCATCTTTGGCGGGAAAAAAATATCGCCAAATTATCTGGCGAACATATTTAATTCCTTTCAAAAATCATGGTTATTTTAACAACTTATTATTAAGAGAGTAATGAATAATATTAAATAATATTTCGTACAATACATATTACGAAAATATACATCTGGCATGTATATTTTCGTATTACGTTTTTGATCGCTAAATACAAAAAACGCCAAGAATGACAGAGTTTTGAAATTTAAAATTAAAATTTTGTCAATTTGACAGCAAAATAACTCAATCTAACACATGCATACGATAAATAATACATATCTATACATAAATATGGGATTAAAATCGGGAAATAATTTTTCTCGATTTTTAATAATTTATTACAAAAAATCCAATTGGCGATCAACATAGGAAATCTTTTTCATGCATCCACGGACGGTCAGTGACGTCACTCTTCGCTTGCGTATAGTATAAAAGATCAAAATGAAAGGAATTTTAAATGCAAAAGATTACGGGCAAAATAAAAAAGTGCATAAAAAAATAAAAGTATTTTTAAATACCTTCTTGACATCGTAAGAAAATAATATTTATATTCTGCACATCTGTCTAATCATGCCTTTCGAATAATATCAATTTCAGTCCCCTACTCCCATAATTAATATGTTAAAAGTGTACCACAAATTTCATGTTTGCTTATTAATTTATAGATTTTTTTTTTTTTTCTGATTAATAATAACTAGCTGGCTTCACCAGCTAGCTGGCCAGAGACCCAAGAAAATTTTTACCAAAAAACAAGCTCTCGGGCGCCTGCGACGCCAATCGTAATTTGTTCTCTCTAAAAGTCGCATAATATAAAAATATTGAAAATTCAAATATTTTTAAATAAAATCTTAGGCGCCTGCGGCGCTAATCATAACTTGTTCTCTGTAAAAGTGGCTTAATACTAAAATATTAAAAATATAACGATTTTAAATTAACTCTTGGGTGCCTGTGGCGCCAATCGTAACTTCTTCTCCTATTCTTACAACATTTGTATCGCTCTTTTATTTTTTAAGAAATAAAACACGTAAAAGAAAATATATAAGAACAAAAACACTTAGAGATGATAATAAATTTGTTGTTGGGTGAGTACACTGTGGGATATAAAAGTTTAAGGCTGAATGATTATGTTATTTTTACAAATTTATAACTATACATATATTTTATAAATCATCAGACATTTTAATAGATCATCACATTTAAATAACTTTCTACTGCAATGCTATAAATTAAAGAATTTTAACTGTTAATATTAAAATATATTGCAGCAAACAAACAAAAAATGTGCTACCATTTTATAAACGCATAAGAAAAATTTATTAACACATTAAACGCATAAGAACAGTGCCTGAATTGCATTAGTCCAAATCGAAGCTGAAATTTAAATCTTCTGCATTTTCATTAAAACAGTAATCCATTTCTGTAGTTCTTGAATGGTTTAAGATATCTTTCCAGACGATATTACGAGTATGGCGTTGATTTTCTATCGGCAAAAGTACTTTTAATGATGTTTTTCTTTTAACTCTTGAAAAAGCTACATAAAGCATTCCATGCATAAAAACTGGTACTCTCAGATCAACACCTACAAAGTCAAAAGTTTGGCCCTGTGATTTATGCACTGTCATAGCAAATGCTGCTTTTACAGGAAACTGATGTCTAGATATTCCGCAACCAAGTTGACCTTTTGATGATTGAAGTGTGATTCTTGGTATATGTACATCTCGGCCACAGTGTTCACCAGTTATTATTTTTGCTTTAATAATATGATTGCACAGCTCAGTAACAATTAATCTTGTACCATTGCAAAGGCCTTCTGATACATCTATATTACGCATCAACATAATAATAGCTTTTTTTTTTCAGTTTAAGTTCATGAGGTGGTAAATCGGAATTTTCAACAGAATTTAAAAAGTCAACAGTAAATTGAAGTCCTCCTTCGGGTTGGTTATTTACAGTATCGTAACTGTGATAAGTTTTGTACTCTCCGGGTAATTTCGAAATAATTTCAGTATTTAACCTGTCAACATCTTTGTTAAGAGGAGCAAGTATAGCTCTATTTTTCATCTCTTCATAATTTTCATTGACAAAGCAAAAAGCAAAAACCTCATCAATGAGATTTCCATTTGAAATTATGTCTTCGGGTAGCTCAATCTCATCTAAAGACCTAATCGGTAATTCTCCATTACCAACTTTTAAAATATAGTTTGCAAAGTCTCTTTGTTCTGGATCAACCCGCATATTCTCATCCAGTGAATAATTCCTAAATTTACACCAAAGCACACTCTTTTTAATTGATAAGTCAATAAGTTCTTGTTTATTCGCTCGTGGTTGAACTGGAAGTCACTGTCTGAAATCTCCTCCTAAAACCATAATTCTTCCACCGAATGGCAAAGTTGCATTTCCAGTTTTACGCAGAATTTCGTCCATTGCATGCAATGCATATTTAGAAAGCATAGGTGCTTCATCCATGAGAAATACTTGTACTTTAGAAAGTTTTTGAGCTTTACAGGAGCCCGGTTTGATTGTGGAACTTGACGCTGGTGAAAGGGGCACCTTCAATCCAAATGTTTTGTGTGATGTGCGTCCTCCAGGAAGTAGAATCGAAGCAATGCCTGTAAAAGCCATACACTGCACATTAAAGTTCCCTCCTCGCAGAAGGTAATACAAAGTCTTGTATATGAAAGTTTTTCCAGTACCACCAGGTCCGTCAATAAAAAAGCAATTTTATTGAATATTCTCATCATTGACTGAACGAAAGATAGCATCCACAATTTCAATTTGTTTTCCTCTAAGAAGTTGATACATTTGTTGACCAATAGCTGCTGATTCATTGACATTTGACAATTCTTGATTCGATTCAGTTTCATAATCATCAATATCATCAAATGAAAACTTTTCAACCCAATATTGAAAATTTCTCCCTTCTGTCGCTTCTGAGTCGAGTTTATGGGCAATTACACGGTATGCTCGCTTGATAGAATCTTCAATTGAAATTCCAGTTCTTTCACCTTCATGAATGAAATCTTCTGCGAGATCTTGCTTAAACATTTCTCACAGCCGTTTTGGGTTTTCTGGTGAGCCTAGAATCAAAATCTGTGTAAAAAGTGTTCTCATTGCCCTTGGCAGTTTTGAGCTTGCAGATTCGGACAATCCTTCAATCCATTGTTGGTCATCATAACATAATCCTCGAGCTAGACAAGCTTGCTTGTATGTCGCATGTTCAATATTATTCACTGTCAGTAAATCCTTAAAGCTGGTTGCATCTTTTACATGATACAATAACAGTCGTAAGTGATATAATTCAGGCTGTACAACAAAATTGACATTATGTATTCTTCCAATAACTTTTATCTGCCGTACTCTTTGAATCCATTCACTGTTTCTTGCATCCCATCTAAAGTTTTCAGGCATTTGCCAGTAGTAATAACAGATTGGCTCTTCCTCCGTGTCTCCATTTGATTGTCTAATTTCATGTTCTTCCTTAGCCTTTTTATTGTGCTTGAAATATGCTTCCAGAGTCGAAACTTTTTGTCCTGTATCAGCTAAATTTTCCTGAGCCTGATCTAAATTTACAATTCTGTACTGGCCAGGAAGGTGAATTGATAATCGTAGCACACTATGACTCTTCTTCTGAATTTCATTTCCAAATAAATGCCAACATGCCTCTGGTGGAGTGATGCATCGACCCTCAACATAAGTATTTGCTTCATTGTACATGATTTGTCTTCCTCCTTCAACAACTTTAAGTGAAGCACAATCAAACCCTTTATATATGTACTTGTATAGATACTTCACAGCCATAATGCTTCCAACATATTCAACGTTTATATGACAATTGTACTTTTTCAGTAAATATGCATTATAAGGAACAACATGACGATTATCTCTTGTTATGCGGCTGCCATCAACACTCTTACGATACACTGCACTTTCATGAGAGAAATCTCGACTGTGAGGGTCCAATTTGGGATCATAACGCCTTCGATAATTTGATTTTGCATTGTCTGCCAATGAAGATACATCCTCAAATGATTTTGGAAATTGAAAGCGGCACTTCATACGTCCACTTTTATTTACCATGCATGCAGCGTTTGGGTTCTGTTCGTCACAGGGGTTATGAATCATCCACTTTATTACAAGTTCTTCAAAGTCGGGAATGTCTGCAGAAATGAGATCATCCAGTTCTTCAGGATTATGAATCTTGTCTTGAGAACACATAATTAGAAGAAGGTGAATGTGAGGAAGACCTCGCTTTTGAAATTCAATTGAATATACATAAGCAGCAACTTTTCCAAATATTTGCTTCTTATCAAAATCTTCAATTATTTCATCAAATTTCAATTTTGCAACTCGAGTTACAACATCTGGTCGGTCTTGAGGAAGTTGTTGTATAAAAGATCCATTTTGTAACTGAATGTGCAAAGCGTTTTTTATTTCAGGCCAGTTTGCATTACATGTCATTGTTATGAAGAAATCTGGAGAACCAAGACGGCGAACAATTGCCATAGCATCTTCAAATTGTTCAGTATAATAGCGTGTTGACCCTGGGAAAGATGATGGGAGAATGACTTTCTCTCCAACTGTAGCTTTGTTTTTTTCTACTAAGTCGTTTATCAAACGTGTGACTTCTGTATAGTTATCAGCAAGAATCTTCTTTTGATTTGCTTTAATCCACTGAATACGATCTCTTTCGACCCTAATAAAAGTGTCGACAACATACTGTTGAAAAATTCTGCCACCAAAATGCAATGCATTAAATTGTATTTGTCGCAAGTCATGACCTGTAGAATTCATTCTTGTGGACAAATAATTTATTACTTCAGGTCGAAAAGCAAGTCTGTTCTGAGCCAACTCAAGGCGCGTTGCATGATGCCGCGAAGAATAAGGTGTAGTCAATGGTATATCAAGAGAAAAACCATCCGTACCCTGTGGGTAAAACAGTGGATAAGTGAATGGCTCAATACGTTTATCAATATTTTTTAGAATAACAATTTCCTTGTTTCGCCGATGTACAATCATTTCATTTTCTGGGAAACTCTGATCGGCATTAAGTGTGAAGACAGCGCAAACTTCATTAATGGATGATGTATTAAATCTTCTGTAATCACTTTCCTGAGGAATTCTGAACAAAAGTTGAACTTCAGGTGCAGATAATCCTTGTGCAGTAGCTTGCTGTTCAACTTCATACTGAACTTCTCGCATCATCATATAACCCTGCGCATAACCATTCTGTGCCCTTATTACGTGCTCTAATAATTCCATGAGTTCACGACTTATTCCATAATTCAGAGGATGATGTAATCGTTCGTCAACAGCATTATCAGGATCCAAAAAATACATCTGACCGTATTGAGGTTTTTCAAATTCTCCATGTATGTCTTGAGTCGGTTGAGCAGCCAAGTTCATTTTGTGGTATACTTGTCCACATGCAATAAAACTGTATATGCCATGACTGTTGATGGTTCTGTCTTCTGACACATTGAAAGAAGAAAAAGCAAAACAGGAATTCAAGTTTCTGATTCTTTTATGAAATTCTTCAGCAAGTGGATGGCAGTGCAAAAACAGTCTTGCTAACTCGTTCGCAAAATATGGTGCTGGCAGTAATAATCGTCCATGAAGACAACAATCACCAAAAGAGTCTCTATGAAGACGATTGCAAACACGTTTCTCTGGAAAATGTGATGCTTTACAATGAACGCATTTTACATTGAATTCTCCTAAAGTACTATAGTTCACATCTCTACAAACTGCTATTTTGTATGTTGGGCACCGATTTCGCAATGCCACTTCATATCTTGCTTGTCGACGTCTTTTCTCTTCAAGGCGTTGTCGTCTCTCTAGTGTACTCTCTGATGCCATACGCTGAGAAGCTCGCTGTCTTAGATCTTCAAGTCGCTGGATTCTGTCTTCCGTGCTCTCCCTTGCTCGATGCTGAAAAGCTTGCCTAGATATACTCTCAGAACGTTCCTTTCTGTACATCTGTCCTATTTCCCTTATATTTTGGCGACATTTTAATTTTGATGCACGGATAGGCCTAGCTTGATATAAGGAAGTACGATTAATTAGTTGGTCTGCATTTGAAGTACTTTGTTCTTCTGGATTAACTGGTATCACATCATTTGGTCGTTTCATCTTAAGAATATTTATTTAAACTTTTTGATTTCTAAAAACTCGTATTTAAATTTTAAATGAAAGTTGTTTTTGATTTTCTTGCATATAACTTGATGCCACATATCAGTGTTTCAGAGTTTTTAAAATGAACGTGTTTAAATATCATCCTTTGAAATAAAATGTTTATGTTGTAGTTTGATTTTAAAGACTTACTAATAACTCCCTGTTTAAAAGAATCAGAAGGTTTTTTAATTTATACTAACTCAATCACAAAACAAAAATATTTTTTTATCAAAAAGAACAACACTTTCGTTTTCACATTTTTTAACCTCAGACTCCTCTCAGTTCAGTTCGTATTTATTCTCAGTAAAGTTGAAAATGTTTTTTCAGTTCAGTTCGTATTTATTCTCAGTAAAGTTGAAAATGTTTTTTTAGTTCAGTTTTTTTAATTATTATTATTTCGTCGAAAAAAAAAATTGGCAACAATTAAATTATGGATAAAACCATAGATATAGTAATAAGACATAGATTGATCAGCGAGGCCGAAAAAGTGATGCCTTTTTTTTCGGGAAAAGACGGCCATTTTACTCTCTTGTGGATGTCTTTCCCCGAGTGAATATACACGGGAATACACACAGATAATTTAGCAAATAAAATTTATGAATAATTTATGTACTAAAGATGAATGAAAAAACTCCAGATACTCATTTTTCTTTCTCTCTTTTCTTCTTCTTCTCTTTTTCTTTTCTTCTTCTACTTTTTTTTTTTTTTTTTTTTTTTTTTTTGTATGGAATAACGACATTTAAAGAAATTTATCGTTTCCGTTTTACTATTTCTGTCTGGTTAGTAGTTTTTTTTTTGGTCGAAAAAACTATTGGACTTATCCTCCTCTTTTGAGATATTAGAGTTAACCCTTTAATTGCCAATCGCAATGCAGTCGGACACTTTTGTTACCGACTGTATAGAGTAGAAATTTATGTTTACTCGGAAATGGTTATAAAGATATTAATAAAAGTTTGGGATAAGTGCTTTTTAGAGACCTAAAACAATTGGAACATCCTTAGCATCAAGAAAATTAGTGTTAACCCTTTATCTGCCAATCGCAACATGTAGTAGAAATTGAGTTTAATCAGAAATGGATATAACGATTTTGTTTAAAGTTTGGAGTTAAGTGTCTTTTTTTTATAATTTTTTTTTTTTTTTTTAAGAACTAAAATGTTTGGACATATCCTCATCTTCAGAAAAATTTGTGTTAACCCTTTAACGGCCTGTCGCAACATATAATAGAAATTAGGTTTACTCGGAAATGGATATAACGATTTTTATAAAAGTTTGAGATTAAGTGTTCTTTAGAGAGATAAAGCGATTGGACATATCCTCATCTTCAGGAAAATTCGCGTTAACCCTTTAACGGCCAGTCGCAACATATAATAGAAAATAGTTTTACTCGGAAATGAATGTAATGGTTTTTATTTTTGCGTGGCCCTCAAAACGTTAATGCGAATCTCATCACATTCTGTATAAAATGCTTTTAAGCATATGAATAACAATTGTCTGATTCATTTATTCTGTTTCGTGCTATACAAAAGTATTGAAATATGGTTTTTAGAAATACCTCTCATAGAATGCAAACATTTGAATTTTTTTTTTGAGTATTCTAATATATAAACCAGTCGTGCTGTTTATAGTATTTTCAATATAGATAATGCCGTAGTATTTTTGAATAACATATATATAATTTTGAAGATAGTTTGAAATTATTTACTGCAGTTAGAGCACGGACAGGTGGGCAAGCAGACAGGCAGAAAAACTAATTAATGTCATAATGTTTTCTTAAACCTTGTTCGAAACTGTAAGAAACGCTTAACACAACTAAAAATGTAATTCTAGCAATTTCGATTTATAGCCTCTAATATGAACGAAATTCGACCAAACTTGTATTCAGTTGGATCTTGACCTAAACTGGTGCTGATTAGATTTGGGAATCAATCGCTCAACAGGTGGCGCTGCCATCCTATTTTTTTTTCCTTTTCTAAGTACTTAACATGACAGTATAGGACAAAATTTCATATAAATGTATATAATGTGAGTTATTTTTAACGCATAAATGTAAAATTTATATGAATTATTGATAATAGTAGTAATAAACTTGAAAAAAAAAAAATGTGTGCATGTAGGAGCATTGCTTTCCTCCTGGGAAGGAAGTGCTCTTCCCCCGGGGCCTGTGTAACTTTTCAATGTGGATATTTTAGAAAGAACTCGTCAATATTTCTAAAACGAATGGTTGAACCATACATCTGTATTAATTTAAAACGAAGCTACCGATTTCTTTTATTTTTAATGTTATATATAATGTATATATAGTATAGACATATATATATATAGTCGAACCTCGTTAACGTGAATTACTTTTAACATGAACTGTTACCACAATCCCCGTCAAAATGATTACTTTAGTTATATGACGATCAGTTACTGATAGCATGAACTACTGATAAGATGAACAGATTTTTGATCCCCCTTGAGATTCACGTTAACAAGATTCGACTGTATATCTTTTCATGTCTGCACAAAAATGATTTTTTTCAGCATTTATTATTATTCTACTTTAAGAAAAAAATCGTCTGCTTTCATCATGGAAAATATCTTTAATAAATTATAACTTAATAAATAATTTGTATTGAATAAATTTGTATAGGATTAAATAGAGAAGAAAGTCTTGTGGTAATACTAGTTATAATATATTAAAACAAGCGAGTTTTACCTCTGCCACTGCTAACTACATTTAAAAGAATTTTGAAAATTCGATATTACTTACTAATATAAAAATTTAAAAAATTTAAATTTTAAAAAAAGTATTCCATTAAAAATCAAAACAGTATTTAAACCATAATAATAACAAAGCAACTGATTATAAAGAATCATATTTTTCATAAATTAGTTTAATTTAACTTACTTATGAACACTTATTCCACTTCCTTTCATAAATTTATTTCTACAATTAAAAGCCGCGCAATAATTCGGCATTTTCAATATATATCAACCATGTCTTATTACTATATCTATGATATCAACATTCTATTCCATTGTTGTTTTCGAGTTTTATGTTTTATACTCTCTCATCATGGCTGATGCCAAAAACTTTTTCGGCATCAAAAATCTTTGCACGTTAACATGGGGATGATAGATCTATGTATATTACTATATCTATGGATAAAACATATAATAATAAAGGAAGAAGGAGCGTACGTGTTTATTATTATTCTATGAGATAAAATTTTAAAATTTAAATGGCTTATTTATCAGAAATTAGAAGGTTCTTATTTTCGCATTTTAATTAATTAAGAAAAAACTAATCATCCGATTGATAAGCTGTTTAATGCATCGGATTTACAACAATTTTCCCTTTCATTTGGTATCTTATTTGTAACGATGCGACTGATATTTCTAATTTATTTTCTAATATTTCTGATTTATTTTCCTCATTTTAAATAAATGTACGTTTTATTATTATTATTATTATTATTATTATTATTATTTTGTCGAAAAAAAAAATTGGCAACAATTAAATCATGGATAAAATGCTAAAATTTAAATGTCTTATTTATCAGAAATTAGAATGTTACTATTTTCACATTTTAATTAATTAAGAAAAAAATTAATCATCCGATTGATAAGCTGTTTAATGCATCGGATTTACAAAAATTTTCCCTTTCACTTGGTATCTTATTTGTAACGATGCGACTGATATTTCTAATTTATTTTCTAATATTTCTGATTTATTTTCCTCATTTTAAATAAATGTACGTATTTTTTTTTTTTAATTATTATTATTATTATTATTTTGTCGAAAAAAAATGGCAACAATTAAATCATGGATAAAATGCTAAAATTTAAATGTCTTATCAGAAATTAGAAGGTTACTATTTTCACATTTTAATTAATTAAGAAAAAACTAATCATCCGATTGATAAGCTGTTTAATGCATCGGATTTACAAAAATTTTCACTTTCATTTGGTATCTTATTTGTAACGATGCGACTGATATTTCTAATTTATTTTCTAATATTTCTGATTTATTTTCCTCATTTTAAATAAATGTACGTTTTTTTTTTTTTTTTTTTTAATTATTATTATTTTGTCGAAAAAAAAATTGGCAACAATTAAATTATGGATAAAATGTTAAAAGTTAAATGGCTTTTTTATCAGAAATTAGAAGGTTATTATTTTTACATTTTAATTAATTAAGAAAAAACTAATCAAAAATTCGAAAATCTGACTTCGATGTGCACAATGACCCTTCAGGGGGCACCTTTGTGTTAAATCTCGTGACTGTCCTAGCTACCGTTTTCGAGATCAGTGAAATATACACATATTGCTCACTTAATAGTATAAGATAATAGTAAACGTGTATTTTATTTTCTTATTTTGGCATCAAATATTTCTTTCTTTTTAATCGTTTTAATGTTAAAATGGGAATTTTATTTAATATCGTTTGATTCATTTATCCGACTGGACTAAAAAACACGGCGTTAGCTAGATTTTTCTCTGATTAATAAGTGTGCCACTTTTCGTAGCCGTCGGTTGAATGGTGTAGATTTGTTTAATGAACTAAAAATCCGGGTAAACAAACAATTATCTTTTTTTTACATATATAGATTATATTTAGTTCTAGAAAAGGAAAAATATATCCTTCTAAATTCACAAATCAATACTTATTTCATGTAATCAACTAAATAATAGTCTTTTCAAAAATTTAAGAAAAAAGTCTATTTTTGTTTTCTAAGTAATTGTAGATATATAATTCTGTACATAACAAAATTTAATTAAGCACGGAAGGATTTGTTTTAAAAATATATCAGCATGTATAGTTACGCTCATCAGTGCCTGACTCTGTCAAACTTAAAAATGCTTAAGAGGTTTCCTTGGGCTCTCTGTGTGTGTGAACGCAAGTTGTCACCTAATTTTCATACTTTAGTTAATTTTTAAAAATCTAATTGTCCAATGGATAAGCTGTTTTATCCGACGTTTCCAGAAAAATCGCTCCTTTCATTTGTTACCTTAAATTTTTAATTGTTGCCATTTTTTTTTTTTTTTTTCAGCATAAAATAAAATATGCTTTCACGTGAAAAAATATATATATATACATAATATTAAATTTAATCATGCATATGAAAAAATGGCGTCTATAAAATAATAATAATAATTTTAAATTTTAAAGGTAACGAAGAGATAAATAAAGTGCGAAAATTTCGCACAGGTTTGCTAGCAAATGAATTATTTGAAGTGAGAAATAAATAAAGTGAAATGACCATTTTTTTAACTGGCGCCTTAGTCGCCCGACAACTGACTAGTTCTTTCAATATAAAGTTATGCAGTAGCTATGTTTCGTAATTTTTTTCGTTTTTGTTTTGTTTATAGGACACTCTTGGCGGCTTTTAAATTTTTGTTGCCATATTTGCGATGAATTTAAATGGCTAACGCAATTGCGTAAGAAAGATCTTGGAGAGAAATGTCCGAGCTATTTCGGTGCCAAATTTTATATTTCTCCAGGGGGTGTTATACTACGCGGTTGCATTTCTTTAGCACGATTTTCTTTCAATTTTCTTTTAAATATTTCTTTTATGCGAGAGGGAAAAAAGGAAAAACATTTTTTTAATTAGTCTAAATATACAAAAAGCGAAAAAAAATTGTCTTGTAGCTATATTTAAGTAAAAGAAAATTGTTACACGTTCATTTTTTTCCCGATATAAAAATAAATATATTTCCTTTAGTCAAAGCTGATTTTGATCCCAAGTTGCGCTCGTCGATTAGAATTTCAGAGTTTTCCATGGTTTTCTCAGAAGCTCGAGTACGGCCTAGGACCCCTTAGAAAGATCTCCCCAAGGAGGCGCACTCCACTTCGTAATCCACACAACCAACAACCTTTAGTCAAAAAATAAGAACAGTCTTTTCTTTTTTTTTTTTAAGTTCTAATGAAGTTTTTATTTAATATATTTTGAACTAAAAAGCACGCCATTAAATAGATTTTCTTCTTCATTATTATGTGTACCAATTATCGTTGCGATCGGTGTATTTTGCATAGCAAATTGAAAACCTGACATATTATATATATGCGTCATTCAAGGCGGGCTCTACTGCAAATTTCCTCTACGCAAAATCTACAATTAAAAACAATTGTTTTGTACTAAAAAATTCTTGCTGTTTGTACACACTTTTTAACATTCGTAAAAAAATTGCTAGTTTTTGTATTAAATTAAAGCACATTTTAAATAACTTGCTGTAAAATAATCTTTTACTTAATTGTATATTATTGAAACGTTCTTGATGTTTAAAACTTTATGCTAATTAATAATACGAGTACTTTTAGTTGAAATATATAATGAAGAGAGCAACGAGTGGGAAGAATACATTCCGATGCTTACCGGAAGAAGTAATTTCTGCTGCATTATTTTCGAAGAAGAAATCTATATCATTGGTGGCTATAACGGTAGGTGATTACAGTTAATTTTGAAGAAAATTAAATCGCTGCAGCTTTACGCTATTTCAGTTCTATCTAAGAATATATAAACCATTCTGTGATTATATTAAAGCAGTTTTGTGCATTTATGTAAAATGTGTAAAAGATATATATACTGAAGAATAAGTAGCTAATTCGTTTTCATATAAAGTACAATGTATGTTCTGAGAGTACGTGGAATACCATGGAAATATAGATGAAAAAAATCTGGAGTGACTCCACTCGACTTTCCGAGCATTAATAATTAACGGTTGTATAAATAAATTAAAGTAAGAGAAGTTTTTAAATAATTAAAAATGAAAATTATAATAGGGTGTTTCAGTATTTTTCTCCCTTGTGTAATGTTCAATTTTACTTATTGCACTACACATAATTTGATCTCATAGATCATAATGATAAAGCATTTTTCGTCGTGCCCCTATGAAATTCTACAAATTCTACTTCACCAAAATCTATACAGTTCGTGCGATTATGACCTATAACATATATGTAAATTTTCAGCTCATTCTAATAAAGCATTATCGCGATTTAAAAATTTTGGACCCATAGACCATAATAATAAAGAATTCCCCATTATGTCCCTGTAAATACACTATACATGCTACATTCACCAAATTCTGTACAATATATGTGACTATGACTTATAGCATGTATATAAATGTTTTGCTTAATCAAGTAAGGCGTTTATACGATATCGCACTTTAAAAATTTTGGGCCCATAGATGCAATGATAAAGAATTTTTCTTTGTATCCCTGCAAAAAAAAAAAAAAAACTGTATTCACCAAAATTTATACAGTTTGTGCGACGATGATCTATAACATGTGTACAAGTTTTCAGCTCAATAGAATAAGGCGTTAAGATGCTATCGCACATTTAAGGTTTTCGTCCCATAGGCCATAATGATAAAGAATTTTTCTTTGTGTCCCTGCAAAAAAATTATATGTCCTAGATTCACCAAAATCAATATGATTTGTGCTATGGTGACCTACAGCATACGTACCACATTAAAGTTCATTTGAACAAAGTGTTTATACGCTATCGTGTTCACTCTTATACATACACACAAACACACATACATACATCCTCGTAAAAGTAGCAAAAATGAACTCAGCGGACCCGAAAACGTTTAGAAACACCAAAATCTCAAAGTTGGATTTTTGACATGAATTCAGTACTTTCCTTATATTTGTATGTTCAGAAAGTAGAAATGCACATCGAGGAGAGTTTGAAGAATTCCAGCGGAAATAACGGAAAGTGTAGAGAAACTGTTGATGGTGCTCACTCAGAAATTTTAAAGGAAGAGTGAATAAAACTAAAATATTTTGTGAAATTAATTTAAAAATATAACTTCAGACTTCTTCGAAGAATGTTCTAACGACGTTAAACCTTTAAGTCGCAGTGTTCCCGCTGATGGAACTCCTAATTTTAATTCTCAAGTGCAAAAACTCATACCGGAAATTTTTTAGCAAATATTTACATTTGTAACATAGCAGAAAAGACCCTTTTTTTAACGTGAAAATTTAAAATTTCTTGTATTTTAATTATGTTCGTAAATTCCGGTGGCAGTGTAATTTAAATGATCCGAATTACCTTGCGCCGCAAAGGGTTAAAATACTCCAGAATAAATTGAACTGTTGGGATCTATGCAACTTTTACGAGTTTTTGTGTTCGATAATGTTTACTTATAAAGTGATTTATTGATTAAATTAAATATTATTTGAATTTAATAAGGTTTACTTACAGATGTTTCAAACCGAAAATTTCTCGAAAAGGAACAATGCTAACTTTTTATTTTTTAAATATTTATGATCAGCTATCTGTCTAAAAGCCATTTTTAAAATTAGTTTAGTAAGTTTTAAAATAAATTAAGTAGTGAACGTTAATGGGTTAAAGCAAATACAACAGCTGTAAATTTCAGGCATAGATTTTCATTGAAGGATTCCAGAATATGATCCACAATATATCTGATATTGATTGAAGTATGAGAAAGATAACATGAATGCTTCGGAGTACTATATAGTCACAAGTAAAACGGTCGATTTCACCATTACCTCCTGTTTTCAGTTGAAAGCGAAAACTTGAAAACCGTCTTTGTACATGGTGCAATTTTACACCAAAATTTTACACCATTTCTGTCTTTTAGTGATGAAGATTTCAAATACTGTGAAATTCGTTATTCTCAATTAAAAGTGTGATAATATCAATATCGCTAAGATGGCAGTCGTAGCGAGCGAAATTTTACTGCAAAGTTGCACCCTATACTTAGACGCTTGTCAGAATTTCGCGTTTAACCGGAGTAGAAGTTAATGGTAAACAGAGCCGGAGAAATAGGAAGATAAATTTACAATGAGTAGATTACTTGACTTACAAGCCAACCTTTCCAAGAAAGAAAGATAGATCTAAAGTTACCAGCTCCATGAAAGTTAGTTCAAGGTTTACAAAAGAATTTTTTAAAGACATTATAAAGTAGTATGTTGTGGCCACTACAAGACTTTCTTCTATATTTTCCTATACAAATTCACTCAATAACAATAAAAAAAATTACGATTTTTTTCCAAGTTTTTTTTTTTTTTTATTTCGTTAAAAGTAAAAAAAATCGATAATTATGTTTTAAATTATCACATATTTATAGTTCAACCAATCGTTTTAAAGGTATTGACGAGACCTTTCGAAAGATACCCATCTTGAAAATTTACTCCCCTCGAAGGGGGGGGACTTCCCCCCCCCCCCCCCCCCAGGTGGTTGACGAGGCTCCTACACATACAAAAAAAATTTCCCAGTTGACTATCTCTATTATAAATAATTCTTGTAAATTTCATAATGATTACTAAAAAACAATTCTCTTTATGCACATTTATACAAAATTTTGTCCTATATCACCCTGTTAAAAATTTAGAAAAAGCGTGATGGCAACGCAACCTGTAAGACAATTTTTACCAAAAGTTGATAAGCACTAATTTATGTCAAGCTGCAACTACATACCAACTTGTATAAAATTCTGTGCGATAGTTCATGAAATACAGTTGCCACAAAATTTTGTCACACACACACACAGACAGACAGACATTTTCTAAAAATGGTTAAATATTGTGTAAAAACGTGTAAATCCATCAAAAACCTGAGGTAGAAAATTTTTACGAATCCAATACTTTTTTCTATTGAATATAGAAGAAAGTAATAACCGTAGAATCTAACTCCTGATCTCCTAATTAGTAACGTTTCCTGTAAAAATAAAATATAAGTAAAACAGTAATTTTTTTTTTTTTTTTTTTTTCATTTAGGGAACACTACAATCAATTCTGTGGAGGTTTTCAACAAAAAAATAATGAATTGGCAAAGTGCTCCAAGCTTAAATATAGATCGCAGTGCGTCTGGAGCTTGTGTCATGAGCAATTCTGCAAATATAACTTCTTGTGCTCTAAGTGGTGAGACTTTACTTATTTCTTTTTCTTCTCCTTAAACATTTACTACAACTAAAGTATGGACCTTATTCCTCCTTTGGGTTCGAGACTATAAAAAATCAGCTGTTTTCGGTAAACAATTCTCAACTCTACCATAGCAAAGCATTGTGGCTTGCAAATTTTTATCTTGCAATATTATTTATAAGAGTTACAGATTATATGAAATTGAAGTAAGAGTGATATAGTGATAACTTTGTTTTGTTTTTAATCCAGTTTTAGAAATATATTTTAATCTTAATCAACATATGTAATATTAAAAGATGTCATGTGAACTGTGGCGATGTTAACAAATTTAAATGAATGTTCCATCTAATAGATTCCTTTATTAAAATGATTGAAATTCTAATTATTTAAGCTTTGATGTCTATATATATGTGTGTGTGTGTATAAAATGTTCTTATTAATCTTTTATTCATTATATATATATGTATGTGTGTGTGTGTGTGTATACATAAAATGTTCTGAAATTTTACGTTATGGAATAGTCTTAACTTTATCATTCGATTCAGTTGTTTACATTTCTCTTTTGTTCTTCTTTGAACATTATTATTAAGTTTCACTGCAGAAATATCTACGAAAATGTTATGCGTAACAATAAAATGGCATGTTGAATCTAATTTGTTTACAAAATATCGGCCACGTGTTCGGCGATTTTACCTACGGTGACGTCACAGGAATATTGTCCATTAGTATTTCTTTAATTCAATGTATTGCATTATTTCTCGTGATAATTACTGTTTTTAGTAGAAATATACGAACTCGTAAAAAGTACTTAAATATCCTACTATATTTTTAGCTTTTTTTCAATACTCAAATATTCATTGATTAATATTTTTTTTATGTCTCATAACTACTAAATAGTCGGAAAGTAAAAAGAAATCAATCTAAACTTCTTAATATAAAATTATAAGAACTGAAAATGACATAAGTAAATTTAAGTAGAGTTGTAAGGAAGTAAACAGCAGTGCGAATTCGCACGATTATGATACATCAAGTATACACACATCTTAGGAGTGCGTACTTCTAAAAATATTATGCATACATATTACACACACACATGGTATATACGCATTACACAAATATATGTTATATATATCGAGAAATTCAATAAATTACTGACCCATTTTGAACACACACACAAAAAGATAATTTTTTTAAATTTAAATTATGATAGATGAAAATGAAACGGAGATGTATAAACAACGAAAACGATAATTTTTTTTAACAGTGTTAATAAACAACGAAAGGCTAAATTAAAAATTATTCAAACCAAAAATTCAATATAAGCTGTGTTTTCTTCTTCAGCAGGTGGGAACACAGCAACTCAAAGAAATTATATAATCCTAACAGGTTTCAGAAGATATGCCAAACTAGCATGGTCCAAATTGTTATTCAAAAAACTTTAAAGTAATAGTATAATTAAGTTTGGAATTATAACAAACAAAAGCATGATTTATTTGATAAAACAGTATTATGTATTTTAAATTTGAAAATAAGCAAAATTTTATATTTCAATAACAAAGAGAAATAAATTTTCAGAAGAAATTTATTTTTATGGCAAATTATAAATTGATAAAATGGCATGCTAGCAAGGACATACCACCACCTCTATCTGTTTGTGAAGAAAAAGTAAAAAACTCATCCCCTGCTTAAGTCGGTGTTTTATCTATATCATTGCAGTTCCGGGCGTGAAAACTTTATAAAAATGGAAACTCGCCAATTCTCAGTCCGTGTCCATAGATACCCAGTTCAATTCCAGGTCGGTAATACGTCAAATATATCCAGACATCAACAAAACAACCGTCTTAATTACTAGGCTTTAAGATGTCAACATCAAACAGGACATCTATAAGGACCACCAATCAAAGCCAAGTTAAAACCTGCGGAGCTGTCACGTAGAATAAACTAAAATTTTGCAGTTCTTGAATAATATCAAATAAACAATTATAACGGATATAATTTTTTATAAAATAAAAGTATTTGAAAATTATAAATTTGTTTACTAAAATTTAAATTTGAATTACATAATCTTTTTAAGACAGACAGGCGGACAGGGAAACAGATGAATAGAGAGACAAACATAAGTTGTAAACACTTTTCACATTTAATAACAGGAGGCTTGGCGTTGGAATATTAAAACCCGAATAAATCCTTTTCGCACTGAAGACGGTACGCTTAAGGCTACCGAAACAGCTGTATGCATTTCCAATATTTTTCTTTGGCGTTTCTGACGTAGTAGTTTATTCGGGTTTTAACTTTTCACATTTGTTGGAAGGTGTTAAAAAGTGTAAAGAAAATGATTCTTTGTCTAATAAAACCGATAAGAGATTATATATATGTATATATATTAATTAGAGTTTTTTGAAATTGACATAAACAATTTAAAAAAAAAAAAAAAAAAAAAAAAAAAAAACTTTTCTAGAAATTTTATATACTTATTTTTATTTACTTATTTTTACAGAAATCGTACCAGTGATTTTGACGGACATTGAAGAACCAAGTCCTTGAAGAAAATGTTTTAATTTTAAAAATATTACCCCTTTCAAGGGTTTAAAAATTATCGTCTCGCTGCATGGCTATCAATGTATAATATTGTATTAATTTTTTTTTATATATATTATACCGTATTTGTAAAAAAAAAAAAAAAAAAAAAAAAAAAGAACAAGAAAAGAAATACCAAGTCACTGTGATATTTTACAAGATATTTTATAGACATTTGTCTTTTTAACTTGTTGAGATTGCTGGATGATAAAACTTTGTAATTTAACGTATGATAAGAGAGGAGAGTAAATGCTAATATGTTTTTGTAAATGACATTTTAAATTCATTTAACAAAGCCTGTGATAAATGCGTCATATTCTGTGATATTTTTATATGTATTTTTACGAAAAGGAAAATTATGTGTATTTTGTATTAATTATGAATGTTTATAAGTAAAAATCTAATGTAAAAAATGTAAGTTTGCTAAATTTTATTTTCTGAACTAAATATTTGTCTTTTAGAAGTCTGTGATATTGTAATAAACACTTTGAACGAAAATTTTATCTACAATAAACACCAGTCAATTAATATTTTTTATGTATTCTGAATTTCAAGATGTGTTTAAAAACTTTTAAACTAAATTGTGTTTTAAGTTTCTAATCTTTTATGATAGAAAGAATGATATGCGTTTGTAAATGAGGCTGAAATTTTCTATGTAAGAGAAAAATAAATCTAAATTGCGCTTTGCATTTTTAATAGTTTGTATTTTATGAGAGTGATAGAAAATATGGTACGTATTCTAAATAATATGATATTTGTAAATATAATAATGTACACGTTTTGTGATTTGACGTAAAAAAAAAAAAAAATGTATATCAGATATTCAATTAGGTTTATTGGTGAGAAATACGATATGAATTGTAAATAACATTATTTTTGTAAGTAAACTGTAAATTGTTTGTGAGTATGAGTGGGAAAATAAAACTAAATTGTGTTTTGGATTTTAAATTTCTTTTTTCATGTATTAATACTAATGATAAATGCAATATTCAACTGTAAAAATTATTACGATTGAAAATAATAAAATTAAAATTGCTCAGCGGGTAAATTTCTTTAATTTCATAATAAAAAACAAAGAAAAATCATGCAGTCACCCATCTCAAGTTAAACTTGAAACATGGGAAAAGCATTATCACATCTATATTAGTAAAATCAGACTTTTGCCTGTGAATTTGTCTGAATGAAAAACATTTGGGATGTCTTCACGTTTCATACACCATGAAAGCCGAAAATGACTTCAGAAAATTTTGCCTGTGTGTGTGTGTGTGTCATGGTATTCGTATGTCTGTAACGTTATTTTTGTCTGGGCACCACTTGAGAACAGCTGGACGGATTTCAACGGCGCTTGGCAGGAATTCAGGTCTTTACTCAACTTAAAATTATATCTATCAACTTTCCAGAAATTCTCCCACGTTCCTCCCTAGGGGGGGGGGGGCAAAAGACAAAAACACATCTGTCCGGGTATCACTTGAGAACGGCTAGACGGAATTCACCGGCGCTTCGCAAGAATTTAAATCTTTACCCAACTTAAAATTACATCTATTAACTTTTCCGAAATTACTCACCTTTACCCCCTGGGCAGGGCAAAAGACAAAAACGTGTTTGTAAGCATAACTCTGCTCCTAATTACTTCACAGTAAAGAAATTGCACATGGGGAGACTAGACATGAGTACAAATAAAATATTATATGCGATTTAGGAATTTTCGATTTTCAAGGGAAGGGAGGGAAAATCAATTTTTGGCGGGAAATATCGAAAATTCCTGATTTTTGAGTAGAACTTTAGCAAAAATGGAACAAAGACGTTGAAAAATATCTATGAGACTTCTTTAGGATATTTCCCAAAACACATATTTTTTTTTTTTTTTTTTTTTTTTTTTTTTGGGGGGGGGGGGTTATGAGGGGACAAAATCGAGACACCCCTTTTAACGCTAAATTTGTCCTGAGAAATCTATGGGAGCTGCGGTCTCGGATTTTGGTGTTTGGATTGTTTATATGTATCCGACACCAAAAGTAACAGGATTTGTAAAAATTACCCCTGTGCCCCCCAAAGGGGGAGACAGAAGTCAAGAACACCTTTGTAAGCATAACTCGGCTCCAAATTACTTCACAGTGAAGGAATTGCACAAGAGGAGACTACACATTAGTACAAATAAAATAATATCTGCGATTTAGGAAATTTCGAATTTTAAGGGGTAGGAGAGGGAAAATCCATTTTTGGCGGGAAATTTTGCAAATTCTGGTTTTTTCAGAAACTCTGCCAGAAATGGAACAAAGATGTTAAAAACAGCTATGCGACTTCTTTAGGATATTTCCAAAACACGTTTTTGATTTTTTGTAATCTGCCATTTTTTTTTTTTTTTTTGGGGGGGGGGGGGGGCGGGGTGAGATGATAATTGTTACAATGGGCAAATTCGAGACAACCCTTTTTAAGGCTAAATTTGTCCTGGGAAACTTATGACAGCTGCAGTCACGAAGCTTGGTGCTTGGATTGTTTATATGTATCCGACACCTAAAGAAATGGGATTTATTGAAATACCCCTTTCCCCCTGGAGGGCATAAATTAAAAAACGTTTGTAAGCATAACTCAGCCCCAAATTACTTCACGGTGAAGAAATTGCACATGATGAGATTAGATTTGGTGCGTAAATTGTTTATATGTATCCGACACTTATTGTAACTGGGTTTTACAAAATTCCCGCCCCCCCCCCCCCCTTGAGGTCGGGTGATCTATAAACACGTGTAAAAACACGTTTTCCCGTTTGAATTCGCCTTAAATTATCTTAGAATGGTGATTTTTTGTGTGTGGATGTTGATTAGGTGTACGCATTATGTACTTTGGTGAAATTTCGCAAAACTTCGAATTTAGCCACTGGGGAAGGGGAAGTAAGAATCGGATAATTTGCTGCCGAATGCAGTAGGAACACGGACTGCTCGCGTTGCGAGCGAGAAGAATCTCTACCGAACACAGCGGGAATTTTAACTCAGGTTATTAATAATGATATGGGATTTTGACAACTCATTTAAGAATTGTGTCCTGCGGAGCGGGCTAAGCCTGCTAGTCTATATTAATAAAATCCGACTTTTGTCTATAGATTTATCAGAATCAAAAAAATTTTGCGATATCTACACGTTTCACACACCATGAAAGCCGAAAATGACTTCAGAAAATTTTGTCTCTCTGTGTGTGTGTGTGTGCCATGGAGTCTGTATGTCTGTAACGCTATTTTTGTCGAGTATCACTTGAATACGGCTGGACGGAATTCAACAACGGTTGGCAGAAACTTAGATATTTACACAACTTAAAATTATATCTATCAATATTTTCGAAATTCCCCTCCATTTCCCCGTGGAAGGAAGGGGGGGGGGGTAAAAGCCAAAAACACGTTTGTAAGCATAACTCGGTTCCAAATTACTTCACAGTAAAGAAATTGCACAAGAGGAGACAAGACATGAGTATAAATAAAACACTATCAGCGATTTGGGATTTTTCGATTATTAAGGGGAAGGGGGGAATGGGTTTTGGCAGGAAATTTCGCAAATTCCTTATTTTTGAGTAGAACTCTACAAAACTAGTGTGTTGTGGCCACCACATGACTTTCTTCTATATTTTCCTATGCAAATTCACTCAGTAAAAATAGTTTATTAAAATTACTATTTAAAAAAAATATCTTCCATGATAATGCAGACGATTTCCATATTAGAGAAGTAGTATAACACTAAAAAATAAAAGAAAGTCTAATTTATTCTCAATATTACATTATTATTATTATTATTATTATTATTATTATTATTTGTTTAAAATGAAAAAAAAAATCGATAACTTTATTTTAAAGTATCGCAGATGGATGGTTCAACCATTCGTTTTAAAGGTATTGACGAGCTCTTTTGAAAGATGCCCATCATGAAAATTTACTCCCCTCGAAAGGGGACTCCCCCCCCCCCCCCCCCAGTGGGTGAGGCGAGGCTCCTACATACACAATTTTTTTTCTCAGTTGACTATCTCTATTACAAAAAATATACATTCGTTTCATTTGGTTTAGTGCAGTCTATAAATGTTAAACTCTATTTACCTGCAATTTCCCCCATAGACGTATATTTGAATACTTTTAATTGTCCATGTACACTAACCATTTGCTTCATCTTAACGAAATGCTTACTGTAGCATCCCTATATGATACACATTTAGCATACCGAGTTTGGAATATCTGCTACTATTTGTTCTTGAGAAATGCTGATAGCACAAGCAGAGACACACGACCATTCGCTAAAAACATGATTTTCGTATTCAGGGGACCTCAGAACATGTAAATATAACAAAAACTTGCTTTCGAAAATTTGAACCTAAAATAATACTTTCTCTACCGTAAAGGTAAGAGAAAGTAAAAATCAGTCATTACATTCTAAACACTTTTTCATGACTCAAATTTTGCAAGAAAACTTGAATTATTTTATATTATGGTTAATATATATATATAATAATATATATATTTATAAACATTTAATTTTTCATTTTTCCCGTATCTTGTAGCGTATTTTCTTATTGATTTTAATCAAACGCTGAAAAAATAATTTTAAGAATTAAGATAAATCAATATTTCTTTAAGATTCTTTACCAATACGTGAAATTTTTCGGGGGGAAATATGACGCAGAGTTGAGTACAGTCCAGTTGTGGTAATTGGATTTTCCTCGTTTTTTCCTCTCGTTTTTTTCTCTTTCTCTTACCCATAAGGTAGAGAAAGTATTGTTTTTGGGTCAAATTCTCAAACGCGAGATGTTGTTATATTTACGCGTTTTGAGATCCCCTGAATACGAAAATCATGTTTTTATTACTTTCTCTTACCCATAAGGTAGAGAAAGTATTGTTTTTGGGTCAAATTCTCGAACGCGAGATTTTGTTATATTTACACGTTTTGAGGTCCCCTGAATACGAAAATCATGTTTTTAGCAAATGGTCTGTGTGTGTGTGTCTGTCTGTTATCAGCATATCTCAAAAACAAATTATGGCAGAAAGTTCAAACTTGGTATTCTAAATGTGTATCATATAGGGATGCTACAGTAAGCTTTTCGTTAAGATCAAGCAAATGGTTCGCGTACAGGGACAATCAAGAGAATTCTAATACATTACGTCTATGGGGAAAATTGCAGGTAAGTAGAGTTTAACGTCTATAGACTGCACTAAATCAAAAGAAACGAATATATATATATTGTAATAGAGATAGTTAACTGGGAAAAAAATTTTGTGTATGTAGGAGCCTTGCCTCTCCCCCCCTGGGGGGGGGAGTAAATTTTCATGATGGGTATCTTTCAAAAGAGCTCGCCAATACCTGTAAAACGAATGGTTGAAACATCGATCTGCGATAATTTAAAACAAAGTTATCGATTTTTTTTACTTTTAACGAAAAAAAACCTTAGAAAAAAAAATCGTATATTTTTTTTTATTCCGCCCCCCCCCCTTCACACAGAACTAATTATTATATAAAACTCTTCAGAAGCATAATATGAATTGTTTAACATAGGTTTACATAACAGTACTCGTTATCTTACCTTTTAATCTGCAACCTGTATTTATAGTATTAAATTTCAGGGTAAGAGAAAGTCGTGTGAGTGACACACCAGATTTTTTTTTAACCTTTTCTCGTAATCTAAGTGTTCTGCGAAAATTTTAACCCAATATTCAAAAACACCGGAAATTCGGAAGCTTAAAAAATTGCGTATACAGATCGCGGTTTTTCCTACTTCGAACGAAGGATGTGTGATAAAGAAAATGTTATCAAAACACTCTGAGACATGTCGATCTTTCAATGGGAAAATACTCGCTTAGAAAACAGGGTTAAGTTCACTTAATCATTAGTGTCCAAGTTCATATAAACAAAGAACGTATCGGTTCACACAGAAGATGAGATTTACAGAACACAAAATATTTATTAATATCGAAAGAATGGAAAATCCAGAAAAGGAAATAAATCCTTCATTATGGTTTCATTTTTCAAGTGGGAGAAAAACGCAATACGACTGCACCAAGCGGTATAGAACAGATATATAAGGTGTAAAACGTTTAAATTTAATGCATAGTTTAAGAAACGTCTTGTAGTTTTTAAATATTCTTAACGAAAAGATGGTTCAAGAGAGTATGTAAGTACAGATATTCATTTTATTTATGATTTCAGTTTATATGTATGTTATTTTTAAATTTTCCATTTGTTTTAAAAATCTCCGTTAATAAATGCAGACGATGACTTGTTTATGGTGGCTAATTGTATATTTTATTAACTTTTAAGTATTAATTTTTCACTTAACAGTTAATATATATTCATAGTGGCCAGTTTTACTGTTTTTAGGACGGAGGACTATTAGTCTCAATCTGGGATTTTTGCGGTGTCATTTTTCAATAGTTGGACATTTATCGAAATCTAAAATTTGTCGAAAATGTAATTGAATAATTTGAAAGCGATGTTATAATTTGAAAAAAAAAAAAAAAACTAATAGTCCTCTGTCCTAAACTAAATTCTGCTTTTGCCAGAATTTCATGAAAATAATTTTTTTATTTTTTTATTTTATTATTATTATTTTTTTTTAATTATTATTTATTTATTTTTTTATTTATTTGGAAAGGAAAAGAAAAGAAAAGAAAATTAATAATAATCAGTATCGAAAAAGTTTTTTTAATAATTTTTAATTAGGAAATAAAAAGTGCACGTGCAAAATGAAATAAAAGTAAGTAAAAAATTGAATTTAATGATTTAATTTTTATTGTTATAATCTTAATTCGAAAAAATCTCCAGCAGGTTGAATTTTTAATTCTCTCATGTCAGCAGCTTAATAGTTTAAGGTGAAAAGTGACAGATGATAAAATGTACTCTTAAGAGTTTTATGTGATGATTTTTTAAATAATAACATAATACATATACATATATATTTATCGCTAATCAAATTACTTAATTTTTTTTTTTTCCTTTAAATTTAGAGGTATCTTGGAAAACCGTAGGGATCGGCAACTATGTATATTCAATATTCTTTTTACTTTCTTCTATTTTCAATAGAGGAAAGTATTGGATTCGTAAAAATTTTCGACCTCGGATTTTTGATGATTTACACATTTTGAGAGCTGTAGAACACGATTTGACCATTTTTAGAAAATGTCTGTCTGTCTGACTGTCTGTCTGTTTGTGTGTCTGCGTGACAAAATTTTGTGGCAACTGTATTTCAGGAATCACTGCACAGTACTTCATACAAATTGGTATGTAGTTACATCTTGACCTAAATTAGTGCCTATCAACTTTTGGTGAAAATTGTCTTACAGATTGCGTTGCCATGTCGCTTTTTCTAAATTTTTAACCTGGTGGTATAAGACAAAATTTGTATAAATGTGCATAAAGAGAATTATTTTTTAATAATCATTATGAAATTTGCAAGAATTATTTATAATAGAGATTGTCAACTGGATATTTTTTTTATTTTTTTTTTATATGTAGAAGCCTCGCCTCTCCCCTAAGGGGGGGGGGAAGTCCTCCGTCAAAGGGAATAAATTTTCACGATGGGTATCTTTCAAAAGAGCTCGCCAATACCTTTAAAATGAATGGTTGAACCATTGATCTGCGATAACTTAAAGTAAAGTTATAGATTTTTTTTTTTCATTTTTAACCAAAAAAAAAAAAAAAAAAATGTAACATCGAGAATAAAATGAACTTTTTTTGGATATTTAGTGTTATACTACTTATCTAATATAGAAATCGTACTGCATTATCATGAAAGATAATTTCATTTAATAATGATTTTAATAAATTATTTTTACTGATTAAATTTGCATAGGAAAATATAGAAGAAAGTCATGTGGTGGCCACAACATACTAGTTTAAATTTGTTAGGTTTTTCTTAAAAATTAATGGTTTCTGAAGGATATATTTTTTTTTTCATTAGATAATTTCGGTCTTTATTGGCATGTGTGAATGGTATTAATAGGTAAAAATAGCACTAGTATTTTAATTTACTAATCAAGTCTTTATTTATTTAATTTTTTGAATGTAATTCGAATTAATAATGTATCTTTTCTTCTGCTAAATTTTATCCTGCTTTATAATTTTAAATAATATATTTTTTGATGAGATTGGCATTAATATTGTATTTGTTGTATGCTAATTTTTTTTATCATGTTTACACTTCTAAACTTTATATAAATGTAAGAGAGGAACAGAATAGACTCGGAAGCTTTAAGCTAAATATTATTTAATGAACTTAAGAGGGGTTATTTACAGGGGTGGTTTATACTGAGAAAAAACCATTGTTTTAAACTCAGAGGCTTAGATTAATAATCGGAACACAATGTTAAACTCAGGGGCGCTAATTTACGCCCATTCCTCTCAATAGCTCGAAGCAATCTCCCGATCTGTTGCGCGGATTTTCTCTTCTTTTCACACTAGCGCTTCAATGTTAAGCTCGATCCCTACGAAGTGGATCATTCTATTTAATTTGCAGGTAAGACAGACCGTAAACGGAGGGATAGAAAGCAGAAGGGGAGATACGATAGATTGCGATTTCGAACTTCGTTTTTTATTATTATTATTATTATTATTATTACTTATTTTTGGAGATAAATGCAAATGCACTGAGCTAATAGGACAGTCGGAGAAGAGATTCAGGTTAGGTTCAATAGAATTACGATAAATTTCAATTTCGGACTCAGTTTTTTTTTTTTTTTTTTTTTTTTTTTACCTCTTAACATATGCACGAAAATAGTTTCTTCTTTTTCTCCCCCTCCCCTTATATATCTATGAGAATCTGAATTCAGGCAATTCAGGTAAAAATTGACAAAATCCTCATGTACTTGGTAAATTTTAACAGCAATATTTATGAAAGCTTTTCCAAATATTACTAAATAGCAAGTATAAGATAATTAATATTATATTAATAAACGAAAATGACTTTATTTTGTTTCTATTTACATTCATGTTAAAGAAAAAAAAAAGTGAATAAACCTTACATTAAATTATACTTAATGCAAGAAAAGGAGGGTAATGTAGAACTTAGTTTTAATTAGTGAAAAGATGGTGTACCTCAAAACAAGTTTTAATGTAATGCTTTAAGATTATTTACTGTAATAAAATCAGTTTACTGCATTATTACTTTAATATAATTGCACTTATATTATTTTCATCATATGATTGAAAACAATTGCGCATTGAATTGGAGCATTGATTGAAAACAATGCACTGTATGATTAAAAATATAGTGCAAGTTTATTATTATTATTATTATTATTATTATTATTAATTAACATTAGCTACAATACATGCAATGAATGTAAAACATTCTATGTCAACATAAACAAGTACAAATTGTTCCTTTCTTTTGACAGACAGGGCATTAAAAAAAAAAAAAAAAAAAAGAAAAGGCGAATGAGAACTGGATTTTCTTGTAATTTTTATTTAATCAATTCACACTTTTCAATCCTTATCTTTTTCAAAAGTTGCAACTATAAGTATATAGATGATTTAAAGCATGTTTTGAAGAAATTTGAACTATATTTATTTCCTATATTTTGCAGTGCAAGTTGATTTCCTTGTACAAAGAAATTCAGGAAAACTTAAAAAATGTTTACTCCCCAGTCACAATTAAAGAAAACTAGTATGTTGTGGCCACCACAAGACGTTCTTCTATATTTTCCTATACATATTCAATCAGTAACAATATTAAAAAAACTAGTATGTTGTGGCCACCACAAGACATTCTTCTAAATTTTCCTATACATATTCAATTAGTAACAATATTAAAAAAAGAAATAAATTACGTTTTTTTTTTTTTTTTTTTTTTTTTTTCCTAAGGGTTTTTCTTGTTAAAAGTAATACATATTCAATCAGTAACAATATTAAAAAAAAAAAAAAAAAAAAAAATTACGATGTTTTTTCTTTTCTTTTTTTTTTTTTTTTTTGTTGTTAAAAGTAAAAAAAATCGAACTTTGTTTTAAATTATCACAGATTTATAGTTCAACCATTCATTTTAAAGGTATTGACGAGATCTTTCGAAAGATACCCATCTTCAAAATTTACCCCACCGGGGGGGGGGGGGGGGGTACTTCACTTCCAGGGGGGGAAGCGTTCCCCCCCCACATGCACAGAAATTTTTTCCTAGTTAACTGTTACTATTATTCATAAATTATATTAATTTTACAATCACAAGTCAAAAATAACTCTCATTATGTACATTTATACGAAATTTTGTACTATACTGCCATGTTAAAAATTTAGAAAACATGAGATCACAGCGCCACCTGTTGAGCGATTGATCACCAAATGTAATCAGTACCATTTTATGTCGGGGACCAACTAAATACCAAGTTTGGTTAAATTTCGTTTAAAAAAAAAAAAAAAAAAAAAACGATTTTTTTTCGAAGTTTTTTTTCGTTAAAAGTAAAAAAAAATCGATAACTTTGTTTTAAATTATCACATATTTATGGTTCAACCATTCGTTTTAAAGGTATTGACGAGACCTTTCGAAATATACCCATCTTGAAACTTTGCCCCCCCCGGGAGGGTACTTCCCCCCTCAGTTGAGGGGGGGGAACCGATGCCCCCACATGCACAAAATATTTTTCCTAGTTAACTATTACTATTATCAACGAGACCTTTCGAAAGATACCGATCTTGAAAATTTACTTCCCCGGAGGGGGGGGGGGAACCGGTGCCCCCACATGCACAAAATTTTTTTCCTAGTTAACTACTACTGTTATCAATAATTCATATTAATTTTACACTCACAAGTTTAAAATAACACTCATTATGTACATTTATACGAAATTTTGTCCTATACTGCAATGTTAAAAGTTTAAATAAAATGCGATCACAGCGCCATCTGCTGGGCGATTGATTCCCAAATCTAATCAGCACCATTCCATGTCAGGGTCCAACTATATACCAAGTTTGGTTCAATTTCATTCATTGGATCGTGAGATACGGTGAAAAATATGAAATTTTGCGATCACAGCGCCACCTGCTGGGCGATTGATTCCCAAATCTAATTAGCACAATGCCCCGCCAGGGTCCAACTATATACCAAGTTTGGTTGAATTTCATTCATTGGTTCGTGAGATACGGTGAAAACAAGAAACCACAGACAGACAGACAGACATTTTTTAAAAACTATCAATTCGTGTTCAGGAAATCCCAAAACGTGTAGATCAGTCAAAAAACGGAGGTCGAAAATTTTCGCGAATCCAATACTTTCTCTATATTACATATAGAAGAAAGTAAAAATGTAGTTGAGTGTGTGATGTGTGCAGTGAAAATTTTTAATTGTACATCTTTGTAAGCGTATTCAAAAACACCAATAACCACAATTTCATAAAAAATATTGTCAATCTGATTTAGATAGTAGAATTTGAAATGTCAAGAACTGAGATTTTAACCTTCATGTTGCGACATAGATACTTCCAAAAAAAGGATAATAATAAAATAATCATAATTATATTAAATTTATTGTTTACTGAATATATATGTGAGCTTAAATTTGGTAAATATTTTTAAACTTAAAAAAAAAAAAAATTCAGTTTGAAATTTCTTTTGAAAAAAAAAAAAAATGTATATATATCACCTTGACTTGAAGAAATTTGAGAACTGTTTGGAGAAATTTACTTTCGATCATCCGACAACACTAGCCCCAGAGCTTTTTTTTGCGATAAATGAAAAAAAAAAAATTATCTCGTCAATCAAATCTTTGACAGGAGTCAAGATGAACTTAAAATTGTCAAGAAAGAATCAAGCAATAAGCAACAACCACGAGCCAAATCAAAATCGTAAACACTCACACCTCGCGCGCGCAATCGCAAGCAAAGGTTCCCATCCCTCTGTCTACCGATTTACCTGCAAATTAAATAGAATGATCCACTTCGTAGGGATCGAGCTTAACATTGAAGCGCTAGTTTCTTTTCACACCGTTGCCATTTTAAAGAGGCAAATCTTTTATTCTGTTCACTGTCTCGCATTCAGGTGATCTGCTCCGCAGAATGTGTGACTTCACTTCTAATATCTGATGTCGGATAATGGACAAGGGAGTGTGGGATAACATCAGCCGATTGACATTATATATATATATAAACAAAGAGAGAGAGAGAGAGAGAGAGAGAGAGAGAATTGTTTATTTGGTTTAAGTAAAATTTTAATACTTTAATATTTTGAAATTTTTGTAAAGTATTTTGCACGTTTTTGACTTGTGAACAATAATAAATTGAACAGTTTAGGTGCATTTATCTATGTATCTATTTGTCTGTCTGTCTGTATATATATATATATGATGGTAAATTGTGCTGAAAAAAAATGCAATAAAAAAAATGTTTTTATTTATGAGAAGAAATTAATTAAATAATCCAATGTGTTCTTGCAGGTATTACTTTGTCTGGTTCTAATGTGTATTCACACTTATAGATGTTTGTATACAAACACGTGCAAAATTGTATATATATTAATAAATAAGTATTATTCTGTGGAAGTCTATATAAGTTATAACTTCAGGATACGTTATTTTCGAATGGAAATACTTTAAGACCAGGGGGGAGGGGAAGCGATGCCCCCACATGCACAACTTTTTTTTCTGATTAAATACTACTATTATCAATAATTCATATTAATTTTAAAATCACAGGTTAAGAATAACTCTCATTATGTACATTTATACGAAATTTTGTCCTATACTGCCATGTTAAAAATTTAGAAAAAATACGATCACAGCACCATTTGTTGAGCGATTGATCCCCAAATCTAATCAGCACCAGTTTATGTCAGGGGCTAACTAAATACCAAGTTTCCTTAAATTTAGAAAAAGCGGGATGGCAACGCAACCTGTAAAACAATTTTTACTAAAAGTTGATAGGCACTAATTTATGTCAAGGTGCAACTACATACCAATTTGTATGAAATTCTGTGAAGTAGTTCCTGAGATACAGTTGCCACAAAAGTTTGTTACACACACACAGAGACTGACAGACAAACAGACAGACATTTTCTAAAAATGGTCAAATCGTGTTCTACAGCTCTCAAAACGTGCAAATCCATCAAAAACCCGAGGTCGAAAATTTGTATGAATCCAATACTTTCTTCTATTGAATATAGAAGAAAGTAAAAATGGAACAAAGATGTTAAAAAAAGCTATCCGACTTTCTTAGAATATTTCCAAAAACACGGTTTTGTTTTTTCGTGATTTGCGACTTTTTTTTTTTTTTTTTTTTTTTTGGGGGGGGGGGGGGTACGAGGGGGCAAAATCTAGACATTTCTTTTAGCTGTAAATTTGTCTCGAGAAATCTATGGGAGCTGCGGTTACGAATTTTGGTGCTCGGATTGTTTATAATATTTCTGACATCTAAAGCAACGGATTTAATCAAAATTACTCCCGTTCCCCCCTTGGAGGGGACAGAAGGTAAAAACACCTTTGTAAACATAACTCGGCTGCAAATTACTTCACAGTAAAGAAATTGCACATGGGGAGACTAGACATGAGTATAAATAAAACGCTACCTGCGATTTGGGAATTTTCGATTTATAAGGGGAGGGGGCAATTGTTTCTGGTGGGTTAATTTCGAAGATTCCAGATTTTTGAGTAGAACTCTACAAAAAATGGAACAAAGATGTTGAAAAAATCTATCCGACTTTCTTAGAATATTTCCAAAAACACGGTTTTGGTTTTTTGCTATTTGCGATTTGTGTGTGTGTGGGGGGAGGGGGGGGGAAGGTTACGAGGGGCCATAATCTGCAGATCCCTTTTAGCGCTGAATTTGTCTTGAGAAACTTATGGGAGCTGCGGTCACAAATTTTGGTTCTCGGATTGTTTATATGTTTCCGACACCTAAAGTAACGGAATTTATCGAAATTACTCCCGTTCCCCACTTGGGGAGGGGGGACTGGAGGTAAAAACACTTTTTTAAGCATAAATCGGCTCCAAAGTACTTCAAAGGGAAGAAAATGCACATGAGAGGAGACTATACATAAGTACAAATAAAACACTATCTGCGATTTAGGAAATTTGAATTTTAAGGGGAGGGAAGAGAAAAATCGATTTTTGGCGAGAAATTTTGTAAATTCCAGATTTTTGATTAAAACACTACCAAAAATGGAACAAAGATGTTGAAAACCATAGATAAGACAGATAATAAGACATATATTGATCAGCGAGAGGGAAAAAGTGATACCTTTTTTTCGGGAAAAGTCACTCTAATGGCTGCCTTTCCCCGAGTAAATAACACACAGGAATACACATGGATAATTTAGTAAATAAAATTTATGAATAATTTATTTACTAAAGGTGAATGAAAAACTCCATATACAGTTTCAAATTCATTTTTTTTTTTCTGTTCTTTTTTTCAATACTCTCTAATGGCAGGATTTTAGATCTTTTTTCGGCATCAAAATTTTTTGCTCGATAACATGGGGATGATAGACCTATATATATTACTATATCTATGTTGAAACCATGTTCTTTAGGATATTTCCAAAACACGTTTTTGATTTTTTTTTTTTTTTTTTGGGGGGGGGGGGGAGATGGTATGTGTTACAATGGGCAAATTCGAGACACCCCTTTTATCGCTAAATTTGTCCTGGGAAATTTATGTGAGCTGCGGTCACAAAGTTTGGTACTTGGATTGTTTATATGTATCGGACCCCTAAAGTAACGGAATTTATTGAAATCTCCCCCCCCCCCCAAAAAAAAAAAAAAAAAAAAAAAAAAAAAAAATCCAAATTACTTCACGTTGAAGAAATTGCACATGAGGAGACTAAGACTTGAGTATACATAAAGCATTATATACGATTTTGATTCTTGATTCTTACAGAAGGAAGGGGGAAAATCGTTTTTCGGGGGGGAAATTTCAGAAATTCTGGATTTTTGAGTACAGCGAGATGCGCAAAGAAACTTAAACCCCGTATGCATATTACTTAAAATAGATTGCGTGTGAAATTTGCTAAGTTAATACAAGTGTCGGAAATTCTCAGTGTCTGAACTGTAAATGTCTGAATTTATAGGTGCCTGAATTGTAAAATGTCTTAATTTCCAAGTGTCAAAACTGCAATGTGTCTTAATTTCAGACATATGAATATTATTCAGACACTTAATTTAGTCTATTTTTGTAACGACATTTATGTGTCTTAATTCAGACGCGTGTGGTGTCTAAATAGTACTAAAAATAGAACTAAAAATGGTACAAAGGTATTGTAAACAGCCATGTGCCTTCTTTGGGATATTTCCAAAAACATCATTTCGCAAAACTTAGAACTTATCGGCTGGGGAAGGGAAAGTAAGAAACTGTTTAGTTGCTGTCGAAGGCAGTGGGGACACGGATTCCTCAATTTTCGAGCGGGAAAAACCTCTGCCGAACACAGCGGGAACTTTAAAGTAGGTTATTATTTATTAATAATGATATGGGATTTTGACAACTCATTTAAATAGTACCCAGCGAAGCGGGCAAAGCCTGCTAGTTTATAATATTATTGTAGACTATTTTTATTAAAATAAAAAGTGATATTTGATGCAACTCTTTCACTTGTTCTTTGCAAAGGATGTCACATGAACGGCAGTTTATATATCCGGCAAATTTTCTCAATTTCCTGTCCGACGGAAAACTGTTGACTTTTATCAAAAGTGAAACTATTCTTATTAAAATTTTTACATCATTTAGTTTAAAAGACACAGGATAAGTTATTTCATTTTATTGTACTTTTAAAATTGGATGATAATTGAAAATTGTACAGGACCATATTATAAAAAGATTATAATTTCTTGAAGAGTAATTTAAATGAAATACTTACAGATAGTTAAGTATATTATGATTGCAAAGTCATTTTGAGAATTACACTTACTATTATAGATATCAGTCGCTTTTTTTTTTTTTTTTAGAAGTTGGGTGGACGTTTTTATACGTTATGAGATTTGAAGAGTGCAAAAAATCATTGAGGTGTCTATCTGTATGTTAGTCAGTTAGTTAATTTGTTTGTGAAGAAATTATCTAGAAAATGAAACATCGTAAAAATGTCGGTCATGTTTTAAAATATTATTTATGATACTAGCAAGAACTTTATCGAGTTTCGAGATTTTAATTTGAAAATTTCGTAAATCACCTGAAATTTGAAAATTTCGTAACATTGTTGAACAGGGCGAAATTTCGATAAACATGTAATATCAGGTAATTTTATCGTAAAGAAGTCCGATTAGTTTTAAATTATTGATGATACAGACATAAATATTAATATATATAAATATTCTACTTTAAAAGCTTCTTAAGTTTTTCGAAATTAAAGATTTTAGTAACATGGCAGAATAGGATAATATGTGGTATTTTAGATTATCGTATGGAAAACAGCATGAAAAAAAAAAATACTAAACTGACATCAATAACATTACACAGAAAAATAAGATAACGAACGTGTGTGGTATCAGATATCTGGATAACTTAGGAGGGTGGAGCAATTTTAGACGGTTGTTTGTTTGTTTGTGTGGGTTAAGGCCGATTGACTACAATAGAGTCTTTTGTCTACAAGTAGAATGTCTTCTGTGGGTGTCTTTCTAAGGAGTTTTAGCCCGTATTTACATGAATTTCAGATGAAACATCGGAAAACTTCCAACGGTTATAGAACGGCTATAGCGTGACCTGGGATCGAATCATGCACTTCCCATCTACCAGCTTTGAACGCAGAACCGCTCGGTCACTAGTAGGACTACAATTTGAGTCAGAGACAAAGCCATTTGGTAAAACATCCGTCAATAACACTTATTTTTCTTATAATGAATGTACCAACATGACCTGTAGTAGAAATTTATGACAACAGATACATAATAGAGTTATATGATGGAAGTTAACTATTACGAAAATAAAGTCCACTTATGCTAACTAATTTATTAATCATTTAATCAAAAATAGAAATTTTTGGTTTTTTGGTCTAATATTCATCGGTAGGAAAAGTTGACAAAACGCAATTATGGGCGGACATGCATGCTTACGATGGTGTTAATTGTGTCGAAGTTATGAGAAGTTTCTGTTGGTAGAAAAAATGTTTTGGAAGTTAAATTTTGCTCTAAAAATCTCTTTGGTAAAACTGTTTTGAAATGTGGGGTTCATAAATAATCACTTTACTAGCTCTCTCGTTATTATTATTATTATTATTATTATTTTCACGGCATTTTTCGCTTTTGTGCTTGTTATATATGTTTTTAATTTGTATTGCGATGATTTTACATTTTTATAGATTTTTTTTTCTTTTTTTTGTAATTTAACATTCACCTATTCGTCCCTATTCGAAATAAAAGAGCTATTGTGAACTCGATTTACTGGAACGTATGCTCTATGCTCTATCCATAACACAAAAAAGTTTAATTATATCATGTTGAAAATTTTTTATTAAATTTTGCATTGTTGAAAATTTTTAAAATAGCTAACAGCGCTCCATAGCAACAAAAATATGTTGTGAACTGTGATCATGTGAAGCATTGTAATATTCACTTTTTGTACACAGGCGCCTTAAACGCCTTACAACTAGCTAGTTAAAAATATTCTTGCAAATAGTTTTTGTGTTTCAGCGAATTTCCACAAGATGTCTCATGACAATAAACAAATCTTGAAAGGGAAACCGTTCCTTTGATAAATTACTTGAATTAATTTTATTTGGCATTTTTTACTTCCTTATACAAAGTATGTGGAAGTATAGTAATCCCGATTTGAGAAATGGATTTTGTATTTCGCATTGTTCAAGAATGAACGACCATAGAATGTTGCAAATTTATGTGTGATAGTTATGGCATCTAGTTGTACACCTGCAACTTTGGTTTAATACGAGTTCCCGTTTCAGAGATATCAACGACTTTGCACGAATTTTCGTGACGTCTGTATGTAAGTATGTATACACACAGAAAAATGAAAAATCGAAACTTGTCAAGAGACATGCCATCTTTGTGACACTAAACGTTTGGCAAGTACATTGACAAATTTGCACAAAATTACGCAAAATTTTAAACAATCAAAACACTACCTGACAATCCCATTTAGTCATGAGACACAAAAGTCGTTTTATTTTACCATGAATCTTTAATGTGTTTCGTCTGATGATCCGTTTTGCCTCTAAAACTTGTCAGATGACTAATTTCCCAGGTACAGTTTTCATTTTCCTCAAATTTGACCGGTTAGTCAGATGAGAGAATAAAAAAAAAATGTTTCCGTTTTGTCATTTGACTAAGAACAATTTGTTTGGCTAGTCCAAAAGCTAAACATTGTTCTTCTTCTTTTTTTTTTTTATTTGTTATTTATTTTTTGTCTCCTATTGACAACTTGTGTTAGTCAACCGAAACCGAAAAATAAACAAAAAACTAATCGCATTTGGCGGGATACTGCAATTGCCGTTAGAGTCATTTTCATTTTAGAAAGAGAACGAGAGATTTTTTAGTAATCAGAATCAGCGAATCGAGTTTACAGCCAAAAGTAAGTGCTAAATACTTTATTTTATTGTAAGCTTTGTAAGAATAGTAAATTGTAAATTTGTAGAATTCTAAAGCTTCCGCAATCTTCTAACAATATGAATCGCAATTAGAATTTGTTCTAATTTATAAAGTTGTTTAAAATGTATAAAATTTAAAATACGTTATTATAAATCTAGTTTTACGTATCGTTGTATTATAAAAGTAAGTATATTTAATTTGTCTAAGCTATAGTTGTTTACATACACTTTTAACATTAAGCTCATATTAATATTTTTATACACAGAATAGTAATGATTTATTTTTCCCTAAAGATGGTTCAGAAGGTATTTGGATTTCCAAAGGACGTCAATTTAAGAAAGATATAGAAAATGCTATCCATGGGGATTTTGAAAGAAATCCGAATTTAAAGGTATGTTTTTTAAATTATCGTTTGCAACATTATATCTATCTTAGAACAATAAAAAATAATATTAATACTTTTTTTTATATTTAAACTTTTTAATGAGATAAATTAAAAAAATTTAAAGGTTTCTCGTTTATCTGTTATTATTTATTTATTTTTTTTTTAATTCCTGTTCAAATAAATAATTTTTTTAATTTAAATAAGTTTGGCAAATGGTTGATAATCCGCGTTTGTAATGATCGATAGATGGCGCTCTCTGAACTGCAGTTGTTAGTAAATATAATAGCCACGTGGATTAATAATTGTTCTTTCTCCGCCATTACATCATGGAAAATCGATTGCATAATATGATGATATGCAGTGGTGTGATAATTTCACCTTAGCCCACCAGAGGGCAAGCATTTCATTACAATCGCGGATAGTGTGTAATAAAAAAATGACATCTTTATTATTAAATGTTTGACACCAATTTTTTTCAAAACAACTTTTAGCAAAAATAATATGAATTTAATATTGCATACTATATTCTGCTCTCAATTTAAAGTCAAATTGTTCTTGTATACAATATTAATTATTAGCGATAAATAATAAATATCTTGGTAAATAAATATATATATATGTAGTGAGAGGCTAGAAAGAGCACTGAGAAGTTATTCTTACGTTAATTAAAGTTTAATAAAAAATAAATTAATATTTACATATTTACAAGATTTGACCACATAGGTCCAAAAAACTATTACGTGTCCACTTAGGACTCATTTTAGATCAATTATATCGTAAAATAATCAGAGCCACTTAGGCAGGTATCTTAATGCTTACATAGCTAAATCATCACTCAATGTTCACTTAGAAACTTCTTTTTCACATAGAAAAGTCAAACCAAGTAAAAGAACAAAAAAAAAAAAAAGAGTTCTGTTTCATCATCGTAGCCAGACCGGCTGTCTCCTGAATGGTGCAATCTGTTTCGCTTGCACCTGGGGTAATTAATTTTATTACTTTTCTTCTCTCTCTGTTCATTACTTCCACATAATTCGGCTATCCTGCGCCAGCTTCGACCTCGAAGTTGCAAGTCTGGGACTCATCAAGTCTGTCCACCAAGGATCTGAAAAATACAAAAAAGAAAAAAAAACAAGCGACAGAGAGATTCTAAAATATGGAAAACAATATATATACACAATAAAATGTTTTTTTTTTTTTTCTGTCTACTTGGACATCGTCCAGGTTTTCATCATGTCTGCGGCAGTTGACGTTATATTTGGTCCTTCAAGCTGACCAACTTTTTGAACATCGTATCTATCATTTGCCTTAACTTTTGTCACCTTATAGGGACCAAAATATTTAATTCTTAGTTTGAGACCTGATCCAAATTGGGTACGTTGGATGGCAACTAGGTCCCCTATATGATACTTATGTGCTCTCTTGCGCTTTTTATCATATTGTTTTTTATTCTCCTCCTGAATTTTCTCGATTTGTTGTTTAGCATAGTCTCTTAATTCTTCCCTGTCTTCCATGAACCTTTTTCTGTACTCCTCTTCTAAAAGACTTTTGACGATCAGATCCTCTTTGTTTTTCATTTTAACTCCTGTTAGTAGCTGAAAAGGTGTTAACTTTGTACTCCTTGTCGTCGTGCTGTTCAATATTCTTTGTACAGTACTGACATTCTTGTACCATTTAGTGGGATCTTCAATGGATAACTTGGACAAGACGGGTATTAGAGTCCTGTGCAAACGTTCGATTTGCCCATTTCCTCTTGGCACTCCTGTTGTAATTGGAACATGCTCGATGTTTTCCGCATGGCAATATTCTTCGAATTCATTAGATCGAAATGCACTTCCTTTGTCTGTTATAATTCGCGATGGGTTTCCGAAGGTTGTTTGTTGAAGTTTCAGCTTATCTAAAGCTTCTTCTGCACTCGTGGTTTTGACCGGATATAGCCAAGCAAATTTTGTAAATCCGTCAATCACAGTGAAAATATGCTGATATTTTTTATTGGTAGACGGTAACGGTCCAATAAAATCAATATGATAGGTGCCTAGCGGTACATTTTCCTTCGGAATAGGATTCAAATATCCTTCAGGTTTTCCACTTTTCTTATTGCATAGAATACATTTCACGCAATTGGCTATAACATTTTCTATTTTCTTTCTCGCACCTGGAATGTAAAAATCTCTTTTCACTATTTCTTCTGTCTTCGCTGAAGCAAAATGTCCTTTTTGATGTATTTGTCTTATTATTTCTGACTGCATATTTTCTGGTACAACTAACAATTCTCTACCCGCATCATACCTGTACAGTACATCGTTTTTGACTAAATAATTGTCTTCTTTCCCATTTTCCATTAATTCTTTTATTACTCGTATATTTTCGTCATCGTTTTGAGAATTTGCTATTTTATGTGTTACCTCGTCATCTAAGGATTGAGTGTCGACAACATTTACATTTCTGCTTAAAGCATCTACATGTTTCATTTGTGAAGCGGGTCTATGAATTATTTCATAGTCAAATTCCTCTAAAAGTAATGCCCAACGAGCTATTTTAGGCGATAAGTCTTTTTTAGACATAGTCTGCTGAAATGCCGAACAATCTGTGATTATCTTAAATTTTGTTCCTAGTAAATAATTTCTGAATTTTTTCAAAGCCTCAATCACTGCTAAAATTTCTAATTCATAACTAGGATACTTTTCCTGTTGCGCATTAGTTTTCTTGCTCATGTACTGGATTGGATGCATTTTCTCATCATCTCCTAATTGTAATAATACTGCACCAAACCCGATACTGCTAGCATCCGTGTGCAATTCTAATTTAGGCCCTTGTTTAAAAATATGAAGTACTGGTTCACAACTCAGTATTTTCTTTAAATCCTGAAAAGCTTTCTTTTGTTCATGGCCAAACTGGAATTCGTTATTTTCTCTAAGGAGATCACTCAATGGTTTCGCGATTTTGGAATAATCTTTAATAAATTTTCGAAAATACCCTGTTAGACCTAAAAAGCTTTGAACTTGTTTAATGTTTTTAGGGGTGGGAAAATTTTCTACGGCCAGAGTTTTTGATGGCGAAGGCTTAATAGTACCGTTTTCAATTAAGTATCCCAAAAATTCTATCTTGCGTTTTAAAAATTGGCATTTCTTGAAATTTAAGTTTAATCCGTAGTTAGCAGCTGTTTCTAATACCAACTGAAGTTTACGTAGCCCTTCCTCTTCACTTTTTGATGGTATTATCAGATCATCGACGTAAATTATTACGGTTTTATCCCTAAGTAAGTCTCTGAATATATGAAAAATATATCTCTCAAATACTGATGGACTTGTACACAACCCAAATGGTGCTTTTAAAAACTCGTATTGTCCCTCGTGAGTTACAAATGATGTATATTTAGTACTATCTTTTTCAATGTCCACATGAAAAAAACCATTTTTTAAGTCTAGTGTCGTAAATACACATGAATCTTCCAACTTATCGATTACATCTTCAATAAGAGGCAACGGGAACCTGTCTTTAACGACTTTCCTATTGAGCCTACGGAAATCTACACAAATTCTAGTACTTCCATCTTTTTTCTTACTTAGTACAATTGGCGATGCGAAATCTGAACAACTAGGTTTTATAATTTTTTGTTCAAGCCATTCTTGAATTTGTTTCTCTACAATAGCTTGTTCTGTTATGGGGAAGCGCCTAGCTCTTTGACATATCGGTATTTCATCGTTTAAAATTATTTTCATTTTTACATCCGTGCTTTGTATTTTACGTGGAGTGTACCCTGTAATCATGCGAATCAACTGTTCACGTACATTAGCATTTAATATATGGCTAGTATCTAAAATACTTTCTTTAGAGTCATCAATTATATCAACCATTAAATAATTAAAAATCTTCGGGTCGAAAGATGAATCGTCATTTTGACCGGAGGAAACATCTTTCGGTTTTGTTGTTTTTACATTACGCACTTCTGACATTTCAAAAGGGGATATAACATTTCTAGAAACACAATATTTTTCATTATCTTGAACCAAATCAATTACATTTACACAATTAAATTCAATTTCTCCTTTCGAAAAATTAAACTTTAAATTGGACAATACATCCATACCAATAATAGCAGAATATTGTAAATCTTCTACAACAAAAACATTAGTTTTAAAAGAAATGTCATCAATAGCTATATCTGCTATAAAATATCCTTTACATTTTACCGTGTTTTTTCCTATACCTTTAATAAACATTTTACTATCTCTTAAATGTGGTGACCCTAAGTCTTTATAATAAGTTTCATTAATCAGTGTAATCTCGGAGCCAGTATCGATTACAGCTGGCCTAGAAATATCATTAATCTTTATAATCTTTTCTATCTTAGCATATGACTGATTTACAATGTAGTTACAAACACTTTTTTCATTGTTATTACTTTGCTCTTTTTTAAATTTAAGTTTACACTGCGCACTTATGTGCCCATAATTAGAACAAAAATAACACTTTTTATTGGCAAAATAATCATTATTAGCAGTATTACTATTTGGGTAAGCACGTAATGTCGATTGTTTATTTCTCTGGTTCGAGTCACTCGATACATTTCTCTTAACATTTTGTGCGTACATCTTGCTTTGTTTCGCTTCTGGATTTACTTCCGGTTTCCCGATGTTAAATCTAGCGCTTTCATACTCTTCTAATTTTTCGACTATTTTTTCTGTCGTTTTTAATCTATGCCATTCGTCTAAATAATGAGTCCGAATTTCTAACGGAGCTCTTCTCTTTAATTGATCTGAAACTATCAATTCTTTTAAATCATTAAAATCGCATACTTTTAAACCTTCAATCCATTCTTCGAAAAAATGATTAAGTTCAAAGGCGAAGTCTCGCCAAGTCGAATTGTTCTCTTTTTTATGCGATAAAAATTTCTGACGAAATTGTTCCGGTGTAAGCTTGAATCGCTTTAATAGCATACTTTTAATATAATCATAATCATTTTCGGATTCAACTGGTACTCGTGTTACAATTTGTGCTATTTCCAAGGGAAGCAATCCCAAAATATGTGTTACGTAATCTTTTTTCTCTATATTTACTCTTGATGCTTGACGCTCAAAAAGCTCAAGATATGTACTAATATCATTATTTGGATTTGTTGAATCAAAACATTTCATTATCTTCGCTAACTCTTTACTTCTGTTTGGAACACTAGAAGATTCTGAAGTGTTCGGGTTCGCTCCCTGAGTATCATTTCGATTACTCGTTAATCTCAGTTTCTCTAGCTCAAATTCGCGCTCTTTCTGCTCTCTTTCTTGTTCGAGCAGTAGTTTTTCTCGTTCATTTTTTTCTATTCTTTCAGCGATCACGCTATCTACTAAATTTTTACAAAATTCTTCATCAAAATTTTTTTGACTCACAATTAATTCTTTTAATTTAATTACAGTAGCATTTTCTGGGATTTCTAGATCCAACTCTGCAGCGACTCGTAACAAATCTTCCTTTCGGGCTTTCCCAAGAAAAGACATTTTTCAAATATATATAGAAAAAAATTGTACTCACAGTTCTTGTTCCCCGACGAAGAAAAACGACGAATCAGTAATCCACTCGACGAATAATAATCCACTCGACGAATAATAATCCACCCGATGAATCGGCTTTAATGATCCAGATTTATAAATCCACAAGATGCTACTTTTTCCACTGTCCGTTGCAATAAACTTAAACACAAAGTTTTCCCATAGTCTATTCATAAACACAAAGTCATTTCATTTGACACAAAGTCGTTTCACTTGACACAAAGTCGTTTAACGAAAATATTCATTCAAAACACTAACAATAAAATAATTAATTATCTACTGAATACTGAATTAATTACTACTTTTTTTTTTCGCTCATTATCGCGGCTCAAGCCCCCAAATATAGTGAGAGGCTAGAAAGAGCACTGAGAAGTTATTCTTACGTTAATTAAAGTTTAATAAAAAATAAATTAATATTTACATATTTACAAGATTTGACCACATAGGTCCAAAAAACTATTACGTGTCCACTTAGGACTCATTTTAGATCAATTATATCGTAAAATAATCAGAGCCACTTAGGCAGGTATCTTAATGCTTACATAGCTAAATCATCACTCAATGTTCACTTAGAAACTTCTTTTTCACATAGAAAAGTCAAACCAAGTAAAAGAACAAAAAAAAAAAAAGAGTTCTGTTTCATCATCGTAGCCAGACCGGCTGTCTCCTGAATGGTGCAATCTGTTTCGCTTGCACCTGGGGTAATTAATTTTATTACTTTTCTTCTCTCTCTGTTCATTACTTCCACATATATATATATATACATATACATATTCAACTTCATGTTATTTGTTTCATTCAAATGATTGATGATTGTAGTAAAAGGTTGATATTTTTAGTTATTAAAAATTTGATATCATATATATATATATATATATATATATATATATATATAAATATATATATATATATTTTTTTCAAAACAAATTTAATCAATAATAATATGAGTTTAAATTATTAGATACTGTATTCTCGATTCAAAATCAAATTGTTCATGCGCAGCATATTAAGTATTCGTGATAAACAAAAGATATCTTGTTAAAAATATGTACTTAATTTCATGTTATTTGTTTCATTCTTAACACATTTAAATTTAAAAACTATTTGGTATGTCAATTTAAACAACATTTGTTTTCCTTTTAACTATGCTCTATAAATTAAGTAATTCTTGCAAACATTTAGTTGTATACTCTATTTCCACAATAACTTAAAATTAATTTTGATTTTCTTCTACATATATAAGAATGAAGTACTGGATTTTTCAAAATTTTCTTTTTCTGGCTTTTGGTGCATTTACAAATTTGGGATTTCCTTAAACTCGATTGAACCATTTTTAGGAGATGTCTGTCTGTGTTTAATCAAAATTTTATGTTTTGGGTGCTGTATCTCACAAAATAATGAACGGAATTGTACAAAAGTTTATATTTAGATGCACTTTCACATAAATTCGTGCTGAATAGCTTTTGGTACATATCAAGGGTTGCCAACTGCTCCGATTTTTGCGGAGTTTCTCCGAAAAAATTTAAAAACTCCGCAATTCCGCGAAGTAATGTTTATGCTCCGCAAATTCAGTCTTGACCACCTATTTAAATATTTTTTATACAAAAAATTGAATAGTGGCAGACACTGAAAAAAACATTTTTTTTTCTTTTTTCTTTCTTTCTTTCTTTTTATTTTTTCCTTGCACACATCTAGGCAGAAATCGTTGTCCAATCCTTATCAACTTTTGATTTTGCATTTCCAATTCCAACAGTTGCCGCATAAAACATTATTCTTTGAATTTTATTTTTTATCCATGAAAGCGCTTCAACGTATCTTCAAAAAAATAAATAAATAAATAAATAAATAAATAAAACTAACTTTTACAATTTAGCTGACACACGCTTCATCCTACAATACTCATAAATAAACAGTTAAAAAAAAAAAAAAAAAAAAAAGAATGAAAGAAAGAAAACATTCTAGTGATCGAAATATTGCTGACTCAGAACAGGAACAAGTATTTGTTTACATTAGCTAAGAGTGTGTTTAATTAAAACCACAAGCTGAAAGGGGGGAAGAAATAAACCAAATGCTATGATTATGTGCTGTTTTGATTTTCATTTAAACTGTATCAATGTTTCAGTTATTATTAAAAAATTGTTTATTTCAATTATTTATCGATAAAAATAATGGATTCAAAGCTACTGAACTTTAAGGCCGATTGACAACGCTTTATTTAAGATTTATTTGAAATAATTATGCTTTTATTTTATCATTCACTTAAAGCATTAATGATTTATTATCATATCTTCATTTGTATCTGGGAAAAAAATAAGTAAACAAATTATGACCAATAATCTGAAAAATTCTAAAGTTTACAAAACATATGGTCCCAAGCTTTGCAGATTAGAGGGAGTTGACTTAGAGATGAGATCATTTACACATTTATATGATTTCGTTTTTAGATTTTTATGTGATAGTATAATTATTTTGACATTCATGAAAATTGTTGGAAATTAATTTTCTTTTTCCCTTTGTGTTTCTCTTTCTTTCTTTCTTTTTTTTAATGTAACTGAATAATCTACTTTCATATATTGCCTTTATTTATGTATGGAAAATATGCCACTATGCAAAAAACAAATTACTTTTGGGTTTTAAGCTTATATTCAGACTTAATCATTTCCCATTCTTATCTCTCTTCACTGTTTTGCTAAATATATTTGATTATCAATAAATATTTCTAAATTTCATATGATTATTGTTAATTTATTTTTGTGAGTAGTTTATTTCTTTTCTTTTATTTCTTTTCTTTTTTTTTTTTTATGTATTTTTAAAATTGCTCCTCAAAGTAGCCAAAATGCTCCTCAAAATTTCTCTGAATACTCCTCAAACTGTTTTTGAAAAGTTGGCAACCCTGTAAAATCATCTAAGAAGTGGCGCTACTATGCTGCAATTTCCCACAATTAAGGAAAGACTATGTCTTAGCTTCTATTGTGTAGAACTTCACATAACTTAATGCAAATAGTCGATTGTGAAAGACTATGTTTATTCAACTTAGGTGCATATCGGTCATCAGGTAATGCCAGTATGTTGCAACTTTTCACATTTAAGAAAATGCTGTAACTGAGCTTCTGTGATATATAAATGCACTAAACTTGATATGTGCAACAGCCATTATGAACTATTATGCTGATTTAATTTGGACGCATATCGGCCGACAGGTGACGTTGGCATGGTGCAATTTTCTCTATTTATAGGAGAGCCATATCTCAGCTTCTATGATATGTATATGCACCGAATTTGATATGTAAGGTGTATGTCATACATCCAAAAACTATGCCAAACTAGCTTTTTAAAAACTATGCCGAATCAATTTGGGTGTACATCAGATGACGTGCCGCGCAACTATTACTCTTTGTAAATTTCCAGATAGTTATAGTATCTCAGCATCTATTTGTTAAATTAGTTTGTAAAATCTTTATTTGTGAGAAGCTGTGTTAATTACTTTGTGCATTGTAACTGATATATGGTGCTATTATATTAAATAATAATAGAAGAAAATTTTGTCATGGCTACAGCATATACTAATTTTAGATATAGTGGGTAAATATATGTTAGTAATTTGCAACTGGTAATTATGAATGATTTACTTATAAATTGTCAAATATAGTTCCCCCAGAAAATTTTTTTAATTCATTAATACGTAACATTTTTCCCCCACAATAGTATCAAGACACGGAAAAGGTATATAAAGTTTATCATTAATGGTATGAATGGCAAACATTTCCAATTTAACAATAAAACATTTTTTAATAATTTATAACAAGTAATTTAAAATACTTTATTTAAGTGGGCATGAATATTATAATACTTACAAAACTTTAAATTGACACCATAAAAATAAAATATCTCGCAACAATTGTTTCGGGTCGAAAAAGCACACGACCCTTCGTCAGGCACCCAAAGTAGGCACGAGTGCAGCAGTCAAAGTGGTAATGCACGGCTTTGACTGCTGTACTCGTGCCTACTTTGGTCGCCTGACGAAGGGTCGTGTGCTCTTTCGACCCGAAACCATTGTTGCAATTTTTTTTTTATTTTATGGTGTTTATTCAAAGTTTTGTAAGGATTATTTTGCAACGCCGGTTCTGTGGTACGAATAATTGATAAACCTTTTTTCATTTTCTTTCTGAAACAACAGACAGACGACCAGCCTTTTCTCTCTCTCTCTCTCTCTCTCTGTGTGTGTGTGTTTTTTCTCTCTGTGTTTGTTTATCTTCGATAGCGCACATTCGATCTACGAGCAGGGCCCGACTTAGACTACCTGGAGCCCCGGGGCAAGCCTAGTCTGGGGGGCCCCTTACAGTGGCATAAGAGCTCTTTAGGTTGCAGAATTTCTGCATACGCCTGTAGGGAGGCCCCTTCCTGAAGGGGGGCCCAGGGCATTTGCCCCGTATGCCCTGCCGTTAGTCAGGGCCTGTTACGACTGCAATTCACAGCTATCGTACTGCTCACCTTTCAAAATATTTTTTACAATTATAAATCTAAATTTGTAGGCATATTTATAACTCTGTAACTAATTTAAACATTATACACATGCTAGACATGTATCGGAGCTCCCTATTCGTATCCAGAAAAATAGATCCGTATTTGTATGGATCTGTTTTCTTTTCTTCAACGAAACTAATATGTATCTTTTGTAGAAATTGTATGAAAATTAGAAAAGTATTATAAATCATTTTTGACTGTTATTAATATATAAATTAAATAAATACAGTATAACCTCGTATTTACATCCTGGAAATTGAAAAGATTTCGCAATTTACATTTTTTTTTTACTTTATTCTATATTCAATAGAAGAAAGTACTAGATTCATAAAAATTTTCGACTTCCGTTTTCCGATGAATTTGCACGTATTGAAAGTTCCAGAACACGATTTGACTATTTTTAGAAAATATTAGATATGCCTCTGTGTGTGTGAGAGAGACAAAAATTTTGTGGCGACGGCAACTCTGGAACTACTGCACGTAATTGCATATAAATTTATATGTAAATGCACCTTGACATAAATTAGTGCCTATCAACTTTTGGTGCCCATCCATCAAGAAATGGTACTGCTATACAGCGATTTCTAGAGACCATATATTAGGAAACTATATTATACAGGGTCTCTAGCGATTTCAACAATTTAAGGGAATGCTATGTCTCATGAACTACTGCAGAGAATTGCATATAAATTTATATGCAGATGCACCTTGACATAACCTAGTCCTTATCAGCTTTTTATGTCAATTTCTCAAAAGATGGCACTGCTATACAGTGATTTTCACAATTCAAGGGAAGGCTATATCTCAGGAACTACTACACATAAATTTATATGTGGATCTACCTCGAGATAAATTATTGTCCATCCACTTTTGGTATCAATAATTCAATAGGTGATGGTGCTATATAGCGATTTCCATAATTTAAGGAAAAGAGATATCTCAAGTTCTATTGCGTACAATAATAATAATAAATGATATGTGAAAAGACCATTATCAGACATTATGCTAATTGAATTTGGATGCATATCGGCCAATAGTGGCGCTGCTGTACTGCAATTTTCCCCGAGAATGGAAAAGCTATATTTCAACTTCTATGGTGTATAGTACAAAATTTGATATGTGAGATAACCATTATGAAAACGCATTTTTTAATATATTATTTATAGAGAATAAAGCTGTCTTTCTTTGTACTTTCAATGCAATTTTTCTCAAAGATGAAAATCGTCTGCATTCAGTATGGTAGGTAATTTAAATAAATAAGAGCTTTAATAAATTATTTGTACTGAGCGAATTTGTATTAGAAAATATAAAAAGAAAGTCTTGTGGTGGCCACAACATACTTTTTTTTTTGTTGTTGTTGTTTTAAATATCTTTATTTTTAATAAAATTCAATCCTCGCTTTTATGTGAACGAAATTTTCAAAGCAAATATAGAGGAAATACTTGTCGTGATTTCATTTAAAGCTATTATTTTGTGACCACCTGAAAACTTTCTTCTATATTTTCCTATAGGAAAATTCATTCGCCCAGTAAAAATATTTTCTTAAAACTATTATTTATTAAAATTATCTACCATAATGAATGCAGATAATTTCATTTTAGAACAAACTGACACTAATAATAAGAAAAGAAAGACAGTTTAATTCTCTATAAATAAAGTCTTAAAAAATGCTTCTTCATAATGGTTACCTCATATATCAGGTTTTGTACAGTTATATGACACAGAAGTTGAGATATAGCCATATCCTGTTCTCAGAGAAAATTGCAGTATACCAGCGCTACTTATTGGCTGATATGCATCCAAATTGAATCTGCGTAATGTCATATAATGACTACGTTGATACGTGTCAAGTTTTGTTTGATTATACACTACAGAACCTTAGATACAGCCTTCACTGAAAACGCGAAAGTCGATGTATAGCTGCACCAACTGTTGAGAAGTTGACAAAAAATATTGGTGGGCACTAACTTACGTCAAAGTTTATCTGCATATAAATTTATGCAAATTCGTTTAGTAGTTTATGAGATATAGACTTTCCTGAAATTGCGAAAATTGCGGTCTAGCAGCGCCACTTGTTGAGCAAATAACACCAAAAGTTGATAGGCACTAACTTAGGCCAAGGTACATCTGCATATAAATTTATATGCAGTTATCTGCAGTAGTTCCTGAGATACGTTGCCACAAAATTTTTGTCTCACACACACACAGACACAGACACATATTTTTCTAAGAATGGTCAAATCGTGTTCTGGAGCCCTCAAAACGTGTAAATCCATTGAAAAGCGGAAGTTGAAAATTTTTACGATTGAAATACTTTCTTCTATTGAATACAGAAGAAAGTAAAAAACAATATAAAATAAACACATCGTGAACAAATGCAATAAATAAAGATACTTTTTTTTTGTTCAGAATATAAGCATTAAACAATGAACTACTATCACTGACCTTGAAGCACATTTTTGCAATCTTGAAGTTCACAACTCACATATGTGTTTAAACATTATTATTAGTCTTTTTTTTATTCTTTTATTCTTTTTTTTTTTTTTTCTTCAGATTTTTAACGCAATACAATTAGTAATTACATCTTTTTTTTTTTTTTGTATGTTCAATGGAAGGAAGTATTGGATTTGTAAAAATTTTCGATTTCCGGTTTTCGACAAGTTTTGAGAGGTTAGACTAGACCACGATTTGACCATTTTTAGAAAATGTCTTGTCTGTCCGTCTGTGTGTGTATGTATGTGTGACAAAAATTTTGTGGCAACTGTATCTACGGAACTACTGTTCAGAATTACATATAAATTTATATGTAGATGCACCTTGACCTAAATTAGTGCCTATCAACTTTTGGTGCCAATCGCTCGAAAGATGGCGCTGCTATGCAGCAATAGCATTTATAATATGGTTGTCAACTTTCAAATATGCTTAACAATAGTGTTCTAACAGGGATATATTCATTAAAAAAAATAATAATTCAATAAAAAAAAAGAAATCAATAAAACCAGATCGATTTTTAAAAAAATCTCGTGCTTGCTTTTCTAAAATAATCATACGAATTATAAGGTATGGTGTTATATGAGAATATATATATATCATCATTACCAATTTCAGCGTCTATCAACCCACTGCAGGATGAAGGACTCTGCTAGGCGATTCCAAACTGCCCTGTTTTCGCACACACACACACACACACACACACACACACACACACACACATATATATATATAGATAGATAATAATTTATGCATAGATTAAGAAAGGTTTTGATAGAATATTTCGTCTCCTCATTGATTTATTTGATTTCCAATGAAGCCATCTATGATATATGCAACTTCTTAATTGAATGCAACCTATGCAATGAGGTGAAATTTACACCTCATATAACGTATTTCTTAGTAATGTCCTGATGTCTTTTTTTTCTTTTTTTTTAAAGGTTTGTGAGCCCTATTTTAAACCTGATGGAATTATACAAACAATAACATATTTTGATGAAAAAGAAGGAAAGTTATATGAAGTCCCAAGAAATAAACCAATTGTTAAAGATGGTGCTATTCTTACAATTTTCAGTGGATTGCCATCATGGAAAGCTATTAGGCATAAAAAAAATTACGTTTTATTACCTAATTATATTTGTGCTTTTATATTATTATTATGATTAATTTTTATGTAAATTATGGAGCAATCTTCTTCATGTATATGAAACATTTATAATTTTCAATAAAATTATTTTTATCTTGAATTTGTCATTTATGTATTATTTCAATTACATAGTTTTAATGAAGGAGAAATCTTGTTTAAATAAGCCACTTAAATTCATGATTTGAAGAATGTTGAAAGTAATGTTATCAGGTAAGTAAGAGTTATTTTGGATGATCAAATACTTATAAATTATTGTTATATATTAAAATTTCTCTGGGCATAAAATTTACAGAGATGATTAAAAATAAAAATTCTTATTATATATGTTAAAGTGTTTTTTATGCAAATTTTATGTCCACCCTCACCTTAAAAAAAAAAAAAAAAAGTATATCATTAATATTTATGATTTTAAAACTTTAAATAACCTGAAATTTGAGTTCGATGTTATTTATAGTTTAGTACATTGTATCGTCTATACCGTGCATATTGTTTATATTACCTGTATCAATTGTTAAAGCACATTGTATCGTCGTACTTATCTGTAATTTTAATCAGGTGGAAAAAATCCATTATTTAAAAAAATATATGCATATATTCAGGTGGCTTAGATATTAAAAAAAGGAACTTAAAAAAAAAAAAAAGTTTACATTTATTTTTGTAACCACAGCGTATAAAATTAAAGCACCGATGAGAAAATATATATATATATTTCTAAATACATATATGAGGATGTGCATAAAAAGTGGACTAAATCATGTGGCGCCACAATCCTCTTGGAATGCCTTGATAAAAAAGTGTTGGATAAATGCGTGCGTTAATGATGAATAAAGGTAGGGAAGAATGATTAAACTAGCAAATTCTTTGTTTCAGTAGTTTGTTAAATTTCCAGTATTCATAGCTGCTAACTTTTTTAATTGATTCCGGAATGTTGTTAGCCCTATCTTCAAACCATATTCTTTGAGGAGTAATTATCTTCATATTTAATTGTAATTACATGCTAAAGAAAAGTATTCTATTAAGAATATGGTATGAAGAAAAGGGCGAATGTTAACAACATTCCGGAATAAATTGAAAAAGTTGGCAGCTATGAGTATTTTAATCCAGTTGATGGACAAGTAATATTTTTCAGAAAAGTTTTTAAATATTTTTTCAAGGTTGAACATTTAAAAGGGGAGGGGGGATTAAACAACTACAAAAGTAAAAAGGTTAAGACTAACAACAATGCTTTTACAAAAGCCCCTGCAAACAAGTATGAGGCCACTTCCTCATAAAATATGAGGGATTTTAATCAAATAAATTTTTTTGATTAATCTCTCTCAAATATTATGAGACAGGCTAGTCAAATATTTTTTTTTTTCGGGCTAAAATTCCTCCACAAATATTATGAGGCAGCTTAGTCAAATAGAGACCAGTTTTCCTTTTCAAATATTACCAGACAGATTAGTCAGGTAAATAGTCTTGACTATCCTGCCTCTTCAGATATTCATTGAAAATTGACTAGCTTGCTTCGTAAAATACCTGTTGGCTGCTGACTAACCGTCTTAATCAAGTGCAGATTCTGACTAACTTGCCTTGTCTGGCAACTGCGGTTGTTGAGTAACCTTCCTGATCAGATAATTATGATTATCGACTAGCCTTCTTTGTCTAATAATATTAACCTTCCTAGTCTGGAGTAGTGTTTTGGTGACTAGTTTAGCAAGTACACTTTTTAGTTTTGGAGACTAGTTCAGCAAGTACACTTTTCAGTTTTGGTGACTAGTTCAGCAAGTACACTTTTCAGTTTTGAAGACTAGTTCAGCAAGTACACTTTTCAGTTTCGGTGACTAGTTCAGCTAGTACACTTTTCAGTTTTGGAGACTAGTTCAGCAAGTACACTTTCTGGCTAGTCAGTTATTTTGGTTAGTCAATTCTGTATTGTCAGCTGAGCATTTTGGCAGGTCACTGTGACCAATTTATTTTTCTGTGTGTATGTGTGTGTGTATCTCGCGTAACTCAAAAACGGTTGGACGTAGAACGTTGCAAATTGGTGTATAGGTTTCTTATAACATCTAGTTGTGCACCTTCTTTTTGAACATTATATGATTTTCCGTTTGGGAGATATTTAGGAAAATTATATTCATAATGATTAAAAATACAAAAGTTTTGTCCATTATATACGACCTATTATCATAGAGATTTCAAAAGAAGCAAATGATAGAGACAGTAATGATATTGTTTTTAAAGTTGAAGACGTTTTTGCGTGTAGAAAGTTATGCTTAGAGACATAAACAGGTTCTGCCGACGAATGCATTTTATTTAATGAATATTTAACTCGTAGATAAGAACCCGTAATTTATATCGCATAACTCAAAAACGGTTGGATGTAGAACATTGCAAATTGCTATATAGGCTTCTTATAACATCTAATTATGCACCTTCCTTTTTGGACTATATATGATTTTCCGTTTTGGAGGTATTTGGGGGAAATTCTATTCATAATGACCAAAAATGTAAAGGTTTTGGTCATTATATATGACCTACCATCATAGAGATTTAGAAAGAAGCTAGTGATAGAGTTAGCAATGATATTGCTATGAACGTTGAAGACATTTTTGCATGTAAGACAGTTATGTTTAAAGACATAACCAGGTTCTTGTCGAGGAATACATTTTTTTAATGAACCTTCAGCTTGTAGACAGAGCCCGTAATTTTAATGTTATGAAAGTTGTCGACATTTTAGCTTGTAGAAATTTATTCTTTAAGACAAAAGTAGTTTCTAGTTGACGAATGTATTTTATTTAATGGATATTTAGCCCGAAGAAAGATATTGATCAAAAAAGTTGTCGACATTTTAACATGTAGAAAGTAATTCTTCAAGAAATAAGCAAGTTTTAGTCGACGAATGTACTTTTTTAAATTAATATTCAGCGAACAGTTGAACGAATCTCTTTTTTGTGCTACAAAAATTAATATTCTTGAAACAATCCAATGAAATGGTCATTTTTACTAAAGTAATCAAATAAACATTGTTAAATACACTGCAAAGCATAAATTTCGCTAAGTCAGGAACAACCGAATATTTTGAGGACTGAATGGAATTTGAATTCACCGAGAGTATTGTCAGTGGTTTATTGAATTTTCAAGGTAGTTCTGCGCGAGAAACCAATGCGTCATTTTAAAATTTCCAGAATTAGATTCCTATTGAGGTAAAGTTTCCAAATTTTGTAAATCCCTTATTACCATTTTTCGCTACATCTGAATGCCTAATTTGACGCTAAGTTAAAATCCACTTTCGTGAAAATGTAAAAACTTTCATCTGTTTCCACTTTTAGTTTAATACTGTGTAGAAAGTAACACGTAAAGATATAGGCAAGTTCTAGTCTACAATCATCAACAATCTCTCTACTTTTATAGTTTTTATAGTGAGTCTTTTTATAGTGAGTCATTTATAGAACTTTCGAAGAATTCAGTTCTGCGCAATAAACCAATGAATTTTTCCAGAATATTCCAGAACTCTGTTATTATTAAAGTTAGAGCTTCCAAACTTTGGCAACCTTCAACTACAAATTTTCGTCAAATGTGTTCACCAAGTTTCCAAGTTCGATGCCTGGACCAAAAATCTATGCTGGTTACTAATTCGTGGTATGGCGAGATTAGCAATAAAATTTTGCGGCAAACGTTATTTCAGGATAGCCAGAAACCCTTCTCAATTTTAACTGAGTTAATTATTTTGGAAAAATTTATCGTTTCCCACCACTAATTTTTACGAAAGAGAACAAAACTGGGACATCTATACTCGAATGGTTTTCATCGAATTTCCATGCCGTGCATTTGCCAGTGAAATATTCTGTAACAAACCGTTGAGTACTATTCCTGAAAAAACTAGTATATTTGCCTCGGCCGCATATATAATCGTATTATTGTGACTTTTTTAGTTCGAATAGCAGTTTTTTTTTTTTTTTTTTTTTTTTTTTTGGGGGGGGGGGGGGGGGAATGTTCGTGAATTGGAACTTGCCTGTTTACGAATCAGTTACCTCACACAAAACTTCGAATTTTTCATAAAAATATGTATATTCGTATGGTTGTATAAGGAAGTCATGTAGTGCCAACATCAGATTTTTTTTTTTTTTTTTTCATTTTGGCTTAAGAATTAACTTTATTTGAAGCATGCTAGCGTCTAAACTCTACATTCGATTCGGATCACGTTGAGTAGATTAGTTATAGGTAATCGTTGCAAGAAAAATAATATTTTTCAGGAGAGTATAGGCTTTATAATTCGTTCATAAGAATACAGAGAGTAATTCTCGTACACTAGGCAGTACGGTTTATAGGAAAGAAAGGTTTAAAAATATAAATTTCATAATAAGTGTAAAATAAGTCAAAATTGGAAATTGTCATAAAAAATCAGTATAATGTCGTAAGAATTTATCGTCATAAATTTGTAAAAATAATTTTTTTTCGAGAATTCATAAATGTGTGTTTCTACATATCTTGATCATACAATGTTGGCCAAATTACACTGCGTTGGAAAAAAAAAAAAAAAAAATTCGGGCCCTGATACCATTCTTGCAGATTCTTTTGTAAAATGACCTCCTGAATCCGAATACGACACCAATTTTCCCCAATCACCCACTCGGGGCACCATTCTCTACCCAAATTTTCACCACTGTTCGGTAATTTTATGGCCATGAATTTAATTTGGAGAATGGAGAAGAATTATTTTAACACTTAAAAACAAAAAACATAATGTATAATAAATAATAAATAATAATAATAATTGATTAATAAAATATAATAAATGTAATATATATAATATATAATTTCACTGGCAAATCCCCCCCCCCCCTTCCTAAGTTTTTCCCTTGCTGCAAATGTTAATGTTTTAGAATTTTCCAATTCTGAAGCCTCTCAGAAGTTATTTAACAATTAAAATAATCATTTCTCCCCCTACAAATCAAATTTGTAGCCATAAAATTACCGAAAAGTGATACAAATAGGGGGGGGGGGGGGGGCGTCCCTAAATAACGGAGCGTTATAGGGCAAAATGGGGGTCAATTTGGATTCCGGAGGTCATTTTACATAAGAATTTACAAAAATTGTCTTGGGGCCGATTTTCATGCAGAGCAGTGTTATTAGAGATTTTTTTTTTTTTTTTTAAAAGATTTTTTTTCTGTTTTCTAAAAAAATACTGAACAAAAGGACCTTGGACTTTAGACATGCAAAGAACATTTAAAAACCCATATTTTCCACTATCGATTTAGATACAAATTTAATTAGGAGACTACAAATTGAAGAAAAACACAAATATTTTGGATTATACTATATCATAAACTGCTACAAATGACTTGTAATTTTAACGTATAACTTTACATACAATGTACAATATTTGTAGTATTTTTTGGGAGAATCACGTGATTATTTAGACATATATATATATATATATATATATATATATTAATAAAATTTAAAACATAGTAATAGCCGAGCAACAGATTTAAGACAACTGAAACCACATAGACCAATAAAAATAAAATTGCATCAAATTAAAATTACCTGTGAAGACTTATTTTTAATTATTGAAACAATTACTTTTACTTTTTGATTTTTGAAACAATAAATTTTACTAATTGAATTTTTATAGAATTTAATTTAACTTTAAACTTACTTTATTTTTTTTCCTAGATAGTTGCTATTTAAATAATGTTCTCTCTGCTTTAAAACGACATAAAACCCAAAAACAAAAGATGCAAAAAAGCAATGAGAGAATAAACAATTGAAACACATTTTTGACAGATTTTTTAATTATGAATAGCTCGGAATGGTGAAAAAACTCATCAGGGGAAACCTTTTCACTGTTGAGCACCAATGTGCGATTTCGTTCGCTAGTGGCTATAATAGCAAATTACTAGCTGGTCCCCAATCGTACATCAATATAACTGAAGTTAAATATGAGGAAGAATGTGGGAAGAGCTAACGGGTTCCAAAAATCAGATAATCAAACAAAAAACAATAAAAAACAACAAACATTTCTCATAGGCGTAATCATTTGCATTCACATGGATTACAACAAGTAAAATAAATTAAAGGTTTAGTTGTTCATAGCATACGAAGAAAAAATGAAGCATTCAAGCAACATGGAGTCTTTAAATTCAGTCTAACCATACATTAAACACTTAAAAAGCTATTTTAATTAGATAGACAATTATTTTGTTTTGTTTAACTTTAGAATTGATCCACTGTTCGAAATATTAACTTAAATTTATACTTAATTTTTAGTAATGCTGCAAGAACATTGGTTTAAATTGTTTTCATTTTGATTAGTTTAACGCAGTCTGGTGGTGATTGTTAATACTAGACTTAGTAGTAATTCATAATAAGATAATTTAAAATGGGACTTTTTATTTGTAAGTTATTTTTCTTCTGACTAATTTTTACTTTCTTCTATATGTAATATAGAGAAAGTATTGGATTCGCGAAAATTTTCGACCTCCGTTTTTTGACGGATCTACACGTTTTGGGATGTCCTGAACACGAATTGATAGTTTTTAAAAAATGTCTGTCTGTCTGTCTGTCTGTGTGTCTGTCTGTCTGTCTGTCTGTCTGTCTGTCTGTCTGTCTGTGTGTCTGTATCATTTTTTTGTGGACGCTGTATCTCACGAACATATGAATGAAATTTAACCAAACTTGGTATTTAGTTGCACCCTGACATGAACTGGTGCCCATTAGATTTGAGGATCAATAGCTCAACAGGTGGCGCTGTAATCGCATTTTATGCAAATTTTTAACATGGCAGCATAGGACAAAATTCCGTATAAATGGGCATAATGAGAGTTATTTTAAACTTGTGATTGTAAAATTAATTTGAATTATTGATGATAGTAGTAGTTAACTAGGAAAAAAAATTGTGCATGGGGGGGCATCGGTTCCCCCCCTGGAGGGGAAGTACCCCCCCGGGGGGGTTAAATTTTGAAGATGGGTATCATTCGAAAGATCTCGTCAATACCTTTAAAACGAATGGTTGAACCATAAATCTGTGATAATTTAAAACAAAGTTATCGATTTTTTTTACTTTTACCAAAAAAAAAAAAAAAAAAAAACTTAGAAAAAAAATTCGATTTTTTTTTTTTTTTTTTTTTTTTTTTTATTATTGTTAGTGATTGAATATGTATTAATTTTCACAAAAAAAAAAAAAAAAAAAAAAAAAAAGAAAAAGAAAGAAAAAAAAAAATCTTTTTTTTTTTTTTTTTTTTTTTTAATATTGTTACTGATTGAATATGTATAGGAAAATATAGAAGAAAGTCTTGTGGTGGCCACAACATACTAGTTTCTGAACTTTTTATTTTTCTTTATTCTTTACCAAAGCAAATTGAATTTAACGAGAGGAGTAACTTTTTGATGATTAAGGTTAACTATATAGATTATACTTTCAGTTACTAGTCTTAATTCTTTTATTTTATGATTCGCCAGTTTTTTAATTCATTACACTCAATCATAATTTATATTTCCTATCCTGAAATTTCACAACATTTATTTATTTATTTTTATTTTTATTCTTTTTTTATTTGTTCTTGTTAATTTTAATGTTTTTTTTAAATTACTTCTCATAACTAATTTTTAATGATCGTTTTAGACAACCGAATAACGAAGAAATTAAAAAAATTATGAATTTTATCAATTTAAGTTGGAGAAAAAAAAAGAAATGTATTTTAATACCTATTAAATGCAACAAGCCTTCTTATTTTATTTATTTCTTTACATAATTTCAGCATTCCACCCATCCAGCCAGCCAAACACCCCCATCCATCCTCCGTAATCAAACATCTGCCCACTTAACCACCACCTTTTTTAATGTCTTTAATTTTATTATTACTATTATTATTATTTTAATATATTATTGATAGAGACATATGTATGTATATTTTCAAATGTTATCAAATTTCTTTTGGTAAGTTTTTTACGCATAACAAGAATGGATGTGACGTCGTATGCTTCAAGAACTAATCTAGGAGGCTTTGTTGTTTGCCAAAATTTAATCAGCAATCAGCATCAATCTCTATAAAAATCCAATTATTCTCTCTAGGGGCAAGGTAAATGTAAAGAATATTCAATTAGAATTTACAAAAAAAAGTGAAAAAAAAATAATTATAATAATAATTTTAAATAAACAAAACAAATAAATAAATGGCTTTTCCGTTAAAATATAATCTTTTTTTCCAAGATTCTTGGAAGATTTTTACAGTTGGAAATTAGTAATTGCGTCCTCGTGTCGAGGGTTACATACAAAATTTTAGGGAATTCTGTGCTTTATTTTTAAGTTATTTGGTATACATAGACAAACGTTTTCTGAAAATGATCAAATCGTTTTTAAGTCTTTCGAACACATAAAATACACCAAAAGCTGAATTTTTGCAACTTTTACTAATTATAATACATTTTATCCTTATGAATATAAGGGAGATTAAAAGGTATTTTTTTTATCTTCTTGAGATTTATAAAGTCAGAACCCAAATGCCCATTTGCACCAAATATCCGGCTCTAACAGCGTCCCAGACATTCTGCTTTCAAATGTAGTAAACGAAAGGATCTGCGATGAAATCTAGGTAATACTTATCGATCTAGCTTTTTGAGTTTTTCGAGGTTTTCTTCGAAACTCGCATGGATATTGGCTAGGATTCTTTAGGAGGACCAACATAGCAAACATTCTACCCTGTTCCCTTGAATAGACTGTTTGCTTTATCTCAAACACCACACCATATTACATCATACCAATACCAGCACTGCTGAATAGCCAGTGTTGCCAGCTCAAATTTTGTCATGTCCCTACTGCTCAAAATGCCCAACATTGACGATAAAAGTGCCTACTTTGGTGAAAAATTATGAAAAAAAAAAAAAATGGAAAAGTAACAAAATCCATGAAAATTCCTATAAATATCTTTAGAAGCACTTCCGAAAAAGTCCCTACGAATTCAAAATCGACCCTACATCCCGAAAAAAAAACTGCTAAAAGTCCCGACGCGTAGGGGTAAATCCCTACGGTTAGCAACACTGTGAATATCCTAAACGGACCGGCCTTGAAGTAAAGTTGTTTTCATATTTCAAGTTCAACGGAGTCTTCATACAAAAGGGAAGAACAGCATAGTTATTGCATAAAGATTTGAAAAAGAAAAAGGGAAACAGGTTCTTATAACTACAATATATTATGTTCAGTTTCACTTTCACTGTCATTCGTAACACGTAGTCCGTTTCTAGTCTATCATGCAGACGAAGATTCATAATGGTGCCTGAAGTCAACGCGAGTGTGAATTCAAGCACAATTTATATCTTACAGATAATAGCATCGTAAATTCATCTGAAATTCCAATGTATATAACTAGGATTTACTTCCATACCTGTGCTGGGATTACGATTTATATATGATGGTATGAAATTTATTAATTTTTCAGTTTGATAGTTACATTCTCTGATAGAATTAATAACATTTATACATGTAAGCTACTTTTCAAGGAACAAAAATTGAATTTCGCTTTTTTTTTTTTTTTTTTTTTGCTGTTGGCATACCTCCACTTTAATATTGTTATCATATAAGAGTTTTAAATGTTACAAGTTTTATTTTGTTTATTTTAAAGCAGTATATATATATATATATTAAGAAATATATAAATGGGTATTTAAAAAAAAACTCTTTTTGCTCATTATTACTTTCTTCTATATGTAATATAGAGAAAGTATTGGATTCGCGAAAATTTTCGACCTCCGTTTTTTGACGGATCTACACGTTTTGGGATGTCCTGAACACGAATTGATAGTTTTTAAAAAATGTCTGTCTGTGTGTCTGTCTGTGTGTCTGTCTGTCTGTATCATTTTTTTGTGGACGCTGTATCTCACGAACCAATGAATGAAATTTAACCAAACTTGGTATTTAGTTGCACCCTGACATGAACTGGTGCCCATTAGATTTGGGGATCAATAGCTCAACAGGTGGCGCTGTGATCGCATTTTATAGGACAAAATTCCGTATAAATGGGCATAATGAGAGTTATTTTAAACTTGTGATTGTACAATTAATATGAATTATTGATAATAGTAGTAGTTAACTAGGAAAAAAAATTTGTGCATGGGGGGGCACCGGTTCCCCCCCTGGGGGGGAAGTACCCCCCCGGGGGGGTTAAATTTTGAAGATGGGTATCATTCGAAAGATCTCGTCAATACCTTTAAAACGAATGGTTGAACCATAAATCTGTGATAATTTAAAACAAAGTTATCGATTTTTTTTACTTTTAACAAAAAAAAAAAACTTAGAAAAAAAATCGTATTTTTTTTTTTTTTTTTTTTTTTTAAACGAAATTTTACCAAACTTGGTATTTAGTTGGTCCCCGACATAAACTGGTGCTGATTATATTTGCGGATCAATAGCTCAACAGGAGGCGCTGTGATAGCATTTTATCTAAATTTTTAACATGGCAGAATAAGACAAAAATTCGTATAAATGTGCATAATGAGAGTTATTTTACACTTGTGATTGTAAAATTAATATGATTTATTGATAATAGTAGTACGTAACTAGGAAAAAATTTTTGTGCATGGGGGGGCATCGCTTCCCCCCCTGGGGGGGAAGTACCCTTAAAAAAAAACAAGTACCCCTCCAAAAAAAAAACCCTTAGAAAAAAAAATTGTATTTTTTTTTATTTTTTTTTTTAAATATTGTTACTGATTGAATATGTATAGGAAAATATAGAAGAAAGTCTTGTGGTGGCCACAACATACTAGTTTAAAATGTATTTATCTGCTCAATCTATTTAAACAATAATTAGAAAAGAAATTTTGTAGAAAATGTAAGTTAATGTTTGGCAGATCAAACGCGGCTGAAGTTGTTTTGAAAACTACATTGTTAAAATACGGCTAAATCAATAAGGGACTTCTTTCTAGAATTTTCTGACCATGTCTAAAATTCAATACTCTAAATTTTAAGTTTTAAATGCTTTTTAATAAAAATAATCTGTGTCATTCACACGACTTTCTCTTACCCTGCAATTTAATACCATAAATACTGATTGCAGATTAAGGCAAACATAACGAATATGGTTATGTAAACTTACGTTAAAACAATTCAAATTAGGCTTCAGAACAGCTTTATTTCACAAATAATTCTGTGTGAGGGGGGCTACGGCCCCCTGCACGCAACATTCCATGAAACTTAACAATCTTGATTAAACTTTCCTAGTAACAAACGTATTAAATGAAAAATACAACATTTGGATGGCCTGAAATTATTTGTTTTTAATTTACTCTAAGAGACACAGATAAAGATCAAACGTTAAAAATTTTACTTCGATATTCAGGATGCCTCAAAACATGTAAATGTACAAAAACCAATGGATGAATATTTAGCTTAAAAAAATACATTATTTACCATATGGCTATTAGGAATTAATTTCAATTCCTGAGCAGCTTTCCAGGACATGATCAAATATTACAGAAAAGAACTTTTACGAACAATAAAAAAGAATGTTATGGCTTAAATATTGGCAACCCTGTATATCTTTTGAAGGTAATGCACACATCACATGGTGCACATAAATATACTCCTATTTTAATAACACACGGTACAACCTGAAATGTACTTTCATCAATTTTCAAGCATTGTCGCACTATACTCTAGCTCTTTTGTGTAGCCCTGTAAACAAACAGTGACTGATTTCCATATCATATTCTACATTAAACATGTTTTTACGCATACGCAAAAGATATATTCGTTTCGTTTGGTTTAGTGCAGTCTATATAGACGTTAAACTCTACTTATCTGCAATTTCCCTCATAGACGTAATGCATTTAAATTCTCTTGGGTATCCCTGTACGCGAACCATTTGCTTCATCTCAACGAAAAGTGTATGATACACATTAAGAATACCAAATTTAGAATTTTTGCTGCTACTTGTTCTTAAGATAGGCTGATAACAGACAAACCGACCGCTAAAAATATGATTTTCGTATTCAGGGGACCTTAAAACGTGTAAATATAACAAAAACTGACTTTCCAAAATTTGACCCTAAAACATTACTTTCTCTACCATATATCTGTACTGATAAGTATAAAGGATTTAAGTCCATTTTCTTGATTTTTCAGGAGACGAAAAATAAAGTTAAACTAACTAAAAACTAATCAGAAGAATCGATTAGGAAAAAGGGATTATGTTGATTTATACCCTTTATACCGTTCAGTGATTGTCAACCTTCATTTAATAAAAGGAAAAAAATTGAATTAAATATTTTATACAAAGATTAATGCTAAATTTCTGACTTGAATCCTTTTTTACCAATGGATTTTCTAAAAGACTAAATGACATGGATTTAAATACTTTATACCAATCGATAGAGAATTTTTTTCTGGGTCTGACTATGTACTTAACTCAAAATCGACATTTTTGGACTTAAATCCTTTATACTTATCAGTACAGATATATGGGTAAGAGAAAGTAACATTTAGTAATATTAATACAATTAAAATACATTCAAATATATTCCAATTTTCTTGCAAGAAACGTACCTTTATTATCACATATGAGTATATCCTGCATGTGCATATCTGAAAAAAGTTCACTTCTTTAAATATTCGACATTTATTATTAGGGTATAAGACTTACTTTTTACTTTCTCTTATCCATGTATATGGCAAAGAAAGTATTGTTTTAGGGTCAAACTTTCGAAATTGAATTTTTGTTATATTTATATGTTTTGAAGTTCTCTAAATTCAAAAAGTATGTTTTTAGCGGTTGGTCTCTATGTGTGTGTCTGTATGTGTATCTGTCTGTTTGTCTCTCTGTTATCAGCATATCTCAAGAACAAATAATAGCAGAAAGTCCAAGCTTGGTATTCTAAACGTGTATCATATTGGGATGCTGCACTAAACTTTTCGTTGAGAATCAGCCAAATGGTTCGTGCACAGGGTCACTCAAGAAAATTCAAATACATTACGTTAATGGGGAAAAGAGTTAAAAAATTTATAGACTTCACTAAACTAAATGAAACGAATATATATATATTTAAGCATAAAAGCATGTTTCATGTAGAATATAGGTAGAATATAGTATAGAATTCATTCATTATTCGTTTACAGGGCTACACAAAAGAACTAGATTATAGTGACACAATACTTGAAAATGGATGGAAGTGTATTTGAAGTTGTGCCTTATGTTATTAATACAGGATTATATTTATTTGCACCATGATGTGTGTACATAACCTTCAGAAGATTTACACGGCTGCCAATATTTAAGCCATAGCATTATTTTATATTGTTAGTAGAAGTGCTTTATTATAATATTTGATCATGTTCAGGAAAGCAGCTCAGAAATTGAAATTAATTCCTCATAGCCATATGGTAAATAATGTGTTTTTTAAACTTCATTGGTTTTTGTATATTTACACGTTTTGAGGTTTCTTGAATATCAAAGTCAAGTTTTTAACGTTTGATCTTTGTCTGCGTCTCTTAGAGTAAATTGAAAACAAATAATTTCAGGTGATCCAAATGATTTATTTTGAAGTTAATACATTTGTTACTTGAAAAGTTTGAAGAAATGTTGCGTGTGAAAGTTGTCTGAATAATTTTAAATGAACATTTGAAATCTACAACAGATTTGAATTCTATATAAATGTAGGTACAATAATGAAACAGGGGGTTGAGTGGGGCGGTAGACCCACTCACACAGAATTATTTGCATAATAAAGCTATTCCGAAACCTAATTTGAATTGTCTCATCATAGGTTTACATAATAGTATTCGTTATCATACCCCTTAATCTCCAATCTGTATTTATAGTATTAAATTTCAAGGTAAGAGAAAGTCGTGTGAGTGACACACCAGATTATTATTATTATTACTATTATTATGAAATAAGCTTGCAAATTTCATTTCAGAAAATTTTGGAGTGGAAGGCTGATTTTTTTTTTTTTTTTTTTTTTTTTTTGGTGAGATTAAATTAAATAATATTAAAATTAATAAAATTTCATGGATATAAAATTTATATTAAAATTTCGTGGTCTATTGGAATTGTGCCATGAATATTAATGTCACTTGATATAGCTGTGTTTACAGACTCGGTGACTTTGCCAACGAATATTATGTGAGAAATGCCTAGCTGGTAATCAGCCAGCGTAGCTCAATGGTTTGAGCAATCGCACGTAAAGCGGAAGTCCCGGGTTCGATTCCCGGCTCTGGTATTTTTCACATAGTTGGTATAAAAAATCCGCCTTCCATTCCAAAATTTTCTGAAATGAACTTTCATGGTTGATGAATGAATTTCTAATTTATATTAAGCTTGCAAAGTTTTCTCTTTCGAAAAAGAATTTTTAATATGAAATAATCTTTGTCAAATGCAACATTTTTAAAGGGTTGTTTTTAGAATAAAGTATTTCAATCAATAACATACACAATTAATAATATTAATACTATATACATATGGTTTGTAAAAGTAATTTTTTTTTTTTTTTTTTTTTTTTTTTTTAATTTTAAACAGGAGTGATTGTTGTTGAAAATTAAATTAAACCGTGGATATTTTTAAGATGTATCCTATTCACTTACCTAATAACATATGTAATTTAATATTTCTTCTGGTTCCTATAATTCTATCATTTTAAAATATTAAATTAATAAAAAATTATAAATTAACACATTAAAAACAAGAAACAAGTCCTTCCGGCTTATTCGGAAGGGTAGGTTGATTTCTTTTTCCTTATCAAGTTGCCGTCATTTTGTTTCAAAATGGCGGTTACAAATTATTAATGCACTTGGTAGAAATATTGATGTAGGCTATCTACATATGGAGTTTTAAGCAAATCGGTTCATAAATACCTTTTTATGTAAATTTAAAATTTTCAACAAGTGGCCGGCGCTTGGAAACAAGATGGTGGGCCAAATTGACAAATATATCAAATGCATTTGTGAGATAAGACTACTGTACAAATATAGTTGAAATTAATTCAGACTCTCAAAAGTCATCGTGTTGAAAAATCAAGTGGCTGCCACTTGGATCAAAATGGCAGAGAAAGTTGCTCAGTGAACTAATTAATCTAAGATATTGTTGCAAATTTGAAAAAATTCAATTTTTTTTTTTTTTTTTTTTGTAGAAATTCTTTTAACGAGGCTTAGTAAGTTGATTAAATGTTAATTATCTGCATTTCTAGTTTGTTTTAACGTTAAAATAGCCTAATTTTCCCTTAAAAACGCATTAAAAAGCTTCAATATGGCAGGTAATGAATTTGGCGCCAAATTTGACAACTTTTCCACTTGGCGACTTTTGGCGAGAAAGTCCGTAGTTCATTAATAAACTTCATTGAGACACTTATAAAGTCTATGTATACATCAAAATTCAAACAAATTCGGAATACGCTTTTTACAATATGAATTTGAAATTTTCAAGTGGTCTCCACTTGAAAACAAAAGGGTGGAGCATCATGGTAAAGAAACTCATCCAAGATATTAATAACACAAGTTAAGACGCTGTCCAAGTTTGGTTCGATTTGAAGTATTATTTCGGAAATTATCGTGATTTTAAATTTTCAAGTGGTCCCGCTTAACTTAAGATATCCGCCACTTTATTAAAAATGGCGGATATACACTGATGGAAAAAAAAATCCCAACACCAAGAAAAAATTATTGTACAGTAATGAAATTTCAGCAATACATTTGTCTAGGTAACATATTTAATTGATTAAAGTTTCAAGATCACAGGTAGAGTCATTGGCGAGAAGAGCCATTTCAAATGTGAAATGTTGGTACATTAGTAACCGGTGTAACCGCCAGAATTTTGAATGCAAGCATACAAACGTGCATGCATTGTGTCGTACAGGTGTCGGATATCAGTTTGTGGGATGGAGTTCCATGCCTGTTGCACTTGGGCGGTCAATGCAGGGACAGTTAATGCTGGTTGTGGATGACGCTGGAGTTGTCGTCCAATGATGTCCCATACGTGCTCGATTGGAGAAAGATCTGGTGATCTACCAGGCCAAGGCAACACGTCGACACTCTGTAGAGCATGTTGGGTTACAACAGCGGTATGAGGGTGAGCGTTATCCTGTTGGAAAACACCCCCTTGAATGCTGTTCATGAATGGCAGCACAACAGGTTGTATCACTAGACTGACGTATAAATTTGCAGTCAGGGTGCGTGGGATAACCACGAGAGTGCTCCTGCTGTCATACGAAATTGCTCCCCAAACCATAACTGCAGGAGTAGGCCCTGTGTGTCTGGGCCGCAGACATGTCGCTTGCAGGCGTTCACCTGGCCTCCTTCTAACCAACACACGGCTATCACTGCGACCAAGGCAGAACCGGCTTTCATCAGAAAACACAACAGATACCACTCCGTCCTCCAATGAGCTCTAACTTGACACCACTCACGTCGCAAACGGCAGTGGTTTGGAGTCAGTGGAATGCACGCTACAGGGCGTCTGGCTCGGAGCTGTCCTTGAGGTAACCGATTTGTAACAGTTCATTGTGTCACTGTGGTGCCAACTGCAGCTCGAATTTCAGCTGCAGACGCAGTACGATTAGCCACAGCCATACGCCGAACACGGCGGTCTTCCCTCTCAGTAGTGCCACGTGGCTGCCCGGAACCCGGTCTTCTTGAGGCAGTACCTTCCTTGACAACTGCTGCCAACACTCATGCACAGCGGATACATTCCTGCCAAGTCTTTCTGCAATATCGCGGAAAGAAAACCCACCTTCTCGTAGCCCTACTACACGACCTCGTTCAAACTCAGTGAGCTGTTGATAACGGCTTCTTCGTCTTTTTAGAGGCATCCTTGACTAACATTAACCCACTACGTCAAATCTCAACTGTAAATAACGATCACGAACCTTACAGCGCTTATTTAAAGCAAACCTCATTTGCATGTTCATAGTGTCGCTACTAGCGCCACACTTATGCGCGTAGCTCGAAATTTGAATCGACGTCATCTTTCAGATGTATAAACACGCCTACCAAATTTCGTTTATCTAGCACAGCTCCTTCCTGGTGTTGGGATTTTTTTTTTCATCAGTGTAGTTCATTAATAAAGTTCTTTGAGACTCTTGTATAAACTATGTATACATCAAAATTAAAAAAAATTCAGAATACGCTTTTTGCAATTTGAATTTGAAATTTTCAAGTGGTCTCCACTTGAAAACAAAATGTCGGAGCAACTTGGTTAGTAAACTCATCTAAGATATTTATAAGATAAGTTAAGACACTGTCTAAATTTGGTTCTATTTGGAGTATTATATCGGAAGTTACAGTGATTTTAAATTTTCAAGTGGTAGCCTGATTTCAAGTGGCCCCGCTTAACTTAAAATATCTGCCACTTTATTAAAAATGACGGATAAATTTAATTAATAAGCATCACTGAGACCCTTATGTGATCTATATTTACATCAAATTTCAAACAAATTCGGAATACGCTTTTTACAATTTGAATTTGAAATTTTCAAGTGGTCTCCACTTAAAATCAAAACGGTGGAGCAACTTTGTTAACAAACTCATCTAAGATATTTCCAAATTTGGTTCGATTTAGAGTATTATTTCGGAAGTTATAGTGATTTTAAATTTTCAAGTGCGGTAGCCTGATTTCAAGTGGCCCCGCTTAACTTAAAATATCTGCCACTTTATTAAAAATGGCGGATAAACTTCATTAATAAATTTCATTAAGACCCTTATGTGCCCTGTATTTACATCAAAATTCAAGCAAAATCTTGCTTTAAATCTGCTTTTTACATTGTGGGTTAGAAATTTTCAAGTGGCTGCCACTTGAAAATAAAAGGTCGGAGCAACTTGGTTAACGAACTCATCCAAGATATTTATAAGATCAGTTGACTGTCCAAATTTGGTTCGATTTGGAGTATTATTTCGGGAGTTATCGTGATGACAAAATTTTCATTGTATATATATATATAGATAGATAGATAGATAGATAGATAAACGAAGTGATTGCTATAGGTCGATTTCTAAAGAAATCAACCTAAAAATCTGGTGTAAAGCAACCTCATGACTTCCATTACCCACTATATAACATGCGTAAACGTGTATTATACGCATGTTTTTGGAGATATGATCAGAAATCATAAAACTGATCCAACGAAGTACAAAACAAAAATTTTTCTGGTAAGAGAAACTTAAAGACAATAAAACAAAACGTAAAGACAATAAAACAAAGTTTGCGTAGCAAATTAAAAAATAAGAAAAAAAAAATGGTAGTGTTTTTTTTTTTTTTTTTTTTTTTTGAACACCAATTTTTGAGACCTAAATTTAACCATTAACCTACCTAAGCATGATGACTTAATTTTTCTGTAATAACCATACTTGAGAAAATATATCTAAAATTGATTTATGTAACAATTTTCTAGAAATTCGTTATATTCGTTTTTGAGATGCCAACTATTACCAAAACTTCGTATACTCAATTATTGACACAAAAACAATAATTACTTACAAAAGGATGTTTGAAAAGGAGTTAATATGACAAGTTTCAGAAAAATCCGTACAACCGTTTTTAAAGAAACGCACTTGCGAAACCTGAAATTTTGCTATTTGTACAGAACGCCTATCAATTTTTCTGAACTAACTAAATCGTTTGAAAGGACATCTAATAGAGTGTTTATCCAGCAAATTTGAAGAAAATCATTAAAGCTGTTTTTGAGATACGGACTTACAGTCCTACTTCGGTTTCCGATGGCCCACTTCAGTTTTTCCAATTTTCACTGAAACTTGAAAAATTCATCTGTACACCAGACCTGTATCAATTCTGATGTTTCGTAGTTCTATCTTCATTAGTTTCGAAGATATGATAGCCAAAAGATTCCGCACATACATGCACACACACACACGCTGACCAATTGCCAAAAACTACTTTTTTGGACTCAGGTAACCTTTAAACGTGTAAACGTGAAGATATAGCAAATTTTTTTTATTTTGACAAATTTACAGACAAAAATCTGATTTTATTAATATAGGTTGTCTAAAAATTTATCTTTGTGTTTTTATATTTTTCGTGGAGATAAGCATCGGTTGCGACCATTTGCAGGTGCTCCAAAGCACTCACGTTGGCGTTGGAAGGTAATAAATTAATATATAAATAGATTAATATATACTAAATTAATAGATAAATAAATAGATAATAATAATAGCAATAATAATAATAAAACCTTTGTAAAAAAAAAAAAAAAAAAAAAAAAAACCATAAATTGCAAAAACTAACAAAATCATAATTCTTCTTGACCTGCCATTTAAGCTTGTAAACAAAAAAGGTATGCAATGCATTGCTAAAGAATAAATTTCTATTATTATTATTATTATTAACTTTTTTTTTCAGGTTTCAATGGAATTAGAGAGCGTTTTCTACAATTTATAAAGTTAATTTTTGGAAAATATTTTTTGGAAGCAATATGAGTCTTTGCTGTTGTATTAAAGCCCGAGATGTAAGTATTCAAAACGAATTATTTTCTAAATATTAAAAGAAGAATCGTATACATTTTCGTAACTTTGTGTTAGTGATATTTTACGTTTTATATAGTTAATATGTGAATCGTATAAAAAGTTTGAATATTAATTGATATAAAAAGTATTGTTAATTTTTTTATATATTTTTTCATAAATAGCACAAAGATTAACTCTTATCTTTGTAATTTAATTTTTTTAAATGCCCTTTTTAGTTTTTACTTTATTAGTTTTTACTTACGCATACCGCTTAAAGATTCGGAGCAACGAAGACAATTATATTTTGAAATGCTGTCAGTTGTTTCACCAGTACATTGTGGGTATGCAAAAATTGAAACGGAACGTTTGCTATTTTTTCGTTTGAATCAAACCAAACTCCGTTCCGAAGAATCCATTCACTTGTGAGATGCAGTTGTGAATGAAGGTATAGTTCGGCTTTCACGAGTTGGCCCCTGTCAATCAAGCGTGACGTAGGCAGCGACGATTCGATTACCTTGAAATCGGTTGAGGGTGAAAAGGGAGGTGGTTTGCTATCTTTACGAGTTTTGCGACATTTTGGCGAAAATATTGTTTATTATCTATTTACTTATTTCCAAATTAGGAGAACTTTTGGGCTTTCTAATGCGTTATATCATTAAAAAATATTTGTTACATCATAACTCATAACTAATTATTAATAGGATGAGGAATGTTATGATTATCTAAATGATATTTCAAAATTTCGGTTTGCAGTCTTTTTTTTTATCTTCTTCTTCTTCTTTTTTTTTTTTTTTTTCTTTTTTTCTTAATGTCCTAATTTGGACCTAGCACCATAAAAAAAATTACCAATCTACCAAACTTTCTTTCTTTTTGCTTTCTTTCTCTTAAAAAAAAAAGAAAACTAAAAAAAAAAAAAAAGAAAGAAAGAAAAAAAAGAAAGAAAGAAAGAAAAATATTTAAAATTTAAATAAAATTAAACCTGTAATTAAAATTTTTTCTTTTCTTTTCTTTCTTTCTCCTTTTTTTTCTTAGACAAAATACATAGAAATGAAAAGCCATTATAAGAATAATGTAAGAAATTATGTTTCATATTCGTATCTGATGTCTATACAAATATTCTGAGAGCTATTGTACATAATACTGTAGATTATGTGTACAGCTCAATTTATTTTAATAAAATTTCCCATTTATTTATTAAGTATTTTTCAAAAAAATTTTCTTTTCTTTAAAAAAAAAAAAAAAAAAAAAAGAGTATAGCGTAAAAACTTTTTCTCATTTTTATTTTTTAAATTTTTTCAAAGAAAAAAATTTTTTTTTTTTCTGAAATACAAAATAAAATGCGTGGACAATAATTTATAATCCATAAAAGCAGCACGATTTTTTTTTTCTTGTTTAAATTTATTGCTCAAAACTTCTTTATGCAAATAAGTCATTAGTGCTTATTGAAATTTCAGACATGATTGAAAAGTGTTTTTTTTTTTTTTTTCCTTTTAGTTTATGTGTCATTGATTTTTACTTTCCGAACACTATAGTGAGGAAAGTATTGTAATTATGTCAAAAATCCGAATTCGAGATTTTGATGTTTCTATACGTTTTGAGGTCCCCTGAGTCCGTTTTCACTATTTTTACGATGATGTATGTATGTATGTGTGTATGTCTGTGAGTGAACACGCTAGCGTCTAAACGCTTTGTTCGATTAACCTGAAAGTTGGTACGCATATTGTAAGTCACCATAGTACGAACCCTATAGATTTTGGTGAATCTAGCACTTATAGTTTTTTTTACAGGGACACAAAGAAAAATTCTTTATCATTATGGCCTATGGGAGCAAAATCTTAAAAGTGCGACAGCATCTAAACGCCTTATTCAATTGAGCAAAAATTTTATACACATATTATAGATCACAAATACTCAATCTGTATAGATTTTGGAGAATCTAGCACTTATAGTTTTTTTTACAGGGACACAAAGAAAAATTCTTTATCATTATGCCTATGGGGCCAAATTTTTAAAAATGTGATAGCGTCTAAACGCCTTATTAATCCGAGCAAAAAATTGTACACATGTTATAGATCACAGTTGAACTAACTGTATAGATTTTGGTGAATCTAGCACTTACAGTTTTTTTACAGGGACACAAAGAAAAATTCTTTATCATTATGGCCTATGGGACTAAATTTTTAAAAGTACGATAGCATCTAAACGCCTTATTGAATTCAGCTGAAAATTTATATGAGTATTATAAATCACTGTTGCACTAACTATAAGCATTTTGGTGAATCTAACATTTATAGGTTTTTACAGGGACACAACGAAAATTTCTTTATCATTATGATCTATGGGCTCAAAGTTCAGTAGCGTTAAATAAAACAACGTGTAATAGATGGAGAAAAATACTCAAACACTCTATTATGGTTTTCTCTCTTTTGTTTGTTTAACAACTACTCTTTCTTTACTTTATCTACAAAACTGTTGATTACTCAATGTTCGGAAAGTCGAGTGGAGTCACTCCAGATTTTTAAATATTAACACTTGCTCCTTTTAATAGGCAAAACGGATTTCAGCTGGCGAAGAGTAAAAATTCATGGCAACCTTCTTTTTTCCCCACCCATTCATTCTTTTCACTTTGTGCACCCCTACCTTAAAATAAACTCTTCGAAAAGAAGGAGGGACGAAGTGCCAACTCGTGGAAGTTGAACTATAATACAACCAACGTTGGAAAGCTAACTATTTTGCCTTCTTCATACATAAGCAGTCCACATACATGTGCCACTGCAAAGCGTGGCAGGGTACAGCTAGTTTATTTATACTGATAAACATTTTCAAAGTTATTGTTCCTTCTCTCTTTTAACCTCTAAAAGATGTCTGTATGTTTGAGTATGTATCTGTCACCTTTTTAAGCAAACGATGCTGTAAAGAGCTAGAAATTTGACATGGTTATAGATCAACACTCGAATTATTGCTCTATGGAACCCGATTTTCGATATTGTTATTATTATTATTATTATTGTATTTATTCATGCTTTTGTGGTATTTTAGACGGGAACACAGATATCATGGGTAAAAGGTAATATATAAAGGGCGCTGTGTAATAGAAAAGAGAGTTTAAAAATTTTGAAAATGGGGATAAATTAGCACAGTGTCTCCAATCTCAAAATAGTAATAAATGGAGACAAAAAAAAATTTGAAAAAAAGTGCACAAATATCAATTTTTAAATTTCGACAAAAGGTTTACTTAGAAAAATAGCGCCACATATTACCCTAGCGATAATTTTTGGAAAACTTTTTAAGTTTATTTATTTGTTTTGTGTAAACGTTCGTTCCCCGTCTTGTTTAATCTTTCTACAAACTTTGGTGCTGTTTGAAATTCGATCGCTCTACAGATTATTGTAAGCATTGTCAGTTTAATTATGCACCCTGTACATCAAGAGATGATTTATTTGAGTTACTAGGTAGTGAAATTTTACAGAAATCTGAGTTTATTTGAAACTTTAAAATGCCTCAAATTGTTACAGAGGTGACAACATTTCCGTACGTCTCCAAATAACACACCACATACTAAACGTTTTAACCCTTTAACGCGCGCTGTCCTCGCTGCGAGGACGCAAAATTTAAGATCCAGCTGCAAAAATTCATCCCAGAAAATTTTTAGCAAAAATTTACGTTTATAACATATCAGAAAAGGTCGGTTTTTTTAACCTTAAGCTTTAAAATTTCTTTTAGTTTAATTTAGTTCATGAATTCCGGTTGCAGTATAATTTAAATGATCTGAATTGTCTTGCGCCGCAAAGGGTTAATAGTTAAACAAAATTTTTTAAAGTTCAGGAGGTTTTGTTGAAAATTAAAAGACAAAACTGAAAATTAAAGTTAAAAATACATAAGTGATGATACAGTTGAATTGCTTGGGACAAATATAAATACACTGGTTACATGTCCCGGCATACAAAATTCCTGATGTAAATGTAACCACAGGGGAAAACCAAAAAGCTCATGAACTAGAACAATCTGAAGTTATATTCAAAATCTACAAGCAAAACTTAATTTTCTTATCAAATATTGTAATATATACTTCACAAATACAACAACTGCAAAGCTCCGACAGTTATTCATTGTCAGAGTTTTTAGAGTTCGCGAATAAGCTGGTCACCGAAGGGGGCTAATCTATAAGGAAATAGAGTATTAATAATAACTTTAAATTGATTTTCAGGAAATAAATTCACAATTTTTGTTTATTATTAGTACTATTATCAGTACTTATACATTTTTGTTCTTTTTCATGCAGGAAGATGAAATAAGTCTTGATCATCTTCCGTACGATATGGAAATCCCAGTGAAAAGTCGGAAGCAAACAGATTTGCCATGTTTAGTGATATTAGTAATATTTTTCTCTTTTTTGGTAAGCACTTTTTTATAAATATAACATTCTTCTACTATTGAGATTTATGTATAACAATAATAATAATAAAAAAAAAGATTCTTTTTAATTGAAAAATAATAATTTTTTCAGAAGAATAATTATAAATCATAATATTAATAATTTTGAGTTGTTTTGATTGTTGAATCATGCACTTGAGATAAAACCCAATTTCTCCCTTTCAAAATACATTCAAGTGATTGTTTCTCTATCATACATGTATCGATATAATTCAATATAAATATTTTAAATATCAATGAGAGGTGAGTTTATGATGTGACCTTGAATCTTCCCCATAATCTGCTATGTTGTGTTGCATGAAACGTTGGTTGCAAATTTCACGTATGATACGGTCATTATTCCTATTAATATGATTTTATTTTATAAAATATTACGGATATAAATATGATTTCAAATTCCGCATTTTACAGATATTGTATTCTAATACTTAATTTTACGGTGAATTACTTTGTTACGCCCATTTTGCATTAAAATACCAAACATGAAACAGTACCGACTGCGATCACTGTTTCAGAGGGTGAGTGTTTTCTTTCTCACTCGACCTTGCGAAATGACCGAGTTACATGCCGATCCAATCGTGGACGTGCCAGTTGCGGTCAAGTCCCGATCGAATAAAGATCCCCGAAGAAAGTATCAATCATTTCTGTAGAGCAGGGGCTGATACTTTCTAAAATTAATTAGTTTAAAATTAATAAGTTCTAAGTAAACACTTTGACAATAAAAATGTCTAACAGCACAAATTTTTAATGTAGTGTGTAATTGGTACATTTCTAAAGACTTGGGAATATTCATTAGCTGATTTTTATTTTAAAAAGGATTATTCATTGTTTTAGGTAATCTGCGTGAGTGTGGCTGGTAGTCAAGGCGATATCAGGCGTTTCATATATGATTATGATGACAGAGGAAACTTATGTGGTTTCAAAAATACACCAATTGATGGTATCGTGGGATCTGGACTAGACCTTACTGAAGAAAAGTAAGCTTGAATTTAACATTAATAATCTGGTGTGTCACTCACACGGATTTCTCTTACCCTGAAATTTAATACTATAAATACAGGTTGGAGATTAAGAGGTAAGATAACGATTACTGTTATGTAAACCTATGTTATCAATTTAAATTAGGCTTCGGAAGAGTTTTATATGATAATTAGTTCTGTCACACAGAATTGTAGAGAATACATTTATATAGAATTTAATTCTGTTCTAAAATTAAAAGCTTACTTAAAATTATACAGACAATTTTCACACGCAACTTTCATTGAAACTTACTAATCTTGATCAAACATTTCCAGTAACAAACTTATATTAACTTCAAAATACAACATTTGGATCTCATAAAATTATTCGTTTTTAAGTTACTCTAAGAGACAAAGATCAAACGTTAAAAAACTTGACTGCGGTAATCAGGAAGCCTCAAAACGTGTAAATACACAAAAACAAGCGATGAATATTTAGCTGAAAACATGCATTATGTACCATATCTCTATCAGGAATTTATTTCAATTCCCGAACAGCTTTCCTGGAAATGGTAAAATATTATTATTAAAGCATATCCACTTTGAATAAATAACTAGTGTGTTGCGGCCACCACACGAGTTTCTTCTATAATTTCCTATACAAATTCACTCAGTAAAAATAATTTATTAAAATTATTAATTAAAAAAATTATCTTCCATGATAATGCAGACGATTTTAATATTAAAGAAGTAGTATAACACTAAATAACCCCAAAAAGTTGAATTTATTCTCAAAATTACATTTAAAAAAAATCGATAACTTTATTTTAAATTATCGCAGATCGATGGTTCAACTATTCGTTTTAAAGGTATTGGCGAGCTCTTTTGAAAGATACCCATCATGAAAATTTACTCCCCTCGAGGGGGAGGCGAGGTTCCTACATACACAAAAATTTTTTCCCAGTTGACTATCTCTATAACGAAAAATATATATTCGTTTCATTTTGATTAGGGCAGTCTATAGATGCTAAACTCTTCTTACCTGCAATTTCTCCCATAGACGACTTTTGAGTGTCCCTTTACACGAATCATTTGCTTTATTTCAACGAATAGCTTAGAGTAGCATAACTATATGATACACATTTAGCATACCGAGTTTGAAATTTCTGCTACTATTTGTTCTTGAGATATGCTTATAACACAGACACAGACAGACAGACAGACCATTCGCTAAAAACATGATTTTCGTATTTAGGGGACTTCAGAACATGTAAATATGACAAAAACTCACGTTCGAAAATTTGACCCTTAAACAATAATTTCTCCACCCTATGGGTAAGGAAAAGTAAAAATAACCTCTTAGACTACCTATAGCTTAAGATATTTTCATTTATAATATTTGATACACTAAATGGTATCATACAGCAATAATGCTATTTTATTATTATTATTCCATATTATGACTTTTTAGGATACTGATTCCCCCCCCCCCCCCCAAACTCTTATATGTACTTACTGTCATTCACTACGGTATGTTTGTGAATCGCAACATAATTTAATTGTTGCCTTTTTTTTTTTTTTTCGAAAGAATTAAAAAAAAAACGTACATTTATTTAAAATGAGGAACATAAATTATAAAAATTAGAAAATAAATTAGAAATATCAGTCGTATCGTTACAAATAAGGTACCAAATGAAAGGGAAAATTTTTGTGAATCCGATGGATTAAACAGCTTATCGATCGGACCTTTAGGTTTTTTAAAATTAACTAACGTATGAATTTTAGGTGCCAACAGAAGATTGTGTGGAAAACGTTAGGAGAAATAAAAAAAAAAAAATCTGTTTCATATTAAGTTACACGTTTTTGAAGTGGGATTAAAAATTGCAGTTTTCAATTTTTTTTTTTTTTTTTAATTTTCTCTCACGAACACAGAAATATAATATACAGCCTGTACCCCACAAGACCTACTTGCATTTCAAATTTCATCAATTTTTTTGGTTAATAAACAAAAAATATACTTTATTATTATTATTATTATTATTAAATTTTATTCTAACTTCGAAAAGATTTATGTGATACGATACATTAAGAGTTTGGGTTTGAAAAGTTTTTTTAAATAGATCATTTTTTGTGTGTGATTTAAAAAAAAGTTAATTCCGTGGTAAAACTTATTAACAGAATTACTCATCGCTTAATGCACTTTTTTAAAATTCCGTTTTCAAATTCAAAACACTCCCAAACATTAAATTTTTTCTTGTTTACTAAAAATTCATTTTTAAAATTTTTAATATTGCATTTGGGTATGCTATAAATTGCGAAAAACCCATTTAGTTCATTTTTCGAATTTTTTACCTTAAAAGAAAAAGAAAAGTAAGAACGATTCTCTTACCAAATTTCGCCATAGAATAATATGGCCTTTGATAGAATCCTTCATTGGATCGAAAACGCGCGGGTTTCCCTAAATTTTTGACACGTGGATAAACCCGCCGATCTACCCGCAATTTCCCCCCCCCCCCTTTTTTTTTCCGAAAAATATTTTGTTGTTATTTTATGAATCTAATCTTATGGATACAGAAATTGGATGACATTCTCTTTCTCCAAAGTAATTTGAAGCATTATGACCTAAGACATGAGTTTATAACAACTACGTAAATGTTGACACTTGACGCTTAAAACTTTATTTGAGAAAATTATTTTCCTTCCATAATTTACTTCCTTATTTTACCTTTTACTTTCTTCTATATTTAATAGAAGAAAGTATTGGATTAGTAAAAATTCTCGACATCGGGTTTTTGATGTATTTACACGTTTTGAGAGCTGTAGAACACAATTTGACAAATTTTAGACAATGTCTGTCTGTCTGTGTGCGTGTGTGTGACAAAATTTTGTGGCAACTGTATCTCAGGGACTACTGCACAGAATTTCATATAATTTGGTACGTATTTACACATTGACATAAATTAGTTTCTATCAATTTTTAGCAAAAATTGTCCGACAGTTTGCGTTGCCATCCTGCTTTTTCTAAATTTTTAACATGGTGGTATAGAACAAAATTTTGTATAAATGTGCATAAAGAGAATTGTTTTTTAGTAATCAATATGAAATTTACAAGAATTATTTATAATAGAGATAGTCAACTGGGGGGAAAAACTGTATATGTAGGAGCCTCGCCTCACCCCCTGGGGGAGAAGTCCCCTCTCGAGGGGAGTAAATTTTCATGATGGGTATCTTTCAAAAGAGCTCGCCAGTACCTTTAAAACGGATCGTTGAACCATCGATCTGCGATAATTTCAAATAAAGTTATCGATTTTTTTTTTCATTTTTAACAAAAAAAAAAAAAAAAGAAAAAAGAAAGGAAAAAAAATATAATATTGCTTTTTTGGGGGTTATTTAGAGTTATACTACTTCTCGCTTCTCTAATACGGAAATTGTCTGCTTTATCATGGAGGATGATTTTTTTAAATAATAATTTTAATAAATTATTTTTACTGAGTGAATTTGTAATATAGAAGAAATTTATATGGTGGCGACAGCATTCTAGTTTAATAATACTGTTAAAATATTAGGAATATAATTTTTTTAAAGTTTTAATGCGTTTAAAATTTTGTTATATTCTACACTGAAGTTGTGCTTATAATTAGGTATATAACTTGCAGTTTTTTATATAACATTTAATCCTCTGAAAGGTAGAATTAATAATATATCTGTTTTTTGTGTAAAAGAACGATAGTTTTTTTTTTTTTTTTTTTTTACAGTCTTTGCATTTTTACTAACAGTGAAAATAATCTCATAAAGTTTACTTTGAAATAAAATATTTTTAGAAATTCCTCAATTAATTGTGAGAGTATATTCCAGAAGTTATTCTTCGTATTATAATAACCTTTTCCAAGGTACATGTCAGATTACCAGTTTTTAATGTATTGATATCTCACACCGTAGCGTCAGAGTAGAAAAATAAAAACATTCAAACTTGACCCAGAGAGCATAAGAATATAAACTCTACACAAACGCACTTTTGTCAAAAGAGCACAATAAATTTTGTTTTAATAATCAACAATGGCATGCACAATTTTATCAGTGGTGAATAGTTTGTACAGAAGATTAACAAAATAATGTGGATAACTTCGTAATTAGAGGTTTTATCGAATGTCTAGACAGAGAAAAGTTTCTCATGAAATTTCATAGATGTAAAGAAGATGTTATGTTAGGGGGCGTCCATTAATTACGTGAGGCGGTTTTGACGATTTTTTTATCTCCCCTCCCCCTTGGTGAGATTTCGTGAGATTTGGCTCGACCCTTAACCCCTTCCCTAATCTCACGTGAGATTTTTCAAAATTCATACTTTTACTGTAAATGCGTTGGATTTATTCCAAAAAACACAATTTGCTTTAATATTTTTATTGAAGACTAGTTAAGACTAGTTTTTAAGATTGCATAGATGTGCATAGATTGTATGTGGCTGGTCGGTGGCGCCTAAAACAATTGCTGCTTCGCGGCGTTCGGATAACCATGATAAATATTATCGTGTCAGATTGTGACATATCTAAGTCAAGAAACATGTTTTACTTGAATTTAACTCAATTTTCTCGCACTTTTACACTGTTTTTTGCGGGGAAAAAATTACGTGATATTCGCCGAGACCCCCCCCCCCCCCTCGCCCACGTGAGATTTGGTGAGATTCGGCTCGACCCTCTTCCCCTCCTGAACACCTCACGTAATTAATGGACACCCCCTTACATATATTTCAGCGAAAATTTTGTTCGGAAGACAAAAACCGTACATTATATTGCTATTGATTTATTCATAATAAAAATATGGATAAACCGTCTTATCATTTTGCTTCTCGCTAAGACTACTTGAAGTTTAATTAATTTTATCGACGACCGTTTCTGATTTTTCACGATATTTGCTTGAGTTTTTTTCTTCAGATAAATATATTTCACTATCGATTTGGCTAATAAATCATGCAAAAGAAATTTTGTTAAATCTTGCGCATGCACAAGCAAAAGTTGTTTAGTAAAAATGCATCAGATATTTCATGTGATATTTTGATTGTAATATGCTGAGTCTGATATATTATTTTAAATTTTACAAAAACTTACTTACATTTGTTTGAAAACCCTGCAAGTTATTAAAAAAGAAAAAACATACGAAAAACTTTTAGTTTTGTTAAAGAAACCTTTTTACCTCCATGACTATGCATGCTTATTGACATTCAAATGAATACAGATAATAAAAAGAAATCGCATAATGCCATGCTACAGATAAACACATTTCAAGAAATATTTTTTAACGGAAAATCCATCACTGGTATACTACTTGCCTTCAGGATAATATCTTCTCTAAAATATATATGTTTTAATATGTTCTGCAGACCCATAAGATTTCAAGAGAAACCATCAAGTATTTCTCTCTATATATGACAAAACGTCCAAATTTAAAGTTGTGTCGTAAATGCAATCTGTGACTTTGTAGCGAATCACCCTGTATATGGGCATTTCAGGAATTTTTTTCTTTTTATATAGCCGGGCTAAGCCCCAGCTGAACTTATAGTTTAATACCGGTCAGAAATGTCTTGCTTTTATCTCCAAGGAAATAAGTAGCACGTATTTTGTACCTGAAGAAGAAAGGCTACGTCATTTTGAAACCGATTAGTGCTTCCATTAATTTTATAGTGTGTGAAGAAGTTTTTCAAGTTTAAATAGCCGGGCTATGCCCAGGCTGAACTCACAGCCGGAGCCCAGGCATCAAAGTTTCAGCTTATGCATACCTTTAACTTCGCCTAACCGCACTGAGTCATAAAGCATAGTCTTCTCGAGCAGTTAAGAGGTCAGATTTGAGAACGATATTACGAATACGTTTGAAAATATTCTTACGTATTAATTATGCATTCCACAATTTATGTTGAATTTCTCTTTTTTTTTTTCCTATTTTGTTATTTATTTATTTATTTATTTTTACCTAAGAAATGCGTTTTACAAATTGTTTTAAATTTGGGACATGCTACTGTCTACCTATTAGAAAATATCTATTAAATTCCGTTTTTAACTTTTTTAAAAAACTTAATATTAAGATGAGGTTGTAAAAACAGACAATCGGATAAACTAAATTATAGGCATAAATATACAGGGGGATCAGTTTAAAAGAGTACCCGTGGGTTATAAACAATTTTTTTAATCCTGTAATAATTTAATTCAATTTTTTTACATTATCATTCCTCACAGAAAATGTTGAAAATGTTCGCCACCATTTTGAATGCAAACATGAACACGTCGAAACAGGTTTTTGACACTCTTCGCAACACTGTTGGTGTTATTGAAGAGATTTCTTCAGTTATGATCTATTTTAATTCATCGATGTTTGCAGGACTCTCTGGAAAAGCCTATGAAATGATAATGTAAAAATGATAATGTAAATGTAATGTAGGAATGATAATGTAAAAAAAATTCATTATTTTTATTTATTTTTTCATAAATAAAGTTATTACAGGATTAAATAAATTGTGCGTCTCCATTTCTGTGTTACCTCACAAATAAAGTTGTAACAGTACAACAGTGTTGGAAATCGTGTCCCACGCTTAAACAAGGTTCAAACAATTATACAGTAGACTCTCGTATAACGCGGGGGATACGTTCCGAGTAATAGAAAATCGCGTTATAGGAGACATACATTGAGCAGACGATTTCATTCCGCAATTAGACCAAAAGCGTCGGGTGTTGGCATAGTAACGGAGCAATCCTTCCTTGAACAGGTTGAAAGTAGAAAAGATGTCGTCACGTGCTTCCTTTATTTCACGCGTTATACGAGACTTTTTATCGCGTTGTATGAGTAATAGTCGCAGAATTTTCGTCGCGTTATACGAAATCGCGTTTTGTGGGAGCGCGTTGTACGAGATTCTACTGTAGTTCAGTGTTAGAATAGTTGCCACATCCGTCATAGTTAAGGGTAATAAGAAAAGCCAACGGATACATTTTTAAACTGTTCACCCAGTAGTTTCAAATGTGTGTGTGGTATTAGAAGATTGTTAAAACAAACAAAATCTATTTCATTTTGAATAATCAATTCCGACGCACTTAAATTTTATGCTACATTCCCATTTATTTCGCAGTTAATTTGAAATATATAACATTAATATTTAAAATAAATTTTTATAACCATATTTTTACATTATAATAGGTTTCTACAGGTTGCAAAATATTGCGCACTTGGCAGCGATTGTAAGACGGAAAAGCAATGTGTGAAGAAATGCAAAGCTACATATAAGTAAACTTTGTACTTTTCTTATGCTTGAATAATTGTTAATACAAAAGAAATTTAATTTAGTATAAAAAAAATTATGTATTAAAAATAATAATAGAAACAAAATACAAATTCATTATCTATTTTTGTTTTACTTTTCAGTCCCACAATAACATCTCTTTGTATTATGGATGCTCAAAAGAATATGTTAGGAACAACAATATTAGAGGTAATAATTTGTAATTGTTTTAGAGAGAGCTACAGTCCATATCTGCTGACCTCTATTTCTGCACATCCCATTTTTTTTTTCTTCTTTCTTTTGCAAAATTACACAGATTTATGAAAAAAAAAAAAAAAAAAATTATTTCATTGAACTAAATATATTCCTTTTTTCAACTTTATGTTTGCTTGTGAAACTTTTTTTTCTTTATTTCGATATCCCTGAGAATACATTTTCGTTCTCAACTTTTCAACTCCCATCCCCTTCTCGTCACTTCTATTTCAGATCTCTTTCTCTCTCTCTCTCTTTCTCTCTCTTTCTGTCTTTCTTTCTTTTTTTTTTTTTTTTTTTTTTTTTTTTTTTAATTAGTTTCTTTTATAAATATTGTTTTAAAGTAAGAAATAATTATTGAGCATTTTTTTCCCCTCAACAATAGAATACCAAATTTCCCGTTTTCGCACAAAATTAATCTAAAAAAATACGGTTTCAGTGAGTAAAAATGTATAAGATACAGAAAGAAAAGTCCTTTAAATCCTTTCCAGTTTTATGACTACAAACTTATCATTACATGAAATGTAAAAAAAATAAAGACCTTACATAAAATAATTAAATCTCATAAAAACCTTCAAATGAAACTCATATTAAAAAAGCTCTGATACATTCTGTATATATATACATATAATTCTGTATACATTACAAAAAAAAAAGAAAAAAAAAAAAATTGGATCCGAAAAAATTTTGAATTTTCGGATTTTGACATTTTTATACGTAATAAGATGTCCTGACTGTGCTTTAACCCTTTTTAGAATGATGTCTGTCTATCGGCTTGTATGCCTGTCAGTGTATGTGTATGACAAAAACTTGTAGCTGCTCTAGATTACGAAATAATGCACAAAATTTCATAAACATTTATACTTATATCTTGACATAAATTAATATCTATTAAACTTTGTCAATTTCTGTGAATGCTGTATCTGTGAAACGTTGGGCATAGCAAACACCCAACAATTGGCTATGCTGCAATTTCTCCTATTTGCGAAAAAGCTACATATATCTCCTTTTTTATAATGTATAATTGTATAAAACATAAAATATGGAAGGGTCACTATGAAAAGCTTTGGTTTTTCAGTTTTGGTGCATACTGGCTATACCTTGCTAAGCTGCAATTTTCCCCATTCACAAGAAGGTTATTTCTCAGCTTCTCACGACTGTACTTTCAGAATATAAGTGCATCGAACTTTATATGTGATATGACCATTATGAAAAAAAATATTAACTCAGTTTGGGTACAAATCGGCCGACAGGTGGCGCTACTATTACTTATCTTCTGTGATTTTTCTTATGGCTATATCTCAGCATTTATTGGTTAAAATTACATTAAACTAAATGTATATAAAATCCTTCTTTCTGAGAAACTATTGATAAAATTTTGTGCGCGTTAACCGGCAGATTGCACTATTATTTTCAATGTTATACTTGAACATTTTCTGATAACCCCAACACGCTAATATTTCTTTTACTTTGAGCAAGATTTTTTGAAGAAAATTTATGACTGAAGTATTTCTAAAAAGCAATTTAATTTCCATGTTCCGACATAAATTAGAATGTCTGATCTAGAACTGGCTATCAAAATTTTTGTTATACTCATGCACAGACAGATGAATGGTGTTCAACTCAAAACGCATAAACACTGGAAGTTAAAAATTTTTACGACTTCAACAGGGTCTAATTAACTTCAAGTGAAGCCCGGAGTACACATACTTTCGTGCCCGTTACCCTCCTCGCACTGGGCACCAAACAGCAAAGGTACATACATACTTGTATGAGTGACAAAAATGACTGAATTTTGCATTTTACGATACCAGTTTTTGACATTTTTAGGGACAAAAAAGTCTAATGCATAGGTGCCAAGTCTCCCGTTTTTCAAGGGAGACTTCAAACCGGAAAATTCTTATAGCTGTTTTCGGTAATATTAATCGTCGAAAATATATATAACATATTCCATTTAAAAATACTGATGTCAATTTTGATTTAAAAGTTTAAAATGTTGGTAGCTCTGCTTATGGCATTTTCAGGACCAGTTTTAGAGTCCCCTACAACTCAGGGCCTGGGGCACGTGCTCCGCGTATCCCTGTGTTAATCAGGCCCGGGAATCCAATGCTTTCTTTTATGAATATAGATGAAAGTAATAACATTACAGAAACTACTTAAATGCATCTGTAATTTTACTGCTTTATAATAATTATATTAATTGATTTATCACAAATCAATTTAGCCACCAAAATCTTGTGAAGTCTGGGTGATTACAGACTCCATCTTATTTAATCAATTAGATAACTAAATAGATAATTGACGAGCACGAGACTTGAATATAAAATATAAATAAAACTTTTATTTGAACTTAAGGTCAGGAGGGATGACTTTTACCCGGAATTCGATCAATAAGTTAAATAAATGAACGATTTAGAGAAATATAAAACTTTAAGTTGACCTGTAGAAATAACAGAAGGATGGACGCTGCTCTTCTAACCACTGCACTCTTGTAACCACTGCACTTCTTAAACTTGATTAAGGTGGTAGGATTCCCTGAGCCACCAATTCTTCCACTCGAATTCTACACTATCTACAACACCGCAATACTCTACTACTCGCCAAATTAGAAATCTCTACAATCTAATCCACTTAGTGCTAGCATAAAGATCTATCCTCATCAACACCACACTCTCTACAAAATTACTCCGATATTTATCTGCATTTACCCAACTGCCTCCAATCACTTCACTTACCAAAACTTCAAAACCTTCCCGTATCCACTTACACTCCGCAACTTACTTCCTCCGTTGCAGCTCTATGCTGACGCAAAATCATTCCGACTTAATATGAAACTTCGCCGACTGTCGGCGTCGAAACATCCTAATCTCCCATCTATTGTGGCACCGGGAGTCGCTGGATCCAGCTCAATTTTAAAACTGTAGCGACCTTCCATTGTCTCAACCTTACAACCTATTTATCTTCTCATAAGGTTTTTTAATGTGAAAATTGATTTGTGATATTGTTTTTCTCTCTTTTTTAAGGGGACAAGATATAATGGAAATTTTCCAGGTCGATAGAATTAAATTATCCAGATAGTTGTTATAAAATGTACGAAACTATCTAATGCGTTAAAATTAATATCATTCTACAGTTTCTCAAACGTTATTTAAAAGCTGTTACAAAATTTTAAACTTTAAAATTTATTTTTAATGATTCTTGGGAATTGATTTTCATTTAGTCCTTTTAAAATTTTGTAAGATTGTTAACCAGTGTATTTCTTATAAAACCAGGTGTTCATTTTGAAACCAAGAAATTAGTATTGTAATATAAGTAACAAAGGCTAACTACCTTCATTTCTAAGAGATGGTGATATTCGTCATTCTGGTAATACAATGGAAAAGCTATTTAGCCGATTGCTGAATTCTGGTAAAATATCAAAGAGCTATTTAGCCAGTTGGAATGTTTTTTCGTTTTTGACTTGCTGTTGAGTCAGTTGTAGTTGTTGTTTTAAAATGTACTATACAAATCATAGATATAGTAATAAGACATAGATTTATCATTGGGGGAAAAAATGATTCCTTTTTAATTGGAGAAAAGTCCACAATATGGCCGTCTTTTTCCAAGTGAATGCACACAGATAATTTAGAAAATAAAATTTATGTACTAAAGGTGAATGAAAAACTGCAGACACAATTTCAAATTCATTTTTCTTTTTCTTTCTTTTATATATTTATTAATTTAGTTAATATTTAAACTCTTTTTATATACTAAAACTAACGTTCTTTACCTACGCCGCTGCTAAATATATTTAAAAGAATTCTGAAAATTCTATATTACTGACTAATACAAAATCTTATAAAATATCAAACTTTAAAAAACGTATTCCATTAAAAATCAAACCAATTTTTATTTCATAATAATAACAAAGCAACTGATTATAAAAATTATATTTTTCATAATTTAGTCAAATATAATTTATTTTTATGATAACTTATCCATTTCTTTTCATAAATTTATTAGAAGAATTAAAAGACGCAATATTGCGACATTTTGAAAATTCATCAGCATTCTATTCTATTCTATATTACAATTATCGAGTTTCAATGGTTTCAATACCACTATATGGCTGATGCCAAATTTTTTCGGCATCAAAAATTTTTGCTTGATAACAATGGGATGATAGATCTATATAAATTAATGTATCTATGCTACAGATATGTAGCTGTGCGTGAAAATGTCGTAAGTTTAAATTGTACATATGTAAATAATTTTTATGTTAATTAATAAATGTGTTTGGGAAATTACGAAGTGTGGATTATAGTATCTTTATTACAACTCTTCAATTCAGTCGTATGAAAAAAAAAAATCATGAAAATTTCAAATTGTAAACTTTTTTGCTTGTAACTGTAGCTGTAATTGATATATAAAAAATCGGGAGTGACCATAGAATAATAATAAGAAGAAGGAGCATGCCAATACTCTTAATGCTTACAAACCCCTTCTAGTGAAATGCCAGCGAAAGCTACTTTTGCTACTCAAAACCTTAAAGTAGGGCCATAGAAAAATAATAATATCGCTGTTTGTTGTGGCAACACAACAGCTTATTAGAAACACTTATGCTCCTTCTTCTTTTATTATTATTCTATGGGAGTGACTCCCTTCGACTTTCTGAAAATTAAGTAATTAACGGTTGTATAAATAAAGTAAGATCAGTCATTAAATAAACAAAAGTGAAAATTATAATAGAGTGTTTGAGTATTTTCCTCCATTGTTTAATTTTACACATTGCACTTCAAATAATTTAAACCCATAGATTATAATGAAAAAGAATTTATCATTGTGTCCCTGTAAAAAACTGTAAGGGTGCTGTAATAACAAAAAATCTATACAGTTCGTGCGACGGTGACTTAAGTCGACAGCAAAATTATTCGAGGGCTAGCAATAATTCCTATGTAAAAAAGTTCATTTAATACTGTTTTGTTAAATTGTCGAATCATGGTCTTAGACTGACTAAGAACATGACTCGAGAAGGATATATTCACAAAGTGTACTTTTCCAAGTGTACTTTTTTTTTTACGAAATATTGCTAGCGCTGGAATAATTTTGCTGCCGACTGTATAAAATGTGTGTAAATTTTTAGCTCAATGGAATAGGGCGTTTAGATGCGATCGCATTAAAAAAAATTTCGACCCATAGGCCATAATGATAAAGAATTTTTCTTTGTGTCCCTGCAAAAGAACTGTAAGTGTTAGATTCGCTGAAATCTATATAGTTCGTGCGACGGCGACTTGTAATATGTCTATAAGTTTTCAGCTCAGACAAATAATTGCGTTTAGACGCTATCGCACTTTAAAGAATTTGGACCTACAGGCCATAATGATAAAGAATTTTTCTTTGCGTTCCTGGTAAAAAAAAACAAAAAAAAACTAAGTGCTAGATTCACCAAAATCAATAGGGTTCGTGCAATGGTGACCTACAACACACATAGCAACTTTTAATTCCTTTGAACAAAGCATTTTGGCGCTATCGTGTTCACACACACCCTTACATACATACATCATTGTAAAAATGGAAAATTTAACTCAGAGGACCTGAAACACACATAGAAACACCAAAATATCAAAGTCGGATCTTTGACATGATTACAATCCTTTCCTTACATATGTTCGGAAATTAAAAATTGAGGGCACAGTTACATAAAAACATAGTAAATAATAATAATAAAAAATGAGATTTAAAATAATTCAGAATTTGCATGGAGAATTTTGAAATTTGAGATTATTTTACATTATTTTTACTTTCTTCTTATGTAATATAGAGAAAGTACTGGATCCGTGAAATTTTTTGACCTCCGTTTTTTGATGGATTTACACGTTTTGAGATGTCCTAAACACGAATTGATAGTTTTTAGAAAATGTCTGTCTGTTTGTGTGTCTGTCTGTCTGTGTGTATCACGATTTTTGTGGACGCTGTATCTACGAACCAACTAATGAAATTTAACCAAACTTGGTATTTACTTGCACCCTGACATAAACTGGTGCTGATCAGATTTGGGGATCAATCGCTCAACAGGTGGTGCTATGATCGCATTTTTTGTAAACTTTTAACATGGCAGTATAGGACAAAATTTCGTATAAATGGGCATAATGAGAGTTATTTTGAACTCGTGATTGTAAAATTAATATGAATTATTGATAATAGTTGTAGTTAACTAGGAAAAAAAAAATGTGCATGTGGGGGCATCGGTGTAAATTTTCAAGATGGGTACCTTTCGAAAGGTCTCGTCAATACCTTTAAAACGAATGGTTGAACTATAAATCTGTGATAATTTAAAACAAAGTTATCGATTTTTTTTACTTTTAAAGAAAAGAAACAGAAAAAAAAAATATTTTTTTTAAACGAAATTTAACCAAACTTGGTATTTTGTTGGTCTCTGACGTAAACTGGTGCTGATTACAATTATGGATCAATCTCTCAACAGGTGGCGCTGTGATCGCATTTTTTCTAAATTTTTAACATGGCAGTATAGGACAAAATTTCGTATAAATGTACATAATGAGAGTTATTTTTAGCTAGTGATTGTGAAATTAATGTGAATTATTGATAATAGTAGTAGTTAACTAGGAAAAAATTCTGTGTTTGTGGGAGCATCGCTTCCCCCCCTGGGGGTGGGAGTACCCCCCAGGGGGTAAATTTTCAAGATGGGTATCTTTCGAAAGGTCTCGTCAATACCTTTAAAACGAATGATTGAACTATAAATATGTAATAATTTGAAACAAAGTTACCGATTTTTTTTTTTTTTTTACTTTTAACGAAAAAAAAAAAAAATCTTAGAAAAAAATTCGTAATTTTATTTATTTATTTATTCATTTTTATTTATTTATTTTTGATTAAATTGTTACTGAGAGAATTTGTATAGAAAAATATACAAGAAAGTCTTGTGGTGGCTACAAAATACTAGTTTCTATAAAATAGACTTTTTCATCGCTAAAGTTACTTTTTATACTATAAAATACGCTCTGTGCATAAAAATGATAGATTTCATGGTGGTACACGATTTAAGAACAATAGGATGAAAAACAAAAATAATTAATTCCAACGACCTCTTGTCTTCTTAAAATGCATAATTTAAAATCAGTCTCCAATTTTTTACAATAGATTTCTAGGTTTCATGTTTTATTTTATATTCAAATGTTTCTTTAGTTGATATACTCCGACCTTTCTTTATGTTGGCGAGAAATCATCGTTCTGTGTTTCTGCAGTATTGGTAAGTAATTTTTAAACTGATACTTAACGTGCTTGAAAAACAACACGATTATATCTCCCTGTTATTAATTCTCTCTATTCATTTAAGGTTTGTCTGGGTTAGTTCTGATACTTCTACGAGTGTATACCAAAACTGTTATTAAGATAATCATTGTCATAATATCACTTGCATCTTTTGGTCTGACAGTTTTTACTTGGTATGATGATTATTTTGCATATGTTTTCATTATTATTATTATTATTATTAATTATTTTTAAAAACCTTGCTTTTCATGTGCGTATAACATGAGAAAACTATTTTTATCGTGGTAAAATCAACTATTTCAGGATTTTTCAATCTATTTTTATTACATTACATTTTCCTGAATCTGAATGAATGCTTATTTCCAGGTTTGCTTACTTTTCTTATGCTTACATGTCCCCACTGTCGACTGGTGGTAAATAATTTTAGGAGAGTTTTTGTACGTTTGGGGATATATAAGTGAACGCAACGTTTTTAAAAACACATTCAGTTGATATCAATTGGTATATATACACTCATGGACAAAAAAATTAGCGCACCAAGAAATAATTGCGGGATCGTAACGAAACTTGGCATGAATGTACATGTCGGGGAGATATGCAAATGATTAGAAATGCAGCGTGATTGTGCATTACGTATAGCCGGTAGAGGGCATTTATTGTCGTTCTCTGTGGAGTATAAAAAAGGTAACCAAAGCTTATTTGAGTGTGCTGACTCGTTTACAAAGGAAGAGCTGAGGTAGACATGCCATTACGTTGTTTTCGAAGACAATATGAGCAGCTGTCGCAGTTTGAGAGGGGGAGAATCATCGGCATGATGAAAGCTGGGTGGTCAGTTAGGCGAGTAGCTCGTCAATTAGGCCGCTCTGATTGTGTTGTGAGGAGGTGTTGGGACCAGTGGACCCGAGAGATGTCATGTACACGAAGACCAGGCTCAGGACGCCCTCGACAGACCAGTCGTCGAGAAGACCGCCACATCGTAAGAAATGCACGTGTACAGCCAACTGCTTCATCTGCCGCCATCCAGGCAGAGGTAGCACCTTCACTAGGGGCCCCTGTGTCCTCTTGAACCATACGAAGGCGCCTGGCTGAAGGACACTTGGTATCGCGGCGTCCATTACATGTGCCGCCAATAAGACCCACCCCCTCTGCTCCGTTTGGAGTGGTGTCACACTCGACGGGGTTGGATATCAACCTAGTGGAACCACGTCGTGCTTAGCGACGAATCCAGATTCAATTTGGGCAGGGATGACTAACATGTACGTGTGTAGAGGCATGGGGTGCCATTGCCTACAATACACGGTCACCCCTAGTATTGATCCATAGCACCATGACAGCCCAGCGGTATGTCCATAACATCCTGCAACCACATGTGTTGCCATTCATGCAACGGCTCCCAGGAGCCATTTTTCAACAAGACAATGCTCGGCCTCACACGGCAAGGCTGTCACAAGACTGTCTCCGCGCTGTTACTACCCTTCCTTGGCCTGCCCGATCCCCAGATTTGTCTCCAATCGAGCATATCTGGGATCATTTGGGACGGCGAGTTGGGCATCCCACGAGTTTGAACGAACTAGAGGCAAGGTTACAGCAAATATGGAACAAAATGTCTCAAGACATCATACAGAACTTGTATGCCTTAATGCTCGATCGTATCGCATCGTGCATTCGCGCTAGAGGGGGTCCAACAGGGTATTAAATCCTCCGTTGTTTTGCCTTTTTCTCTGAAATAAATTATCCTTTTTCTTTGATTTTCTAATCATTTACTTATATAGAAGTAGTCATTACGTATATAAAATTTCGTTTCATTTTGACGACTCCTTCTTGGTGCGCTAATTTTTTTGTCCATGAGTGTATTATAATTACTTGTTTGAAAATCTTGATGGATTTTCAGATAAAACTACTGACATCTTGATATTATACTATTTTCCAAAATATATATGTGTGTAAACACATACCGGTATAACCGGAAAATGTGTATAAAAGGAAAATATATATTTTCCAAAATTTATATTAGGAGTTTTAAGTTTTCAGAAAATTTCTCTCTGCATGAACAAAAAGTCACTATATACAAATGAAAAATTTAGCACTATACGTGTAGCTTTTAAATATTCAGTATACATGACTATATTGCAACACGGCTTGTTTAGGTCCTAGTGGTCATACAAAATTACGGACTTCTGCAAAATTGCAGTTCATTAAATAACTCTATAGCTTCTAATTTACATTTTCGCATTATGTTAGTAATTATAAATCATTTCTAATTTTTTTTTTCGAATGTTTTACGCATAAGATGTCCAAATTTTCCTAAAAGAGGAATTTCTAGTGCTTAAAGTTGATACTTATCGAGTTACTAATTACTGTTGGATTAATATGATCATTAGTATATATATATATATATAATGCACAAAAAAAATGACATATGTGAAATTTAGTCTTAATTTGCACCAATTTTGTAAGTGGAAGTATGTTTTTATCTTTCTTAGTTTACGAGATAATCCCTGTATCATCTATTTTGAATCACCCGATATATACATATAATACAAAATATAATTTTGCTGGATATACTTAGTTATTTGAAGAACAAAGTTTGATTTGATTTATCAGTATTTCAATGGGTAAAGATCACGACTACCATTCACGGAACATGGATAATTGAAAATAAACTGTACAGAAAAAAACTATTGAATTTTGAAATGTACCTTTAAATTTTAATATTTTGTGGAATATTTGAAATATGTGAGGCAGTCTCTTGTATTTTAGGGGTGTAAAGAACATGTTATACTACATATATTTTAATGAAGATTTTGTCCGAAAGACAAAAATTTTAAAGAAAACAACAATGTTTGGAATTACTCTGTAAAAAAGGGCTTGAAATGCATTGTAGTTTTAGCATATTATTACGAAACTTATTTGAATTTTCTGTAATCAATGTCTCAATAGCACATATATTCATATATATATATATATATATAAAGTATACTTTAGAAAAAAAAATTGTCCTTTTTTTCTTTAACCCAATGCACTGCGGTTTTTAGAATGCGTAACATACTACATTATACAAGAATAAGAAGAACCCACCAGCGAACATTTCCAGCCTTTCGGCATAGAAACTTTGCATCTGCGGGAAAAGCTGTATATTCAAGCAAAACAAAAAAGACAAAAGAAGGTCAGAAGACATAAGATCCTCAGGGGAATAGAGAATCTATACATATATTTTAATCTTAAGGTTAATAAGTTTCAGAGTAATTTGGTGTGCGTGTGTTTCGACACACCGGCTGGGTGAAATTAGGATTGGTCACAGAGACTACACTAGACACAGCATACTGCAATCAGAAAATTAAAACTATTAAATTTCTGATAAGATACAAGTCTTTTTAATAAATAGTATTTTATCTGGACACGCACAAGCGGTAACAAAATTTCATTAGCATAATTGATTTGTCAATTACACCAAACTACTTAAATAAATAATAATAATGAATAAAAAACAAGAAATAAAAATTATCATCTAAAGAATCAACTGAATTTCTGCTCCTCTCGGGGAATATATATATATATACATACACAGACACACACTAAGGGGAAAAAAAGCCGAACTGCAGAAAAATTGACTTATACCTTTTTCAATTATAATAACTTCAAAACTAACTGTCGAAACAAATAAAACAGTCATATTTTCATAATACCAACGGGATGAAATGATGCCTATGTACATTTTCGACCTAGTAATTCTCTTTATTACACTCTATGAAGTACTTAATAAAAATCTACATAAAACTTCCTTTTTAAACGTAATATAATAAACCTATGCTTTGCATTCTATTATAATTTATTATATAAAATAAACAAGTATTATTTTAACATATGAAATAAAGCTACTTATTCGTTAGACCTAAACAATTACTTAATAAAAATATGTATTATGCATTGGGTAATTCACCCTTTATATGGAATTACTGCTTTAATGAGCAATGGCATGGTATTATACAGTGTTTTAATATAAATATTAGATATTTCACTGTGCCAAATGTCATATATATTTTTTTCTAGTTCTTGAAAAGTTATAGGCTGCAAATTTCTAATTCTTCCTCCTGCGCCCGCCTTTTTATAGACTAAACATTCTCGAACAGATTGAGATTAGGACTATTTGCAGGTCTGGTAACGAAGAAATTCTACGATATTTTTTGCGGGATTTAACTTAAAGTGAAAAAAGATATGATTACTTACAGAATTATAGGTTCTCATGTAAATGGATAAGTAATTTAACGATTTTAATCAAATAAACATACCACATATGCCCTGTAGCAATTTGCATTATCATCTTGAAATGCTGTTTGCGGAAAAATATTTGATAGCTTCAAAATAGTCGGTCAGGCGCCACTTTTATAATGGCCGTGTGCTTTAATTGAGTTAATTGATCCCTGGAGTATGAAAATTTGCTCGATTCCTTGAAAAATTATGCATCTCCGTACCATAATGTACGGAGAATTTGTCAGTGTTTTAAGAGAGCAGTTTTTATTAAGTCGGTCACCTTTTCGCCATCCTACACGCTTTTTTCTTCAACTCGAAATAAAGTAAACTCATCAGAGAAAAACTGTTCAATCCAATAATTAACTGATATTTTGTTTTATAATTTTTTGATCATCTGAAGACTTGTTTCTTCTGCAGATCTTCTGGTTTTTAACCTGCTTTGTTTAATTGTTGCTGCACTGTTTTTGAAGAAATCATTTTGCTAAATGCTTTTTTTTTTTTTTTAATCTTTTTTAAGTTCTGAACATGACACAAATCGATTTTTTAAATACTTGCTTTTTAACTTGCGTTCATCTCGCTTGGATGAGCAACGTGGCCGCCTAAAGCCAAATTTCCAGTTAAGCCAAAAAAATTTTATATCTTGCTAAAAATCATCTTACCAATATTTCGTTAACGTAAAATTATTTTGCCGTCTCATGTATTAAAATATTTTTTTTAATTTTAATTCTAAAATTAATACTTTTTGTGGCATCGTTAATTGTCTCATCCTAGTCATAAATATATATATATATCCTTGTCATTTCTAAAATTACAATTTTCCTGACAACTGCGTTTTGTTTTTCACGCTGAGTTCAATCCTTAAAAAATATGCATTAAAAATACTTAAATATTATTTTTGAGCTCTTCACTTATTTTCGGTTCGCGAGCCGCCACTGGTGCACACTATATTACAATATTTGAATAAAAATAAAAATTTGGGTATAATCCCCAATACTTTTTCTTTTTTCCACACCATTGTCTTAACATATTTTTCAAAATGGTACTTCCTTACAAGAATTAATTAATAGTGGCCAGCATTGCCGCTTATGAAAAGAAAATTATTACCAACAAAAGTACCACCAGATCTCACATGCTGGTCAAAGATTTCATCGTAATAGCTTTGAACACTTATAGTGTCTCTATTGAATACATGTAAGTCTGCTTGGCAACCCAAAGAGATCCTTGCCAACATTTCGATTCCCTCGCCTGTAAGCGATGGCTTGAATAATGTAGGATTGATGATGGTTCGTTTCTTGAATGCTTCGGACAATTACACGACAAAACATTGGTTTCAAAAGTAGACCTAGACTCCTATGTAAAAAATACATATTATCTTCAGTCTTTTGTCCAATAAGCATGATTTCTAGTCCAATTTAATAGAGTTCTTTTTTGTGTTCAACTCAATGGGGCACATCGAATGGATTTCCTTGCATGCAAGGCTTTACTGTAAAGACGTCTTTTAAATGTGGTAGACGTAATTCTTCCAGTGGCCACATAATATCGACTGCAATGAGTTGAGGAAAAATATTTTTTTTTTTGTTACTTTGCATAAAGCTACAAAGTGACTATAGAGAATTAGTTTAATACAAAAAACAACATGACACAGATTTTCATGTAACTGAAAACAGATTTCCATGAAACGGATTCTCATTCCAAAGTCGATGTGCCGCATTGTGAGAGAGATTAAACTGTTTAGTATTCTCGCGACTTGTGACAGGAAAGTCCTTCATCTTAATAAATCAAGTAAACGCGTACCAGATAAAGCATATCAACAATATTTTGAAACCAAAAGTTTGAGATTAATATTTTTTATTATTATTATTATTATTATTGTATACCTATTTTGCTCTTCATTTTAGTATAACCTTACTTTGATTTACCATGTAATGCATCTATCAATTTTCTTTGTGTTTAAATGATGAACTTGTTTTCTAATTTTAACGAATTTATTATTTTCCCCCTTAGGGTAATGGTTGGTGTAAAATCAGCTGCTACGGGCAAAGCCAGTGGTCAGGATAAGGAATTAAGGAGCAAAGAGATGTTAAATTGGATATATCTCGCTGCAGTCTTCACCGTATTCTCGGTAAAAAAATAACAAAAATGATTTTTTATATACTCCCTATGAAAAGTTTCTAGATATTTATATAATGGATCATTTTTATCATTCTGCATTAAAAAATATAGCACGTTTTGAAATTAAAAAAAAATTATCATTTACATTAAAACTGTATAGAAAAATGCATAAAAAATCATAATTGTTTTTAATCGCAAGTTTATAAAAAGTTGGTGAAACAATCACAATCACAATAATTAACAGACTACATCCACGTAAAGTCGTATTGAGGTTTTTTTTCTTGTCTATTAGATTTTGCCATAAAATGCTAGAAAATATTTATCAGAATAAAAAAGTGATTTTCAAATGTAGTTAAATTAATACGAAAAATATACTTCTGGGCGGAATTCCCACCGTGGAGGAGGATGAGGGAATCATATCTTATTTAAGGAGTTTCAGAGAAAACTATGGATCCGGAAAACGGACCCACAGTATTTCTGATAAAACTCTGAACCGCCAAGCCGACGAGGGCGACCTGCGTACAATCACACGCTTTCGATCTACAAACATTAGAAAAAGAACCTCTCGGTCACTGGTAGTTCAAAATTGTTATTCATCTACCCAGAAAAAAAATGTTTCTGAGAACAAAAGTCAATTATGGTCAGTCATAAGGTACACCGAAAAAAAAAAAAAAAAAAAAAATTCTCTGACTGACAGCTTGAAAATAAATTGTGGCTCAAGTAAAAATAGTTCCATGTCATCCTTATAAACTCTAGTTTCCCTTGTTAGCGAGTTCTAGACAATTCTAGTAGAATTCCAGAACGTTTTCTTACATTATCGTAGTCAAACTTATTTTAAAACCTCTAATACAATAAATGTCAATAAATATGAACACAAGAGGTGAAATTTATAGTTATAACTTTGGTTTATAGCCTAATTATCCAATTCTAGAAAATCAAGCGAGAATTTCTCGCAATACAAAGGATTTATAATTTCCATATTATTATTTCACCATATAGAAAAGTATAGACCAGAAATTCTTGATCATTTCGTCTATTCAGTTTGTTACCTTATATGCATGACTCGAAAAAATATATTTCTTGTTTAGGTATTCAGAAACTGACTATTTATTCATTCTAGGTGAAGGTGATATAATTTTTTTCAGTGTCGAAAGAAGGAAATTACTAAAAATCTGATGATTGATTTAACATATGAAATTTTTTAAGAGAAAAATTAATGTGAAAAGTATATAGTTGTATATTTAATATAAGCAATATAAATTATTTTAAAAAAATCTGGAGTAACTGCAATCGACTTTCTGAACATTAGGTAATTAACGGTTGTGTAAATAAATTAAGGCAAGAGAAATCATTAGATAAACAAAAAAGAGGAAATTATAATAGGGTATATGAGAATTTTTCTCTGTATAATATGTTGTGTAAATTAACACTATTGCCCTTCAAATAATTTGAACCCATAGATCATAATGATAAAGAATTTTTCGTTGTGCCCCTGTAATATATATATATATACGTGCTAGATTTACCAAAATCTACAGGGTAGCTATTATATATCCTGAAAAAGTATTTGATAATAAACAGTTAGTGAAATGGCAAATAAATTTAAAGCTTCCTTTTTGGCAACAAATGACGTCCAATAATTATTTTTTACTGTGAGTTTTCGAAATGGCGGTCATCGGCTTTGATGCAAGCTGCAATCTTCTTCGGAAGTGAGGTGACGGTGCGGCGCAAGTAGTTTGGATCTAATTCATCCTATATTTTGCTCAGGGCTTTCTTTAGTCTATCAAACGTATGATTTTCTGTGTTCGCAATTGTTCTTCTAAGAAACCACGCAATGAAAAATCCATTGGATACAAATCAGAGCCGTTAAAAGAACACATATTTTTGTTCAGATACCTTTTCACTTTGACATCGATTAAAGCAAACGTTGATTTGACTTCATGGGCCAGAGCACAAGCTTGATGAAAGAACTTAACTAGGTGATTTTGCTTCCATGGAAGTACAGTTTTCTCTAAAACATCTTTTAGATAAACTTTTCCATTATTTTTTACGTTTTCTTCTTAAAAACCAGTTGAGTCTTCCCATTGTTGCTAATCTCAGCCCAAACCCTCAAATATTTTAGAAACAAAGACTTCGTTGCATCTTTTTATTTTCTGGTGTTCATGAGAGCTAGCTCCAAAAGTTTGGGATGATTCTGAGAGTTTTCAGCGACTTAAACTGTAAAAACATTTTCATCGGACAACAAAATATCTTAGATGCGCCGCACTTTGAAAAAATCAGGAAACTTTTTCATTTATCTAATAGATTTTGCTTTCCCTGATCGCTCAAAAACTGCCCATTTAGTAAATACAGATTATTTTAATAAATAATATTTAAAGATAAAAGCATTACAACAACAAAAAAGTGGTTATAATGAAATAGATAGTCGATGAAAGCTCCTCAAAATTTTTCCGAATACTTAATAGCCACCCTGTATGTAGTTTGTGCAACGGTGACCTATAACATGTGCTATATGTATAAATTTCAGTTCAATCGAATAAGGCGTTTAGACGCTATCTCACTTCAAAAATTTGGGCCCATAGACTATAATGATAAAGAAAATTTCGTTGTGTCCCTGTATAAATCTGTAAGTGCTAGACTCACCGAAATCTATAAAGTTCATTAGACGGTGGCATGTAACACGTATATAAATTTTCAGCTCAAACGGAGGAGAAGTTTAGAGGATATTGCATTTTAAATAATTTGAGCCCATAAGCCACAATGATACAGAATTTTTCTTTGTGTTCATCTAAAAGAACTATAAATGCTACATAGTCCAAAATTCATATAGTTAGTGTGACGGTGATCTATAAGTTGTATATAAATTCTCAGCTCAATCCAATAGGGTGTTTAGACGCTATTGCACTTAAAAGAATTTGAGCCCATAATGCTTAATGATAAAGAATTTTCAGTTGTGTCCCTGTAAAAGAACTATACGTGCTAAATTCACCAAAATTTATGCACTTCGTGTAACGATGATCTATAGCATGTGTATAAATTTTCAGCTCAATTGAAAAAGGCGTTTAGACGTTATCGCAGTTGAAAAAATTTGGGTCCGTGTAGATCATAATGATAAAAAAAATTTCTTAGAGTCCCTGTAAAAAAAGAAACTATAAACGCTAGATTCACCAAAATTTATGCAGTTCGTGCAACTGTGATTCATAATATGTGTATGAATTTTCAGCTCAGTCGAATAAGGCATTGAGACGCTGTCACACTTCAAGGAATTTGGGCCCATGGACCATAATGCTAAAGAATTTTTCTTTGTGCCCCTGTAAAAAATCTTTAAGTGTTAGATTCACCAAAATCAATAGGGTTCGTGTTATGGTGACTTATAACATACGTACTAACTTTTAGCTCATTCGAACAAAGCATTTAGACACTATCGTGTTCACTCACATACATATAGACATACATAATCGTAAAAAGAGTAAATATGAATTCAGGGCACCTCAAAACATGTAGAATTACTAAAATCTCAAACTCGGATTTTGACATGATTACAACTCCTTCCTCACTAAAATGTTCGGAAAGTAAAAAAAAAAAAAAAAAAAAAAAGGATTATGATATTTTAATGATATTGTTTTCAAGTTTATTACTATTTTAGTAACGAAGTATGACATATTTTAAATTTTTATAAAGTCTAATTGCGTAACAACTATAAATTCAATAACAAGACTAATATGATGCATATGTTGTAAGTTTTCTTCAAGAACAAATCCAGAACCATGTACTCAGAAAATAAATATACCGACTCCATCTAGAATGAATAAGTAGTCATTTTCTGAAACCCTAAACTAGAAATATAGATTTATGAAGTAAGGAATAGAATTATAAGGTAAGGAAATAACCTGTATGGACAAAATGATCGAAAATTTCTAGTCTATTTTTTTTTTCTAGATGATGGAACAATATTATGAATATTATGGAGATTACGAATTCCTTGTATAGGGAGAAATTCTAGCTTGATTTTCTAGAATTGGGTCATGAACCAAGATTATAGTTACTAAAACTCGCCTCTTCAGTTCGCATCAATTTGCAGAGATTTTTATATAAGTTTGACCATGATAATATCGGGAAGACGATCTAGAAATTTAAGAGGGGCTTTTAGAGCTCTCTAGCGAAGGGAGCTAGAATTGATAAGAATGACATGGAACTATATTTATTAGGGAAGGAATTTAATCTCTAGATGTTAGTCATAGAAATTTTTCTCAGTGTATTTGAAAGAAAATTAACGATATTTAAAATTCATGAAAATTCTTTCTTTCTTCTATATGTATAGATAGAGAAAGTATTGGATTCGTGAAAATTTTCGAACTCAGTTTTCGATGGATTTACACGTTTTGGGATGTCTTGAACACGATTTGACTGTTTTTGGAAAATGTCTGTCTGTCAATCTGTGTGTGTGTATCACAAATTTTGTGGACGCTGAATCTCACGAACCAATGAACGAAATTTAACCAAATTAGGTATTTAGTGGACCCTGACATAAACTGGTGCTGATTAGATTTGTGTAACAATTTATCAATAGGTGGCGCTGTGATCGCATTTTTTCTAAATTTTTAACATGGCAGTATATGACAAAATTTCGTATAAATGTACATAATGAGAGTTATTTTAATCGCGTGATTGTAAAATTAACTAGTTGGCATAGGTGGACTCTGCTCAGTTCCCCATCATATTTATGTTTTCATAAATTTCTAGTGCGAGACATATTATAATCATGTTAAAAGAAATGAGTTTGACCAAAGATTGAAACAGTGAGAGAATGAAATCCCGTCTAATAGGCTATCCACCGTTCACTTCGATATAATTATCTTATTCTAACCTATTAATTTATTTTATCAGGGTCAGTTCTGTTGTTTAATTTTCATGCTACTATTTCCAAAGCAATAATCTTGAAAATTCATATTTATATGAAAAATTTATGATTTCGCTATGTTGATAAAATCGTAAATTACGAATAATTTACGAAATTTTCCTATTAGAATATTTGTATTCAATCATGTTCAAACAAATAACATAAATGTAATTTTGAAGTTGTCTAGTGTATTTATGATCCTCAAAATGGAAGTTTATGCTCAATTTTGCCTTATTCTGACATGTTAAGTAAATCGTAAATTCCAAATAACTTACGAATTTTTTTAAATTGGAAAAATCATAGTCTATGATATTCATGCCAGTATCCAAATTAATATTTAAAAAGTGGTTTGGCATCTTTACGATGAAAATATCCCTCAAGATTGACGCTTAAGTGAAATTTTGCTCTATTCTGCCACGTTAAGAAATTCGTAATTTTTCAATAACTTACGAAATTTTTTTATTGGAAAATTCATAGTCATTAATATTCATGCCAGTGTTCTAAATAACATTTCAAAAGTAGTCTGACATCGTTACGCTGAAAATATCTCTGAAAGTAGACGTTTATGTGAAATTTTGCCCTATACTGCCATGTTAAGAAATTCGTAAATTTCCAATAACTTGCGAAATTTTCAAAGTAGCACATTTATAGTTACTAATGTTCATTCCGGCATCAAACCTGATATTTTAAAACTGGTCTGACATTTTTACAGTAAAGCGTTTCCATTTAATGCACGTTTAAGTGAATTTTTGTCCTATTCTCCCATGTTAAAAAAATCGTAAATTTCTCATAACTTACGAAGTTTTTTAATTCGAATGTTGCAAACGAATAGCGTTCTTGCCAGTATCGAAAGTAATATTTTAAAACTGATCTGACCTGCCTGCGATCATTTGTTCGTGAGATATCGTGTTAACAGACTAACAAACTAACGGACTAACACACTAACGGACTAAAACACTAACAGACACCCTACAGACAGACACCATACAAATTTTGTCATTTTCGGATTCCTCACACCTGAAAACGTATAAAAAAGTCAAAAAACCGAGGTCGAAAATTTTCACGATTACCTAAGTTCCCCATACCTATAGTATGATGCGGACTAATATTAATTATTGATAATAGTAGTAGTTAACTAGGAAAAACATTTTGTGCATGGGGGAGCATCGCTTCCCCCGCTGGAAGGCGAAGTATCCCCCCGGGGGAGTAAATTTTCAACATGGGTATCTTTCGAAAGATCTCATCAATACCTTTAATACAAATGGTTGAACTACAGATCTGTGATAATTTAAATCAAAACTATCGATTTTTAGTTCCCCATCATACTATAGGTATGGGGAACTTAGGTAATCATGAAAAATTTCGACCTCTGTTTTTTTTACTTTTTTATACATTTTCAGGTGTGAGGAATCCGAAAATGACAAAATTTGTATGGTGTCTGTCTGTTGGGTGTCTGTTAGTGTGTTAGTCCGTTAGTGGGTTAGTGTGTTAGTCCGTTAGTTTGTTAGTCTGTTTACACGATATCTGACTAACAAATGATCGCAGAAAGGTCAGATCAGTTTTAAAATATTACTTTCGATACTGGCAAGAACCCTATTCATTTGCAACATTCGAATTCAAAAACTTCGTAAGTTATTCGAAATTTACGATTTTCTTAACATGGGAGAATAGGACAAAATTTCACTTAAACGTGCATTAAATGGTAACATTTTAGTGTAGAAATGTCAGACCAGTTTTAAAATATCAGTTTTGATGCCGGAATGAACATCAGTAACTATAAATATACTAATTTGAAAATTTCGCAAGTCATTGGAAATTTACGAATTTCATAACATGGCAGTATAGGGCGAAATTTCACATAAACGTCAATTTTTAGCGATATTTTCATTGTAAACATGTCAGATTACTTTTGAAAAATATTTAGGACACTGGTATGAACATTAATGACTGTGAATTTTCCAATATAAACATTTCGTAAGTTATTGGAAATTTACGAATTTCTTAACATGGCAGAATAGAGCAAAATTTCACATAAACGTCAATCTAGAGGGATATTTTCACCGTAAAGATGTCAAACCACTTTCGAAATATTATTTAGGATAATGGCATGAATATCATAGACTATGATTTTTCCAATTTAAAAAATTCGTAAGTTATTTGGAATTTACGATTTACTTAACATGTCAGAATAAGGCAAAATTGAGCATAAACTTCCATTTTGAGGATCATAAATACATTACACACTTCAAAATTACATTTATGATATTTGTTTGAACATGATCGAATACAAATATTCTAATAGGAAAATTTCGTAAATTAATCGTAATTTACGATTTTATCAACATAGAGAAATTGCAAATTTTTCATATAAATATGAATTTTGAGGATTATTGCATTGGAAATAGTAGCACGAAAACTAAACAACGGAATTGACCCTGATAAAATAAATTAATAGATTAGAATAAGATAAATACATCGAAGTGAACGGTGGATAGCCTATTAGGCGGGAATTTCATTCTGTCACTACACACAGAAAAATGAAAAATCGAAACTTGTCAAGAGACATGCCATCTTTGTGACACTAAACGTTTGTCAAGTACATTGACTAATTTGCACAAAATTACGCAAAATTTTAAACAATCAAAACACTACCTGACAATCCCATTTAGTCATGAGACACAAAAGTCGTTTTATTTTACCATGTATCTTTAATGTGTTTCGTCTGATGATCCGTTTTGCCTCTAAAACTTGTCAGATGACTAATTTCCCAGGTACAGTTTTCATTTTCCTCAAATTTGACCGGTTAGTCAGATGAGAGAATAAAAAAAAAATGTTCCCGTTTTGTCAATTGACTAAGAAAAATTTGTTTGGCTAGTCCAAAAGTTAAACATTGTTCTTCTTCTTCTTTTTTTTATTTGTTTTTTTTTTTGTCTCCTATTGACAACTTGTGTTAGTCAACCGAAACCGAAAAATAAACAAAAAACTAATCGCATTTGGCGGGATACTGCAATTGCCGTTAGAGTCATTTTCATTTTAGAAAGAGAACGAGAGATTTTTTAGTAATCAGAATCAGCGAATCGAGTTTGCAGCCAAAAGTAAGTGCTAAATACTTTATTTTATTGTAAGCTTTGTAAGAATAGTAAATTGTAAATTTGTAGAATTCTAAAGCTTCCGCAATCTTCTAACAATATGAATCGTAATTAGAATTTGTTCTAATTTATAAAGTTGTTTAAAATGTATAAAATTTAAAATACGTTATTATAAATCTAGTTTTACCTATCGTTGTATTATAAAAGTAAGTATATTTAATTTGTCTAAGCTATAGTTGTTTACATACACTTTTAACATTAAGCTCATATTAATATTTTTTATTTTTATACACAGAATAGTAATGATTTATTTTTCCCTAAAGATGGTTCAGAAGGTATTTGGATTTCCAAAGGACGTCAATTTAAGAAAGATATAGAAAAATGCTATCCATGGGGATTTTGAAAGAAATCCGAATTTTAAGGTATGTTTTTTAAATTATCGTTTGCAACATTATATCTATCTTAGAACAATAAAAAATAATATTAATACTTTTTTTTATATTTAAACTTTTTAATGAGATAAATTAAAAAAATTTAAAGGTTTCTCGTTTATCTGTTATTATTTATTTATTTATTTATTTTTAATTCCTGTTCTAAATAAATAATTTTTTTAATTTAAATAATTTTGGCAAATGGTTGATAATAGTATGTAATAAAAAAATGACTTTTTTATTATTAAATTTTTGACACCAATTTTTTTTCAAAACAACTTTTAGCAAAAATAATATGAATTTGATATTGCATACTATATTCTGTTCTCAATTTAAAGTCAAATTGTTCTTGTATACAATATTAATTATTAGCGATAAATAATAAATATGTTGTAAATAAATACATATATATATATTCAACTTCATGTTATTTGTTTCATTCAAATGATTGATGATTGTAGTAAAAGGTTGATATTTTTAGTTATTAAAAATTTGATATCATATATATATATATTTATTTATATATATATATATATTTCTTTTTTTTTTTTTTCAAAACAAATTTAATCAAAAATAATATGAGTTTAAATTATTAGATACTGTATTCTCGATTCAAAATCAAATTGTTCATGCGCAGCATATTAAGTATTCGTGATAAACAAAAGATATCTTGTTAAAAATATGTACTTAATTTCATGTTATTTGTTTCATTCTTAACACATTTAAATTTAAAAACTATTTGGTATGTCAATTTAAACATTTTTTTCTTTTAACTATGCTCTATAAATTAAGTAATTCTTGCAAACATTTAGTTGTATACTCTATTTCCACAATAACTTAAAATTTATTTTGATTTTCTTCTACATATATAAGAATGAAGTACTGGATTTTTCAAAATTTTCTTTTTCTGGCTTTTGGTGCATTTACAAATTTGAGATTTCCTTAAACTCGATTAAACTATTTTTAGGAGATGTCTGTCTGTGTATAATCAAAATTTTATGTTTTGGGTGCTGTATCTCACAAAATAATGAACAGAATTGTACAAAAGTTTATATTTAGATGCACTTTCAGATAAATTCGTGCTGAATAGCTTTTGGTACATATCATCTAAGAAGTGGCGCTACTATGCTGCAATTTCCCACAATTAAGGAAAGACTATATCTCAGCTTCTATTGTGTAGAACTTCACATAAATTAATGTTCAAATAGTCGATTGTGAAAGACTATGTTTATTCAACTTAGGTGCATATCGGTCATCAGGTAATGCCAGTATGTTGCAATTTTTCACATTTAAGAAAATGCTGTAACTGAGCTTCTGTGATATATAAATGCACTAAACTTGATATGTGCAACAGCCATTATGAACTATTATGCTGATTTAATTTGGACGCATATCGGCCGACAGGTGACGTTGGCATGGTGCAATTAACTCTATTTATAGGAGAGCCATATCTCAGCTTCTATGATATGTATGTGCACCGAATTTGATATGTAAGGTGTATGTCATACATCCAAAAACTATGCAAAACTAGCTTTTTAAAAACTATGCCGAATCAGTTTGGGTGTACATCAGATGACGTGCCGCGCTACTATTACTCTTTGTAAATTTCCAGATAGTTATAGTATCTCAGCATCTATTTGTTAAATTAGTTTGTAAAATCTTTATTTGTGAGAAGCTGTGTTAATTACTTTGTGCATTGTAACAGATATATGGTGCAATAATATTAAATAATAATAGAAGAAAATTTTGTAATGGCTACAGCATATACTAATTTTAGATATAGTGGGTTAAATTTATGTTAGTAATTTGCAACTGGTAATTATGAATGATTTACTTATAAATTGTCAAATACAGTTCCCCCAGAAAAATTTTTAAACTCATTAATACGTAACATTTTTCCCCACAATAGTATCAAGACACGGTAAAGGTATATAAACTTTATCATTAATGGTATAAATGGCAAACATTTCCAATTTAACAATAAAACTTTTTTTAATAATTTACAACAAGTAATTTAAAATACTTTATTTAAGTGGGCATAAAACTTACAAAACTTTAAATTGACACCATAAAAATAAAATATCTCGCAACAATTGTTTCGGGTCTAAAGAGCACACGACCCTTCGTCAGGCACCCAAAGTAGGCACGAGTGCAGCAGTCAAAGTGGTGATGCACGGCTTTGACTGCTGTACTCGTGCCTACTTTGGTCGCCTAACGAAGGGTCGTATGCTCTTTCGACCCGAAACCATTGTTGCAATTTTTTTTTTTAATTTTATGGTGTTTATTCAAAGTTTTGCAAGTATTATTTTGCAACGCTAGTTCTGTGGTGAGAATAATTGATAAACCTTTTTTCATTTTCTTTCTGTTTTTTCTCTCTGTGTTTGTTTATCTTCGATAGCGCACATTCGATCTAGTACGACTGCAATTCACAGCTATCGTACTGCTCACCTTTCAAAATATTTTTTACAATTATAAATCTAAATTTATAGGCATATTTATAACTCTGTAACTAATTTAAACATTATACACATGCTAGACATGTATCGGAGTTCCCTATTCGTATCCAGAAAAATAGATCCGTATTTGTATGGATCTGTTTTCTTTTCTTCAACGAAACTAATATGTATCTTTTGTAGAAATTGTATGAAAATTAGAAAAGTATTATAAATCTTTTTTGACTGTTATTAATATATAAATTGAATAAATACAGTATAACCTCGTATTTACATCCTGGAAATTGAAAAGATTTCGCAATTTACATTTTTTTTTACTTTATTCTATATTCAATAGAAGAAAGTACTAGATTCATAAAAATTTTCGACTTCTGTTTTTCGATGAATTTGCACGTATTGAAAGTTCCAGAACACGATTTGACTATTTTTAGAAAATATTAGATATGCCTCTGTGTGTGTGAGAGAGACAAAAATTTTGTGGCGACTGCAACTCTGGAACTACTGCACGTAATTACATATAAATTTATATGTAAATGCACCTTGACATAAATTAGTGCCCATCCATCAAGAAATGGCACTGCTATACAGCGATTTCTAGAGACCATACATTAGGAAACTATATTATACAGGGTCTCTAGCGATTTCAACAATTTAAGGGAATGCTATGTCTCATGAACTACTGCAGAGAATTGCATATAAATTTATATGTAGATGCACCTTGACATAACCTAGTCCTTATCAGCTTTTTATGTCAATTTCTCAAAAGATGGCGCTGCTATACAGTGATTTTCACAATTCAAGGGAAGGCTATATCTCAGGAACTACTACACATAAATTTATATGTGGATCTACCTCGAGATAAATTATTGTCCTTCCAGTTTTGGTATCAATAATTCAATAGTTGACGGTGCTATATAGCGATTTCCATAATTTAAGGAAAAGAGATATCTCAAGTTCTATTGCGTACAATAATAATAATAAATGATATGTGAAAAGACCATTATCAGACATTATGCTAATTCAATTTGGATGCATATCGGCCAATAGGTGGCGCTGTTGTACTGCAATTTTCCCCTAGAACGGAAAAGCTATATTTCAACTTCTATGGTGTATAACTGTACAAAATTTGATATGTGAGATAAGCATTATGAAAACTCATTTTTTAATATATTATTTATAGAGAATAAAGCTGTCTTTCTTTGTACTTTCAATGCAATTTTTCTCTAAGATGAAAATCGTATGCATTCAGTATGGTAGGTAATTTAAATAAATAAGAGCTTTAATAAATTATTTGTACTGAGCGAATTTGTATTAGAAAATATAAAAAGAAAGTCTTGTGGTGGCCACAACATACTTTTTTTGTTGTTGTTGTTTTTTTAAATACCTTTATTTTTAATAAAATTCAATCCTCGCTTTTATGTGAACGAAATTTTCAATTTTTCTCCATTTATACTTGTATATACAGCAAATATAGAGGAAATACTTGTCGTGATTTCATTTAAAGCTATTATATTGTGACCACCGCAAAAATTTCTTCTATATTTTCCTATAGGAAAATTCATTCGCCCAGTAAAAATATTTTCTTAAAACTGTTATTTATTAAAATTATCTACCATAATGAATGCAGATAATTTTATTTTAGAAAAAACTAACACTAATAATAAGAAAAGAAAGACAGTTTAATTCTCTATAAATAAAGTCTTAAAAATGCTTCTTCATAATGGTTACCTCATATATCAGGTTTTGTACAGTTATATGACACAGAAGTTGGGATATAGCCATATCCTGTTCTCTAAGAAAATTGCAGTATACCAGCGCCACTTATTGGCTGATATGCATCCAAATTGAATGTCATATAATGGCTACGTTGATACGTGTCAAGTTTTGTTTGATTATACACAGCAGAACCTTAGATACAGCCTTCCCTGAAAACGCAAAAGTCGATGTATAGCTGCACCAACTGTTGAGCATTTGACAAAAAATATTGGTGGGCACTAACTTACGTCAAAGTTTATCTGCATATAAATTTATGCAAATTCGTTTAGTAGTTTCTGCGATATAGCCTTTCCTAAAATTGCGAAATTCGCGGTCTAGCAGCTCCACTTGTTGAGCAAATAACACCAAAAGTTGATAGGCACTAACTTAGGCCAAGGTACATCTGCATATAAATTTATATGCAGTTATCTGCAGTAGTTCCTGAGATACGTTGCCACAAAATTTTTCTCACACACACACAGACACAGACACATATTTTTCTAAGAATGGTCAAATCGCGTTCTGGAGCCCTCAAAACGTGTAAATCCATTGAAAAGCGGAAGTTGAAAATTTTTACGATTGAAATACTTTCTTCTATTGAATACAGAATAAAGTAAAAAACAATATAAAATAAACACATTTAGGAAACTGATTCCATCAAGGCAGATAATAATAATATTCTATCTTTATCGTCTTCTCTAGAACAAATAAAATCAAAGCAGATGTTTAATTTCGAATCATATATATCTGTGCAACCCAAATTATTATAGTAAATAAACATTCCTGTCGAACAAATGCAATAAATAAAGATACTTTTTTTTTTTTTTTTTTTTTTTTTTCAGAATATAAGCATTAAACAATGAACTATTATCACTGACCTTGAAACACATTTTTGCAATCTTGAAGTTCATAACTCACATAAGTGTTTAATCATTATTATTAGTCTTTTTTTTTTTTTTTTTTTTTTTTTTTTTTTTTTCAGATTTTTAACGCAATACAATTAGTAATTACATCTTTTTTTTTTTTTTTTTTTTTTTCTTGTATGTTCAATGGAAGAAAGTATTGGATTTGTAAAAATTTTCGACTTCCGGTTTTCGACGGATTTGCAAGTTTTGAGAGGTTAGACCACGATTTGACCATTTTTAGAAAATGTCTTGTCTGTCCGTCTGTGTGTGTATGTATGTGTGACAAAAATTTTGTGGCAACTGTATCTACGGAACTACTGTTCAGAATTGCATATAAATTTATATGTAGATGCACCTTGACCTAAATTAGTGCCTATCAACTTTTGGTGTTAATCGCTCGAAAGGTGGAGCTGCTATGCAGCGATAGCATTTATAATATGGTTGTCAACTTTCAAATATGCTTAACAATAGTGTTCTAACAGGGATATATTCATTAAAAAATAATAATTCAATAAAAAAATCAATAAATCCAGATCGATTTTAAAAAGAATCTCGTGCTTGCTTTTCTAAAGTAATCATACGAATTATAAGGTATGGTGTTATATGACAATATATATATATATCATCATTACCAATTTCAGCCTCTATCAAACCACTGCAGGATGAAGGCCTCTGCTAGGCGATTCCAAACTGCCCTGTTTTCGCACGCACACGCACACACACACACACAAACACACACAAACACACACATATATATATATATAATAATAATTTATGCATAGATTAAGAAAGGTTTTTGATAGAATATTTCGTCTCCTTATTGATTTATTTGATTTCCAATGAAGCCATCTATGGTATATGCAACTTCTTAATTGAATGCAACCTATGCAATGAGGTGAAATTTACACCTCATATAACGTATTTCTTAGTAATGTCCTGATGTCTTTTTTTTTCTTTTTCTTTTTTATTTAAGGTTTGTGAGCTCTATTTTAAATCTGATGGAATTATACAAACAATAATTTATTTTGATGAAAAAGAAGGAAAGTTATATCAAGTCCCAAGAAATAAACCAATTGTTAAAGATGGTGCTATTCCTACAATTTTCAGCGGCTTGCCATCATTAGGGATAAACAACAATTACGTTTTATTACCTAATTATAATTGTGCTTTTATATTATTATTATGATTAATTTTTATGTAAATTATGAAGCAATCTTCTTCATGTATATGAAACATTTATAATTTTCAATAAAATTATTTTTATCTTGATTTTTGTCTTTTATGTATTATTCCAATTGCATAGTTTTTATGAAGGAGAAATCTTATTTAAATAAGCCACATAAATTCTTGATTTAAGAATGTGGAAAGTAATGTTATCAGGTAAGTGAGAGTTATTTTGGATGATCAAATATTTATAAATTATTGTTATATATTAAAATTTCTCTGGGCATAAAATTTACAGAGATGATTAAAAATAAAAATTCTTATTATATATGTTAACGTGTTTTTTATGCAAATTTTATGTCCACCCTCACCTTGAAAAAAAAAAAAAAAAAAAAAGTATATCATTAATATTTATGATTTTAAAACATTAAATAACCTGAAATTTGGAGTTCGATGTTACTTATAGTTTAGTACATTGTATCGTCTATACCATGCATATTGTTTATATTGCCTGTATCAATTGTTAAAGCACATTGTATCGTCGTACTTATCTGTAATTTTAATCAGGTGGAAAAAATCCATTATTTAAACTAGTATGTTGTGGCCACCACAAGACTTTCTTCTATATTTTCCTATACATATTCAATCAGTAACAATATTAAAAAAAAAAAAAACGATTTTTTTTTCTAAGTTTTTTTTTTGTTAAAAGTAAAAAAAATCGATAACTTTGTTTTAAATTATCACAGATTTATGGTTCAACCATTCGTTTTAAAGGTATTGACGAGATCTTTCGAATGATACCCATCTTCAAAATTTAACCCCCCCTGGGGGGGTACTTCCCCCCCAGGGGGGGAACCGATGCCCCCCCATGCACAAATTTTTTTTCCTAGTTAACTACTACTATTATCAATAATTCATATTAATTTTACAATCACAAGTTTAAAATAACTCTCATTATGCCCATTTATACGGAATTTTGTCCTATAAAATGCGATCACAGCGCCACCTGTTGAGCTATTGATCCCCAAATCTAATGGGCACCAGTTCATGTCAGGGTGCAACTAAATACCAAGTTTTGTTAAATTTCATTCATTGGTTCGTGAGATACAGCGTCCACAAAAAAATGATACAAACAGACAGACAGACAGACACACAGACAGACATTTTTTAAAAACTATCAATTCGTGTTCAGGACATCCCAAAACGTGTAGATCCGTCAAAAAACGGAGGTAGAAAATTTTCGCGAATCCAATACTTTCTCTATATTACATATAGAAGAAAGTAAAAAATATATACATATATTCAGGTGGCTTAAATATTAAAAAAAGGAACTTAAAAAAAAAAGTTTACATTTATTTTTGTAACCACAGCGTATAAAATGAAAGCATCGATGAGAAAATATATATATATATTTCTAAATCCATATATGAGGATGTGCATAAAAAGTGGACTAAATCATGTGGCGCCACAATCCTCTTGGAATGCCTTGATAAAAAAGTGTTGGATAAATGCGTGCGTTAATGATGAATAAAGGTAGGGAAGAATGATTAAACTAGCAAATTCTTTGTTTCAGTAGTTTGTTAAATTTCCAGTATTCATAGCTGCTAACTTTTTTAATTGATTCCGGAATGTTGTTAGTATATCGCCCTATCTTCAAACCATATTCTTTGAGGAGTAATTATCTTCATATTTAATTGTAATTACATGCTAAAGAAAATTATTCTATTAAGAATTATGGTATGAAGAAAAGGGCGAATGTTAACAACATTCCGGAATAAACTGAAAAAGTTGGCAGCTATGAGTATTTTATTCCAGTTGATGGACAAGTAATATTTTTCAGAAAAGTTTTTAAATATTTTCTCAAGGTTGAACATTTAAAAGGGGAGGGGGGATTAAACAATTACAAAAGTAAAGAGGTTAAAACTAACATCAATGCTTTTTTAAAAGCCCCTGCAAACAAGTATGAGGCCACTTCCTCATAAAATATGAGGAATTTTAATCTATTAAATTTTTTTGATTAATCTCCCTCAAATATTATGAGACAGGCTAGTCAAATATTTTTTTCGGGATAAAATTCCTCCACAAATATTATGAGGCAGCTTAGTCAAATAGAGACTAGTTTTCCTTTTCAAATATTACCAGACAGATTAGTCAGGTAAATAGTCTTGACTATCCTGCCTCTTCAGATATTCATTGAAAATTGACTAGCTTGCTTCGTAAAATACCTCTTGGCTGCTGACTAACCGTCTTAATCAAGTGCAGATTCTGACTAACTTGCCTTGTCTGGCAACTGCGGTTGTTGACTAACCTTCCTGGTCTGATAATTATGATTATCGACTAGCCTTCTTTGTCTAATAATATTAACCTTCCTAGTCTGGAGTAGTGTTTTGGTGACTAGTTTAGCAAGTACACTTTTCAGTTTTGGTGACTAGTTCAGCAAGTACACTTTTTAGTTTTGAAGACTAGTTCAGCAAGTACACTTTTCAGTTTCGGTGACTAGTTCAGCAAGTACACTTTTCAGTTTTGGAGACTAGTTCAGCAAGTACACTTTCTGGCTAGTCAGTTATTTTGGTTAGTCAATTCTGTATTGTCAGCTGAGCATTTTGGCAGGTCACTGTGACCAATTTATTTTTCTGTGTGTATATCAAGCTTTGGCCAAATTCATTTCTTTTAATATGATTATAATATGTCTCGCACTATAAATTTATGAGAACATAAATATGATGGGGAACCGAGCAGAGTCCACCTATGCCAACTAGTTTTTATTTCTTCTGATTTGCCAAAAATTGACATCTTTTGGCATTTAGTGATAACATAATAATGTCAGATAAAAATCGTCTGCATTTATAATGGAAAATAATTGTATATATTAATAAATAATTTGTATTGAATAAATTTTGTGTAAAATTATATAGAAGAAAGTCATGTTGTGGCCATATCATACTAGTTTTAGTTCCCCATCATACTATAGGTATGGGGAACTTAGGTAATCGTGAAAAATTTCGAGCTCGGTTTTTTTACTTTTTTATACGTTTTCAGGTGTGAGGAATCCAAAAATGACAAAATTTGTATGGTGTCTGTCTGTAGGGTGTGTGTTAGTGTGATAGTCCGTTAGTGTGCCAGTCCGTTAGTGTGTTAGTGTGTTAGTCCGTTATTTTGTTAGTCTGTTAACACGGTATCTCACGATCAAATAATCGCAGAGAGGTCAGATCAGTTTTAAAATATTACTTTCGATACTGGCAAGAACCCTATTCATTTGCAACATTCGAATTAAAAAACTTCGTAAGTTATGAGAAATTTGCGATTTTCTTAACATGGGAGAATAGGACAAAAATTCACTTAAACGTGCATTATATGGAAACGCTTTACTGTAAAAATGTCAGACCAGTTTTAAAATATCAGTTTTGATGCCAGAATGAACACCAGTAACTTCTATAAATGTGCTACTTTGAAAATTTCGTAAGTTATTTGAAATTTACGAATTTCTTAACATGGCAGTATTTGGCAAAATTTCACGTAAACGTCTATTTTGAGAGATATTTTCATCGTAAAGATGTCAGACTCGTTTTGAAATATAATTTAGAACATTGGCATAAATATTAATGATTATGAATTTTCCAATATAAAAATTTCGTAAGTTATTGAAAAATTACGAATTTTTTAACATAGCAGAATAGAGCAAAATTTCCCATAAACGTCAATCTTGAGGGATATATTCATCGTAAAGATGTCAAATCACTTTTTAAATACTATTTTGGATACTGGCATGAATATCATAGACTATGATTTTTCCAATTTAAAAAATTTGTAAGTTATTTGGGATTTACGATTTACTTAACAGGTCAGAATATAGCAAAATTGAGCATAATCTTCCATTTTGAGGATCATAAATACATTAGACAACTTCAAAACTACATTTATGATATTTGTTTGAACATGATTGAATACAAATATTCTAATAGGAAAATTTCGTATATTATTCGTAATTTACGATTTTATCAACATAGCGAAATTGTAAATTTTTGATATATATATATGAATTTTAAGGATTATTGCATTGGAAATAGTAGCACGAAAACTAAACAACGGAATTGACCCTGATAAAATAAATTAATAGATTAGAATAAGATAAATACATCGAAGTGAACGGTGGATAGCCTATTAGGCGGGGATTTCATTCTGTCACTGTATCAAGCTTTGGTCAAATTCATTTCTTTTAACGTGATTATAGTATATCTCGCACTAGAAATTTATGAGAACATAAATATGATGGGGAACTGAGCAGAGTCCACCTATGCCAACTAGTTTATTATTATACCAAAAGCAAAAAACGAGAATAATAATGGATAAATGCAAAAACTCTTTTAATAACAAAATAAATTTACAAAATACATAACATTTCTTCTCTTATTGTTATTATTATTATTTAGGCACCAAAATAAATCAGTTCAAATATATATCAAAATAACTCTAGAAGTACTAATACTATTTAAACCAACAATTCAAAATTAAACTGTGCAAAATAAATGTCACCACCAAGATCAATAACATGCACTTACTTCTAGAAGGCTATCCTGATATCTTTTTTTATTTGAAATTTTTTGTTATTCATGCATTATAAAAATTTGATATTTATTTTGTATGTTTTCCTTTCTTTAGATTGTGTTCTTTTTCATGCTCTTTAAAATAAGGAATAAATTGCAATTTGTAAGTAGAAAAATACTTAAAAACTTTCATATGAAATCACTTGACACTGGCATACTTGAATATGTGTTTCCTTTCTTTTTCATTCGGTAGATTGTAGTTTTGTTTGAAGAAGGTGGTAAATGCATTAAAGATATCCCCATGATGTTACTTCAGCCTGTTCTGGTAATATATTTTTCAATATTAACATATTTTAAATTTAGGTATACTATCGAAAGAAAAGTCATTGGGGGTCTTCTTTTATTGTTTTTATATTTTAAATAATATAATGCCTAAGTCCGTCATTTCTTTTTTCTAACTTATTCTAGAATAACTATAGTATTTCCCCACAACAAGATTTGGCGATTATGGCGATTATGCCATGGATTTCAGGCGTAAACAAAAGCAAACTGCGTTTTTCAAAATGGCGTCATTAAAAAACTAATTAAGCTTATTTTTAATAATAAAACAAATACATATTTAAAATTCACTTACCTCCTCATTCATCATAAAAGACCTTTCTAAATTTCGCGACTTCAAAGCTTATTAATATGCATAAATATATAAATATATGCTGATGCTTCCCGTACATTTATGCAGTTCAAATGTTGTTCTACATTTACCGGTAAAATACGATTACAGAGCTGACAACCAAATCCGGCAAATTGTTAGTACAGCCCATTTTTCTACACTACTTAATTTTTAGAGTAATTCTCTTCAAATATATGTATGTTGAATTAAGAAAACAAATACTCTAAAAATTAAGTGGTGTAGAAAAATGGGCAGTACCAACAATTTCCCGGATTACGTTAGCAACTCAACGATTATATAAATTAGAATTCCGTTTACCATTTCTTTTAATGATTTACTACATACTTCTCGTACATGAAACCCTTCCCTCCCCCCCTCCCCCCCAAAAAAAAAAAAAAAAAAAAAAACAGAGGATAGTTAATTTATTCTGGATGAAATTTTATACAACAGCATTCTTAGAAGTCTATTTGAATAATACAAATGCATTTTTTTCGTCTTTATCTTATTTCATTTTTTATGTGTGTGTATTCGAGGTCTGCATGGGCCGGGCTTACGGCCCGTTTTGCTCTCGGGCCGGGCCTGGCTCGGGCTCAATTTTTTTGTGTATATTCGGGCCGGGCCGGGCTTGAATGAAATTTTCTCCGGGCTGTGTCGGCCCGAATCTTTGTCTGTTTTCCTCGTTAATCAACGAAATAAGAAAATGATAAAATATTTCTTCAGTCATTTATTTTACTTAATTTTACAGGCTGGTATGTCTCTTTTGTTAAAAAAGTGTCTGTAACTTCAATTTAATTCTCTATCGGTCTGTCTGTCCGAAATATGATTTTTCGCAAATAATTTTAGCATGCCTCGAAATTTATATTTTATTTAAAGTAATATTAGATGGTTTCCTATTCAAAATAGTATGCATGTCACTACCAGTTTGCCTACATGTACATAACAAAAGAAATTAGATACATTACTGTGTATAAGGCTTTGTTTCTTATGATCTGTTGAGTTTAGGTGGTATAAAGGCTATAAAAAAATTTCCGCTGTAACTTTTTCTCTAAGGCTCCTTTTCCTTTTCTCCAGTGGATGTAATTAGCATCATTTTTATCATGGGCAAAAGCAACTTTTCTATTGAATATAGTTGGATTAACATTAAAGTTTTGTTTACTGGAGCAGTAGAAAGATTCGGATACATTATTGTATATAAGAGGAAATGGTTGAAAGTGCATTTTTAGTAATAATAACCATTTTAAATACCTTCCTATATTGTTTGATGAATGCTAATATTTTCGATTTGACTTTCTGTTTGTCTGTGTGCCTTGTCTATTATAATGAATTTCTCTTTATATATAAGTGTCTTGTAAAATTTCAGGAGTTTTGTTAAAGAACGTACTATATGTTTGGTTATATAAATCCTCTGCAAAACACATCTAAAAATCTTTTCCATAGAAAGACATTCCTCTTTTTTTTTTTTTTTTTTTTTTTTTTTTTTTTTTGGTTATTTTACATATTTTTTAATCGGGCCGGGCCTGATTTTATCGTTCTTTGTCCGGGCCGGGCCATACACTGTTAAAAAAAACGGACCGGGCCGGGCTCGGGCCGCATTTTTCGACTTCATAACGGGCCGGGCCGAGTAAGCAAACTTTTCTTACGGGCCGGGCCCGTGCCTCTAAATTCCGGCCCGTGCAGACCTCTAGTGTATATATATATATATATATATAGTAAAAATACGATAAAACAATTTACGAACTTAAATGATATTTATTGAAATTTTATTTTTCCGACTGAGTGAAAATAATGCCTGGACCGGGAGTCGAACCAAGGATCGACTCCCGGTCCAGGCATTATCTTTCACTCAGTCGGAAAAATAAAATTTCAATAAATATGATTTTCTTCCCAATCAGTTGATTGTGTGATTTTAATAAAAATTGTATTAAAACAAATGGAAAATATTTCTTCATACAGTTAACTTGTGATGCATGAAATTTTATACAGTACTAAAGTAAATATTTTTAATGTACATATATATACATATATATATTTATAGAAAAAATAGAGACAACTTCCGAACTTATAAATAAATAATATTAATACCTAATTTCAATTTTCATGTCCTCCCATTTAATATCTCTCACAATTTTCTAAAATAAAAAAATAAAAAACATTTTCGTTGTTTTCCTGACATTTTTTGTCAAACAAATACATAGCCAAAAAAATTTTAATTCGCCTTTGCGACTGTAGGTCGGCAGTGTTATTTTTAACATGCCGCCACGTTGTTTCTGTTGTATTAGAATGGCAGCCAGCGGTCGGATCTACAAAATTCAAATTATGATTCACTGTAAATATCTCTCGTCCTAAACAATCATACGCCTTCCAGCAATCACTGTACACAGTCGTCCCCGGTTCAATTCATTGTTTAATACATTCAAGCAAAGTTTCTTTCGTTCTATTATGCACAGCCACAAGAAACATTTTCACAGAATCCCTTTCAATACCACCAAACACCCACTGACCATCAACAGAATGGCCTCTTCCATACTTCTTTTTACCGAATTTCGAATCATCAAATTCCATAATCTTTCCAACACCCCCAATCTTCTCTGATTTTTCCTCTACATAATCCAAAATCACCTCAATTATAAACTGTCGCAAATCCGCACGAGTATTGCTAGAAAAACCGATTTGATACATAATCATACACGTCCGTTCGCCGATCAAAATCTCATAGGTTAAAGAAAGTATCTCGTCAAAGCTTAATTTGCCTCAATCAAAACTTAGTTTGCCAACGAGAACTACGATCCAAACCTAAAGTATTTTTCGGCGAAACACCTTTTACGCTTATCATCCACAACAACATAACCATTACATCTCCATGCATATCCGTCCGTCACTTTCTTTCTCTGTCGCAAAACCATATCACTCCCACACTTTTCACAAATCGTTTAATTAATTCACATTCTTTCAAAAAATCCAAAAACATTTCTCTCTCTAAATAATTCATTCAAAAAAATCCTACTACATTTAGTTTTTTTTTTTTTTTTTTTTTTCAAATATAGGCCTATCATTCTTTACAACCATTCTAACATTTTTTCTTAAATTTTTTTTTTATATTATTCAACAATTTTCACTACTGATTCATTAATACTAGCCGCCATACTTAAACAAAATTAAATAATAATAAATTAAATAAACAAAATAAATTAAGAATAAAGAATAAAATTATGACCATTTTATATAATTATTAATTATACTTCACCAGCTGAAATAATGAATAATTACTACTTTATAATGGGCTCTTTCCACCTGACGTCAGAGGTCACATAACATGTGATAAACAAAGAGCAGACGAAGTCTTCTATATCTATAGCGATTGCTGAAATAATCTATTTTATATTCTTATTTTTGATCAATCGTATTTAATCTGAGTTATTTTTTTACTCATCATCATTTTTAATCCATTTTATATCATTATTCATCATCTTTTGTTTGCTGCATACATTTACAATCATCATTTAGTTTATATTTGTTATTGATGTTCATGGATCACATGTTAAATACTCTGATTTTTGGTACTTAAATCAGAGACAGTGCAACATCGTACGGTGTAAAGCCATTTAGGCCAGTAACTAAGTTAATTAACTTGTTGTAACACCTTTATGGAATTAAATTTAATAGAAAACATTTTAAAATTTCAATTTATAATCCATAAACATTCCATAAAAACAAACTATTATTTATTGCTAGATCAGTTAATGTAACAGTTACACTACAACATAAAAAAATCGATTCTTACAGGTAAAAATAAATAAAAATACAAATTGTTTTTAAAAAATTATTGAACTTACAAATACAATTATTCTACTGTTTACAAATGCACAATATTACTTTTATTTTATTTTATATTAAATATAAACACTTTCTTTTTTTTCTTAAGAACAATATTTCACTTAATTCGATTCTCGGAATTCGATTTTATGTTATTAACCCATCAAGTGATTGAGCAGACAACGCTGGGAAGAGCCCATTAATTACTAAGCAGGTTGCCATGGTAATAAAAAAACAACAGAACGCTGGTTGCTACGGCCATCAAAAATAAACAGCATACAGGCTGCCATATTATATTGCAAAGAATCCAGAACGACATTTTTATCGTGCAAAACAGCGCCAAAGAAAAATCGCCAAATCCAGTTGTGGGGAAATACTATAGTTATACCCATAGACTTTATATATATAGACTACGCCACCAATAGGACTTCCCATTATTGTGAATGTCTTCAACATGAGGGTGTAATCTGATAACTTCATCCTTTTCGGTCAGCTCCGCATGTCACGTGACAAAGACTTGAGGGAGATTCTTCTATAAGGAAACATTTATTTTTGTAAGAATCAAACAAAAAATTCTCCCCTTCAAAATGGTTTTTCATAAAAGAAACTTTTTTATAATTAATCTATGACATTTTAGCCCTCCAACGATGCGTAAATCTAAAGGCTTAAATGAAAAGTATGTGTACAATACAGAAATAAAAAAAATTCAAAACTACTTTCTTTCCTAAGGAAAAATCACATAATATTCATTCTCGTCTCCGTCCGCATCACGTGATAATTTAGCTGGGGAAGCTAGCTCATCTCGCAGACAGATAATGAGGCGGATGCGTGGTCTATCTTATAAGGTCTAAGGTTATACCGGCCGGGATAATTTATTTCGACCGGAAACAACTCTTTCTTCTTATGTATTTTTTAGCTGTTATTTACAATGTTCTAAAACTTCATCATTCAGCGCCAGTTTTTCAGGCCTTTTTATAATCATTTTCTATTTTTGTTATTCACCATTTATTTCACATTTGAAATAATTATATTTACATATTATTATTCACATTTAAAATTATTATGTTCACATTTAAAATTATCATATTCGCATATTATATTTACATTTGAAACATTGATTATAGTATTTTTTAATCATAAGTTATTTATTTATTTATTTTTTTTTTATTACAGACGCATTTGATTACTGCTGTTTTTGCGTGTTTTGTGTGCATTGGTGTAGCCTGCTTATTTACGTCTGGGAAACCGGTGATTGATATGAATGGAAAAATCTCCTTTCCAATTCACACATTCTTTCAGGTTAGCATTGTTTTTCAATATAATATTTTCAAAAATGTAAAGGCTTAAACTTTGTGTTTTGTGTGATGAATTTTATTAAAACTGATTAAAAAAAAAAAAAAAAATCTGCAGTGACTCCACTCGACTTTCCAAACATTGAGTAATTAACGGTTTTGTAGATAAAGTAAAGTAAGAGGAGTTGTTAAACAAACAAAAGAGAAAATTATAATAGGGTGTTTGAGTATTTTTTTTTTTTTTTTTAATATAGTACACGATGTTTAATTTAACGCTATTTTACCGAACACGTTAGATCATAATGATAAAGAATATTTCGTTGTATCACTGCAAAAACCTACAAATGCTTATAGTTATCACCAAAATGCTTACAGTTAGTTCAACAGTGACTTATAATATTTATATAAATTTTCAGCTTCATCCGATAAGGCATTTAGACGCTACCGCACTTTAAAGTTTGAGCCCATGTGCCACAATGATAAAGAAATTTGCATTTTGTCCCTGTAAAAAGAACCATAAGTGCTAGATTCGCTAAACTTCATAAAGCTCGTGTGACGGTGACGTATAACATGTATATAAATTTTCAGTTCATTTGAATAAGGCGTATAGTCGTTGTCGCACTTTAAATAATTTGAGCCTATAGGTCTTAATGGTGAACAATTTTCATTTGTGTCCCTGTAAAACTCGTTAAATGCTAGAGTCACCAAAATCTATAGAGTTTGTGTGATGGTGACCTACTCAAACTGATAAGGCATTTAGATGCTATCACACTTTAAATAATTTCACCCCATAGGCCAAAATGATACAGAATTATTTGTTGTGTCCCTGTAAAAAACCTAGAAGTGCTATAGTCACGAAAACCTTACACAGATCGTGAAACCGTGACCTATAATATGTGTATAATTTTTTTGCTCAGGTGAATAAGGCGTTTAGACGATATCGCACGTTTTAAAATTTGGTCCCATAGGCCATAATGATAAATAATTTTTCTTTGTATCCCTGTAAAAAAACTATACGTGCTAGATTCACCAAAATCTATGCAGTTCATGCAACTATTACCTATAATATGTGTATAAATTTTTTGCTCATTTGAATAAGACGTTTAGGTGCTATCGCGCTTTTAAGATTTTGGTCCCATAGGCCATAATGATAAAGAATTTTTCTTTGTGTCCCTGTAAAAAAATCCATCTCCAAAAAGTAAAATTTTGAGAAAAAGCTGATTTTTTGCCACAGTTAGCCAAAATAAGATGGGAACCTAAACTCTTTAGTTTTATAATCGTTAGGGCAGTATATTTAAAAACACGAAATGAGGTGGAAGGGGCACGTGATGGGAGAAGATTATAAAACTTTTTATTTTGGATTCGGCAACCTTTGTACTTTATTTTGGAGTTGGTCGAGTTTTCAAAAATACATAATTTAATTTTAACTAAATTTAATGTGAATATTGGATTTTGGGGGCTGCAAATACACAAAATGCTTTGTTCAATTAAATTTTATTTATAAAAAACTGATTTCTGCTACCTGATTAAAATAAATAAATAAATGATTAAAAAAAAAATAACTGATAAAAAAAAACTAATGTCTATAACAAAACATAATTCTAGATAATTATTAAAGTGTACAAATGGTCCTAAATTCATTAATCACGAGCTGTTCTTTAATACAGTGATGGAAAATCATTAGAATTGTAAACAAACTTGCATAAATAGATAAAACATCACTATAGCCCGCTGAATTATCATAGATGTGTTATTAAATTATTAAAATATGTTTAATTAGCCATAATGTGCTAACTAAGATTCTATTATGTTATCAATTAATATTATGTTATTTCAAAGTGATTGTGCATTAATTTTGAACTTCGACTTTGTTCCTTTTCCACTTCGTAAGGTCACCTTTCCTCTTCCTTGATTGATTAGAAAATACTTCTTCTACAAACTTCTCCATTGTCGAAGAAAACACGAAATTCAATTATTAGAAACTTTATGTGCATCAAGAAAGAGCAGCCACAGACGAGAGAAAACACGATATCAATAACCTTAAGTACTTGACTCGTTTTGCAGCACATTGTGATTTTCAACCGCAAATAACACAGGGATGGATCGGATCTGGCATGTTTTCTTGTTTCTAGAAGGTGAAAACGTTCACTTAGAACTGTAAAAGAAAAAAGAAAAAAAACTGAAAAAACGCATTTTCCAAATTCAAGGAGTTGGTCGGTTTTGCAACAAGACGACACAATTAGCAGTTTAAATATTTATAACTATTTTCATAAAAGTCCGCCATAATACTTTAACTGCTTCAATATACTTTGGATTAGCAAAAGTAAATTTGTATAGATGTAGTGCTCGATTTAATTATAATCAAGTACCTTCTATTAATTATGTTCTTTATTTATTTGAGAAGTAACCATAGCATTCTGCCTACTCCAACACTCAAAACTGACCGCTGTATATCATTTAAATGAAACCTGTTAGGTATTGTACCAAGAACATTGTTTATTTCAATAATATGAGCGGGGGAAAATTCATGAGCGTTCCTGAAAATTTTCAAATTACTAATGGGCCCAAGATTTAAGAATAATGTTCCTAGAAAATATCAGTAGCCATCAAATACGTCAGAGAAAATACTACTAAATTCCTGAAAATCAGAAATATTTTATTGAAAGAATCCTGTTATTTGCAGAAATCAATTCAAACTTATAGAAAAACCAGATACTTTTGAGGTATATGTGCCCAAAATATTGAAACGCGATATTAATTCTTATCTATTAGATATAAAACGTAATGTAAATTTCAAGAATATTTTAAATAAGGTAGGAAATATATGACCCCATTAATAAAAATTCTTTCCCATTAATTTTCAAAAATTTACATTTTTAGTACTTTTATGCGATTACTCTAGGCAAATTTGTTCAATTAGTTTACTTTTATTGCAGCTACGTTATTTAAAAAAAAAAAAAAAGAAAGAAAGAAAAGAAAATTACGCATATCTGTACTATAAATTTGAATGAGTCATAGTTAATTGAAATTTGAATGCTAAACAAAAGGACCATATGCAAAAATCGAATTATAAATCTGTAAAGTAATATAAAGTGATACAGTAAAACCTAGTTAACGTGAACACACTTAACGTGAATCACTTTTAACATGAGCTGTTTCCACTATCCCCGTCAACAGGAAGATTAATTTAGTTATATGAATATGAAGGTTAGTAACGGATAGTATAAACTACTGATAACATGAAAGCTTTCTCCCCCCCCCCCCCCCCCACGAAATTCACGTTAACAAGATTCGAGTGTAACATACAATGTAATATTTACATTACAACTATTTTTGCATGCTTAGGATAAATTTACGAACCAGTCATTTATTCAAAAACTTATGTTATACTATGAGTGATTTTTTTTTTATTATAAATAATAATTATGTGCTAGTATGTAATTCATTATATTCTTTTTTCAAAATAATGTTTTAACAAAACATCTTTTTTTTTTTTTTTTTTTAACTTACCTTACCAATAAACGATACAGAAAGTAATGTTTTGGGGTCAAATTTTCGAAATTGAATTTTTACACATTTTGGGCTCTTCTGAATTCAAAAAATATGTTTTTAGCGGTGGGTATGTATCTGTCTGTGTGTGTGAGTCTGTTATCAGTATAGCTGAAAATCACCTATTAACACAAGGTCCAAGAGCGATATTCTAAATCTGTACTGTATAGGCTGTTATTCACCAATAACTTCAACTCTCGGTTGAACATGAAAATTTGAAAAGCGTATAAAGGCGGGGTACAAATTTTCAGAAAATTTTGCCGTGTTGTTGCTGCCATCTATCGGTATAGTTATTTTCAGACTTTATAGATGAAAGAAACCAATCAAAGATTATATGAAACCATCGACACTAGATGGCAGAAACAGCATGCCAACTTTTGATGGAAAGCTGTGCCCTACCTTTAGATGCTTTTCAAGTTTTTGCGTTGAACCGGAAGTTCAAGTTAATGGTGAATACGGCTATTAGAGATGCTGCTCTAAATTTTTCGTTCATATCGAAATTATTGTTCGTGTGCAGCGATATCAAAGAGAACTCAAATACTTCTATGAACGAAATTTCTAGCAGGTACAGTTTGACATCATTAGACTGTAATAAACATAGTAAAATAAGCATATATTTTTTATATGCATAAAATTATATTTTGTATAAAAATCGTTTACCATTCGTCTTGCAGGGAAACACAAAAGAATTTGGAAATATTACAGCTATATTTGAAAATTGCTGGAAGTGAATTTCAAGTTGTGTTGTGTGTTTTACATATATATTTACATAAATTATATACGTTTGTATATAATTTATGGACAATGTGCTATCTAAAATTAAGCAAAAAGTAACTTATTTGTTGAATGGAATCAGTATAAGTTCTTTACTAACTACATTTTACCAAGTCCGGGAAAAGCTGTTTAAGAATAATGATAATGATAATAATAATAATAATAATAGTAATAATATATATATATATATATATATATATATATATATATATATATTTTTTTTTTTTTTTACTTTCTTCTATATTTAATAGAAGAAAGTATTGGATTCGTAAAAATTTTCGATCTCGGGTTTTTGATGGATTTACACGTTTTGAGAGCTGTAGAACACGATTTGACCATTTTTAGAAAATGTCTGTCTGTCTGTCAGTCTGTCTGTGTGTGTGTGACAAAATTTTGTGGCAACTGTATCTCAGGAACTACTGCACAGAATTTCATACAAGTTGGTATGTAGTTGCATCTTGACATAAATTAGTGCCTATCAACTTTTGGTAAAAATTGTCTTACAGGTTGCGTTGCCATCCCGCTTTTTTTCTAAATTTTTAACATGGTGATATAGGACAAAATTTTGCATAAATGTGCATAAAGGGAATTATTTTTTAGTAATCATTATGAAAATTGCAAGAATTATTTATAATAGAGATAGTCAACTGGGAAAATTTTTTTTGTATGTGTAGGAGCCTCGCCACCCCCCCTGGGAGGAAGTCCCCCCTCGAGGGGAGTAAATTTTCAAGATGGGTATCTTTCGAAAGGTCTCGTCAGTACCTTTAAAACGAATGGTTGAACTATAAATCTGTGATTATTTAAAACAAAGTTATCGATTTTTTTTTTTTTCGAAATTTAACCAAACTTGGTATTTAATTGGCCCCTGACATAAACTAGGGCTGATTAGATTTTGGGATCAATCGCTCAACAGGTGGCGCTGTGATCGTATTTTTTCTAAATTTTTAACATGGCAGTGTAGGACAAAATTTCGTATAAATGTACATAATGAGAGTTATACTTAACCTGTGATTGTAATATTAATATGAATTATTGATAACAGTAGTAGTTAATTAGTAAAAAAAAATTGTGCATGCGGGGGCATCTCTTTACACCCCTGGGGGGAAGGTAAATTTTCAAGATGGGTATCTTTCAAAAGGTCTCGTCAATACCTTTAAAACGAATGGTTGAACTATAAATATGTGATAATTTAAAACAAAGTTATCGATTTTTTTTTACTTTTAACGAAAAAAACTTGGAAAAAAAATATATTTTTTTTAATATTGTTATTGAGTGAATTTGTATAGGAAAATATAGAAGAAAGTCTTGTGGTGGCCACATACTAGTTTAATGTTATTTTTATCCACACAGTAGAGAAAGTATTTTTTGTCATATGAGTCTGCTACTTAAAAATAAATTTTCAAATTTAATAACAACCTTGAATTCCTTATATATGTAGCTACTGTATGAAAGAGAGGTAATCCTCTCACATAAATATGTACTTCAAAGTACCACATCAGATTATTTCTTTCATTTAACTGTAATTTAGCCATTTAAAAATTGCATAAAAATGTTAATTTAAAATATTTCTTTCTTTCTTTCTTTTATTTTTTTCAAAAGATGCTAAATTTGAAATATATTTTAAGTTCCAAATGTTTAAATTTTTATTGTGCAAGTATATATAAACGCAATTACGAGTTATCTCTGAAATGCGTTTTATAAAATATTCTACGGTGTTTTTTTTTTTTTTAGACGAGTTACTATTTATCTGTTTATTATGACGGTACACGATTGCATTTGATATTTTGTTGTTCTATCTTTGATTTAAAAATTTTATTATTAATTAATTAGCCTTCTTTCACCGTAGAAAAATCATTTTGTGTGATATGGATAAGTTGTGTAAGTTAACTTTTCCTCTGTATCATAATTCAGTTTTAAAGATACAGCTATCCTGTTTTTACTGATGAGGTTTGTTAGATCGAAAAAAAAATTATAATATTTGATTCGTGTCGTAAACAAATAAGGATTGTGTCGTTAAACTTTTAACGACGTTATAAAAATTATCATTCAAAACCATGTCGCTACTTTGGCGACGTATTTTAGATATATCTTTTCATAAATAGTTATTAATAGTCATTTTCAGAATATTAAATTGAAATAAGGTAAATATCTTACCTTATCGGTCCAGAGTCGTGGGGACTGCAGGCCACTGTTGGTTCATTACTATTCATTGGTGTCGAATGATGTCATAAATCGGAAATAATAGGATATCAATTACTGAGACATACATTTATTACAACAAAGACGAACACGAAGAACACACTGAGTAGAAAAGAAGAAAACAAAAACATTAATGTCGGCGCGCAGCGCCATCTACAGGTTTTAGATTTGACCAATAATTAATACATTGGCCCCCGGATGAACATTAACTTTATGTTCATTTTCTAATTGTAATTATATCAACGAGAATTTAAAGTCCACCCAAAAGTCATAGTTTGTAAATATAAGTTTTTAAAGTTTATTTTAGTCTCTTTCAAAAATTTCAACTGGATAAATCAACTGGAAAGGACGTCTAAATGTACCTGTAGCTGTTTTTATCTCACAAGATCGTACCTTTCCATCTCTACCCGGAAACACTTGAGTTACTACTCCTAATTTCCACAAGTGTCTTGGCAACTTAGCATCGTGGATTAAAACAACATCGTTTGGCGAATATTCTCGAATACTGGAGTGTCGACTTGTCATGGCGTTTTTCAGCTGAAGAAGGTATTCCTTCTTCCATCTTGACCAGAACTGGTCCAATATTCGTTCTTTTTGGTTGAAACGTTTTACCTATGTTAGAGAAGTTCCAGGAAGGACATGGGGTTTCATATGCACGATAGGTAGGGTAGTTAGTCGTTGACCTACCAAGAAGTGTGCTGGCGAAATTGGAGAAGGTTCTCCTGAGTCTGCATATATATATGTAATGGGTCGCGAATTTATTGAAGCTTCAATTTCACATATAACTGTATGTAGTTGTGTGTGTGTGTTAAAGTGGTTTTGCCAACCACCTTTCTTAATGCAGTTTTTACGGATCGCACCAGTCTTTCATAGAAGCCTCCCCACCATGGCGAAATTTCCATGATATATTTCCATAATATTTTATTACTACTATAGTAATCCTTAACGTCGGGATGGCTGATTATTTTCCAGATGTGCTTTAACTCTATATCAGCTCGATGAAATGTTCGTGCGTTATCGGAGTATACTGTATGGCAAAGACCACGCCTTGCTACTATTCTTCTGAAGGCCAATAAGAATGTTTCGGTAGATAGGTTCTCTACCAATTCTAGGTGCACTGCTCTAGTTATCGCGCATGTGCACAACAATATGTAGTATTTGCTATCATTATTTCGGATGTATAAGGGGCCTGCAAAATCAAGGCCTATCACTGCAAAGGGCTTTTGTTCATTGATGCGATCTGCAGGTAACGGAGCTGATATCTGGGCTCCAGCTCTAGAATTAAATTTTATGCAAATTCTGCATCTTCTTAATACGCTTTTTGCTGCCTGTCTGCCCTTGATTACCCAAAATTCCTCCCGTAATTGAACTAATGTATCAATAATGCCAATCGTTAATGTATCATTAATGTATCGTTCATGCGCATTTTTAATTAACAAATCAATTAATTTACCCTTTGAAGGCAACAGGATCGGGTGTTTTTCGTTAAAAGAATAATTTGATTTCTGAAGCCTTCCTCCGATACGCATTATTCCCTCGGAATCCAAAAATGGTGAGAACTCAATTAAATTTGAATTTTTCAAAATAGGTTCCCCATTTATCAAACAGTTTAATTCATTCGGAAAACCAATTTTCTGTGTATATTTAACCCACATTGTTTGCGCACTACCAATTTCTTCTGCCGATAATGGACCCTTAACTTTCTCGTTTTTAGGATTCGCGTTGTTAAGAGCGGACAATACCTAATCTCACCGGCAGCCTTCGCCCATGTTATTCTATGGGAAAATTTGTTCACATAATTACTCATTACCTAATGAATATTTTTCAATTCTGTTTTCACATTTAGAAAATTCATAAGCATTAAATTAGTACTTCTTTTCCAAAAATTGATTTTTTAAAATTTTAGTATTTCCTTTTGCGACTAGAAAATGAGAAAAATGCATTTTGTGAAAAATCGCATTTTTGAACTCAAAATTTAAATGTAAAAATTAAAAAAAAATGAATTTTTCAAAAAGGAGTACTCATTTAACGGTTATGAATTTTCTGACTGCGAAAACAGAATTTAAAAATATTCATTAGGTAATGTGTAATTGTAGCAACAAATTTTCCCATAGAATAACATGGGCGAAGGCTGCCGGCGAGATTAGGTATTGTCCCCTCTTAAGAAATCTCTTTATCCATGCCGTAATTCTGAGGACTCTTAAAATGTTACTATATTTTTCAAGATCCAATATTGGTTCAACTGTTTCTATAGAGATTTTAAACTGAATTATTTTTTCAGGTGTTTTCCTTTTTTCTTCGGTAATATATTGCGTGTCTACCTTTTCCCCAATATCATTACCTTTACCATTTAGCTCAGATAACCATTTTGGACCTTTAAACCAAAAATCATTATTAACTAACGCATTTGCGCTAATACCACGAGTAACTAAATCTGCGGGATTATCCTTTGTATTACAATATGACCAATTTTCGGGTACTGACAATTCCTGAATTTCAACTACTCTATTTTTAACAAAGGGTTTCCACTGTTTCGCCGATCCCTTCACCCAGTGTAAAACAATAGTAGAATCCGTCCAATAAAATTTCTCGATGTTAATTTCTTTAAATATATCACAAATATATTTCGCTACTCTAGCTGCTATCACCGCTCCCATTAACTCCAATCTTGGTAACGTTAGTTTCTTTAGCGGCGCAACTCTAGCCTTCGACATAATCATGCTTACATAACATTTTTTATCATTACTGATAACCCTAAAATATGCAACACAACCATATGCAAGTGGTGAAGCATCTGAAAAAATGTGTAGTTCTACACACGAATTTTTCAAATCAACATACGTGAAATAGCATCTATCTATTCGAATTTCTAATAAATCCTTAATTTCGTTACACCACTTTATCCAAATTCCCTTAAGATCATCTGGCAATTCGTGATCCCAATCCATACCTCTTTCCCACATTCTTTGAAGAAAACACTTTATCCTAATTAAAAAGGGAGATATAATCCCAATAGGATCAAAAAATTTTGCAGCTGTATGTAATACATATCTTTTCGTACATACCGATATATCCAAATTTTCAACTATAGATTTCAAAGCTAATCCTAATTTATCACTATCTTTATCCCACACCAATCCAAGAATATTTATTACACTATCATTATTTACCTCCGAAAAACAATCATTTTTATCCCACATGTTCTTTAATTTCTGTGAATTCGTACTAAACTTTCTCAATTTCATTCCAGCCTTTGCTAAAATATTTACCGCAGTAGAAGTTAATTCATAGGCACCGTTTACGGTATCGGAGCCATAAAGCAAATCGTCCACAAACAGAGCTGAATTTAACATTTCATAACTATCCGGATAAATTTCCCTATATTCCTTAATGTGTTTCTTAATTGTTGCCGTTAAAAAGAAAGGAGAAGTTGTACAACCAAATGTAGCTCTGGTCATTCGCATTATTTTATAATTCTGGGTGTCCTCGTCAAACCATAAAAACTTCAGAAAATTTCTATCGGGTTCCGCGATTTCTATCATTAAAAACGCCTTTTCAATATCTGCGCAAAACGCAATCTTAAACATTCGAAATCTATTAATTACATCCAAAATTGGAGGTGTAAGACATGGCCCTTTTACGAGACAATCATTTAAAGATTTACACCCCGAAACTCTACTAGAACAATTAAAAACAATTCGTACCTTTGATGTTTGTTTTTCCTTTCTAATAATCGCACGATGTGGGTCGAAATACTCCCTTTGAGAGCGACCGCATTCTTCAACTATCCCTCGTTGTTCTTGTTCTGTGATTATCTGCCTATATTGCTCAAAAATCCATTTATCCGCTTTTAATCTTTTTCTCAAATAATTGAATTGCCGTCTAGCATTTTCAAAATTATTCTCAAATTTATCAATACCATGGTCATTCCATAATAAATGAGTAACATAATGACCCTGTTTATATTCTAACTGTTTATCAAATTTATTTATTATTTCCTGATCGGAAGTAGAAATCAATTTATCATCATTTATTCCCAAAAAATCCAACGACCATAACCTTTGCAAATCATTACCCATACAATCGGATGATTCATTTTTTTCCATGCATGGATGGTTTTCATGTAAACAAATAGAGTTACAACATTCAATCTTTAACACAGAGGCGCCAGTAATTAAGTTGTCTGGATTCTTTCCTGAATTATTATTGCCTGACAATGTCCATCCCAATAATGTATTTACATCAAACAACGAACGATTAATTTTCTTTTTATTTTTTTGCAGTTTCCAAAATAACCCCCCGCCGATTAATATGTCTGGAGCCTTCGAATGCAATTGCGAAAATTTATTTCCTTCCCCCTGACTCGAAACCAAAGCTTTCCGAAATGATGCGTCATCTAGTATCTTTAACTTCGTAAAAGATATTTGATTTACGACCAATGCCTCTACATAACATTTCTGTTTGTGGTTTTTTAAATGAGACAATTCGAAATTTACGACTGAATATTCATTTGATTGGGGTTGATCACAAGAAAACGGATATATGATTAGAGTTTCCTTTCTAATCACCGGCAATTTTAATTCACGCGCGAGTGATATGTTTATGAAGTTTCGTTGAGACGCATTATCAAATAATATGGCACACTTTAGAGAGTTTAAATTAGAACTATTTGTTATTCTTGCGAAGCAAGTTTGTAAATATATTTCATTATTCTCAAGCGGATTTTGTACAGGACACTTATAGGACAATACAGAATTATCATTTTCGCAAGCACTGTTCTCAGAAGTATTTGTTTGGGTATGTTCGATGTGATTTTTATCTTTCATTTGAGGCGTTGGAGTTTCCGATTTTTGCTTATAGCAAATTAATGTATTGTGTTTTCCTGAACATGTGTCACATTTGAGACCCGATAAACAAAATTTAGCTGTATGTTTACCTCTTTTGAAACATAAATAACAGATTCCCTGTTTGGGTAAAGACAATTTTTTGTCCTCTAAATTTAATTTACACATTTTGCTGTCATGATCATTTACTGCATCAACACAAAATATACATTTACTAACAGTTAATTTAAAGGCTGATGCCTTTTGCATTGTGTTAGAATTTTTATATCCCGAAACAGATTTCCGGTAGGATGCATTATTATTCTCCGATGATTTTGAATCAAATCTGGAATTTGAAATTTTGTACCCGCTATTGTGAGTTTCTACTTCGCGTTTTAAGAATAAAAAGGTTTTTTCCTTTGTTTGAACTTCTAATTTTAAATGTTTTAACAAATCTTGTACATCCCATTCCTCGGATTCTGTTTTCATTTTATTATAGTCTATCATAATACTGGTAGGTATTAATTTTGTAACAATTGGAAATAACAAATTTCCGTAGGATTTTAAATCAACTCCTAAATTTTCGAGAGATTTAATATTAACATCAAGGGCGTCGTGCAGTAAGCGTAATTCTTTAATTTGATTTGGAGATTTAACAGGGTTCAAATTTAATAACGCGTCAATTTTATATCTTATTATAATATCTTTTTTTCCAAATCTAGATTTTAATAAATCAATTGCAGTATTGTAATTTTGATCTGAGAGTGCTAAACCCTGAATAGCTGTTAAAGCTTGGGCTTTTAAAAAGCTGCGTAAATATACGAATTTCTGAACATTAGATATATCCTTGTTTTCATTTTTGTTACTTCATACTGGTTCCAGAACTCGATCCAGTTTTCCGGAGAACCCTCATAAACAGGAATTGATATCTTGGGCAATCTTACTGAACTCGCATTAATTCTTTCTAAATGCAAATTGGGTGTTTGCTCATTTCTTGGCTGTGATAAGATCGGAGTGACATTTAAATTTTTAATTTTCTCTATCTTATTCATAATTTGAGCTTTTACATCAATAATTGAATCCCTATATTCTTGTCTCGATTCTATTTCAGTTTGTAGCTCGTTGAGATCCGTGATTTTGGCCTCAATTTGATCTTCAACTTCTATAATTTCGTTATTCTTGACTTGCAGTTTTTCTAACTGGGATTCAAATTCGAAAACATTTAACCCTTCGTCGGGTTCATTTAACTTTATGTTTATCGTGTTGATCAATTTAGTACACAATCCCTTTAGGGTAGATCGTTTTCTTTTTAATTTTCCGAGTTCGGTTGCCATATTGATTTAATTTAGAAATTTGGACTATAGAATAAAGAACAACGCTAATTCACATTTTAAGGGCCTGGCAGTCCCTGTTCGGGCGCCATAATTTATGTCGTTAAACTTTTAACGACGTTATAAAAATTATCATTCAAAACCATGTCGCTACTTTGGCGACGTATTTTAGATATATCTTTTAATAAATAGTTATTAATAGTCATTTTCAGAATATTAAATTGAAATAAGGTAAATATCTTACCTTATCGGTCCAGAGTCGTGGGGACTGCAGGCCACTGTTGGTTCATTACTATTCATTGGTGTCGAATGATGACATAAATCGGAAATAATAGGCTATCAATTACTTAGACATACATTTATTACAACAAAGACGAACACGAAGAACACACTGAGTAGAAAAGAAGAAAACAAAAACATTAATATCGGCGCGCAGCGCCATCTACAGGTTTTAGATTTGACCAATAATTAATAGATTGTTTTATTCTCGGAGTAAAATTGCCATTGTTTGTTTACGATTCGAATCGGTGTAATTGAGCAAATTTTTCGAGAGGAGTGGTATAAAAGTTTTTTAAATGTAACTTTTTGAAGATTAATGGTCGGAACTTTTCTTAACTTAATCTTTTTTTCCCAGCTTATTTTGAACGTGTTTTCAGTTTGCATTGCCTACTTATCTCAAACTGGTAAAAAATTAAATTGGGTTTTAATCTTTTTCGGATTCCCTGTATAACTGTAAATTAAAATATAAAAAGAATTACATTGCAAAAACGTATCAGTCAGAGGTATCTTTTATTGCATTTTAGTCAGATGCTATCAAAATCCTAAAGCAGATAAAGAAACATACAATTTTTCTTTGCTGCCCACTAAATAATTGTCCTTATTTTCTGCCTTTGTTTAGAAAGTACTTAAAATGATTATAACTTCTATTAATTACTAGAAGGCATTTATATAATGCCGATGAAATATCTTAGTTACGGATTTTAAATTTTAAATCTGATGTTAGTTAGCAAATGAAAGAGAAAATAAAATTCGAAGCTTCACCTCTACACTGTTAAAAATTTCAGTTCAAGGTTGAACCAAATGTTGGTACTACAGTAGCTTCAGTTTGCTAGGTTGAACCAAAACTTGGTACAACTTTAGCTGCAACCATGCGATGGTGAAACCTTCTACTATGATTTGGCGTTTCTTGTTTAAAAAAAAGCACCAAATTATGGTAAAAAATTTCTCCGTCTTATGGATGTAGCTATTGAAGTACCAAGCCTTGGTTTAGTAAAGCACCAAATAATGGTAAAAGGTTTCACCATCGCATGGTGGCAGCAAAAATGTACCATGTTTTGGTTCAACCTAGGAGAAAATTTTTAACAGTGTATATTCTGTTTTATTATTATTATTTAAATTTTGTATACATATCTTAATAATCTACTCTCATAGTTTTTTTTAAATGTCTCTTTTCTCATGCATGAAACTAAATATTTTCCCGAACGTAACACTATGGCTATTTTCCTATTAGATTACCAGTTGGATTTTATTCTTCGCATTTTTGTGGCTGAGTCAGTTTTTTCTCGCTTGCCAGAACCTTGTTATAGCCGGAACTGTATCATCCTGGTACTTTTCGAGGTAAGAAATTAGAATAAGGGGTACATACAAATGAAACACTTCCAGTTGCAAAGCCGTTTGCAGGCGTTCCAAATGTATAACTGCAGTCGGCAGCAAAAGTATCCGGGCACTAGCAAAAATTCCTATATAAAAAAGGCACACTTAACACTGTTTTGTTAAATAAATCCTTCTCGAATCATGTTCTTAGACTGACTAAGAATATGATTCGACAAGGATTTATTTAACAAATCTGCATTAAGTGTGCATAGGAATTTTCGCTAGGGCTCTGTTACTTTTGCTGTCGACTGTATTTGCAAAAAACTTGCAAAATTTACGTCATCGAAATTGTAAGCGTTCCGTTTGTATGTAACCCTGAGGCTTTATATATATGTAGAGCAGCATTGATATCAAAGTGAAATAATTTTGTAATGTCATTTTTTTCTTGTAATATTTGCCTCATGTGAATGCATACTTTTTTCCTTTAGAATTAAAGGCAAGCTGGTTAATCCTATTTGGAGAAGTTTTCGCATGATTGTAAAACATCATTTAGGATCAGCTGCTTTTGGATCGTTGCTCATTGCTATCATTAAAGCCATCAGATTTATCACAAAAATGATGGAGAGAAAGTAGGTCATAATTTCTATTTATCTCCTATAATAATAATAGTAAAACTAGCTTTTTCCGCGGATAACATTTTCGTGATAGTACCTACATACCAAATATAATTTTCAGAAAAATCTCATAAATAAAATAAATGGAAAATTTATTTATTTTTTCTTTTCTTTCTTTCTTTTTTTTTTTTTTTAATAAAGGAGTTAAATCTTTTAATATTTACATTATAATTTCAATTTTAGAAAATAGTTTTTTCGCTGCTAAGTCAAAAATTCTTAGAATTAAATGAAATTATTCTTATATTAAAAATCAAATATTTCATAAGATTTGACGTAATTAAATAAACATAACATCATACATAATAGAAATTCCATAGTTAATAACGGTGTCTACAAAATAAATAAGCAGAGATAACGTTAATTCTATTTATAATGAATGAAAAATCTAAAAAAAATATATACAATTTTGGCTTTCAAATATTCTTTATTTTAATATGATGATTTCGATTAATAGATGGCACTACCTTTGCTCTGTTGAATAGCTAACCATTAACTAGAGACTAAATTGGCTTGAAATTCTTCCAAATATGAGATTTTGAGCATATGTTTCGGCAAAAAAAAAGTTTTATTTTTTCAATTTCTTTAAGAAAATGTGCATTTCAGGTGTATTAGATTAAATTTTTGTAGCTCAAAACGTTTAGCAGGCAAATTTATGCTTTGATCTGGGTTGACCAATGATAGCATCTTACATCACTATAGTACCATTTCGACAAAATTTAATCGTAACTGGTCCTCGTTTGTGAAATATTATATAGATATGTCTGTGTGGACGTATGTTTGTGCCGCTATAAGCTCAACTGCCGTGCGTCACAAAACTAGAACATTCCGTATTTTGTCAGATTTTTTTTTTTTAAATCATTGATTTAAATCAAAAATAAAATTTTACAATTTTGGGTCAATATGTAGTTTTATATAGTCTTAGAACATAAGAAAACTTGAACTTACTTGTTATTTACATCAAATACCCCCTCCCCCCAATAAATAAATAAATAAACTATCTGTGTTTATTAATTTTAAAAATGTTTCTTTTAATTTTCTACAACTCTATTTTTATCTTCTATTCTTAATTTGAAGCTAACTACGTTCATTTGCAGCCAAATTTTTTTATACAAAGCCTTAAATTCTCTGCCCTAAGGTTTTCTTTTCTTTTCTTTTTTTTTTTTTTTAAGGATAATAAATATTGTATCATCTGAACTGAAGCATTTGATTTGTCTGTCACATTCTTAAGCAGTTTTTCCTTTTTCACTTAGGCTTTTATAAAATTAGAAATGAAATGGTAATGGCCTGGCTAGTTGTTTCAGTTTTCTTAATTTTTTAAAACTTTAACTTTTTGAAAAAATCTTAGAATTTATTTGTATTTTATTGGTAATAAATTGCATAAACTAATGTGTGTATTATATATATATATATTATATACACATTGAATTTCCTTTAATTGAATAATTATTTTCCAAAAAGTTTCTCTTCAAAAAATTTGTTAATTTGATATTAAAGATGTTTTAATATGTACATTTTAATGACAATAATAATAAAAACATTTAAAAAAAAATAATTATCTTATATGCTTTTAAGCTACTTATACTTAATCATTTATTTATTTTATTTTTATTACACTATATTATATTTTTATTTATTTATTTTTCTTTTTGAAAAAAAAAGGGGGGGGGGGTAGAATGTACCTATGTTGGCTAATATTACATTTTTTTTTTTTTAATATCCTCATATATATATTTTTTAATTTAGTTTATTTATATTTATTGCTTCTTATATGTATTCACATTTAAATTCAAGAAAAGTTTTCATGCTTTATTTCTTAACATTTATTTTTAGTCGAATAATGTAAATAAAACAAAAAAATCTGATTTAAATAAAAAAAAATCCGATTTTAATAAAAAAAATCTGATTTTTTTTATTTTTTTAAAAAAATCCGATTTTAATAAAAAAAATCTGATTTTTTTTATTTTTTTTAAAAAATCATGTTTTTTTCACACCCTGATCACGATGTTTTGTTATGAGAATAAGCGAGTTTTATGTCATACCTCTTTCGACTCAGTAGCCACTCACATGTGAGACTACTGACATTGATACATATGAACACAGCAGAGTGCCTGGAGCAGAAAAAGCAGCTTCTTACATCTGTCATAATAAATTTTGAAACAATTATTAAAATGAAACCATAATTTAATATCAGGAAAATCTTGAGTGAAAGCAAAAAAAAAAAAAAAAAAAGGTGGAAGAGCAAAGTATTGTCAAACTGTGACGTCTAGCAACTGATGTCATGAGGAATCTTAATAAGACTTTACAATTTGTGATGGCAACAAAATAAAATTAACAAGCAATTATTCTCTCGCTTGAAATTCCACAACCTTACTGTATTCAAAATTTTATAATTTTCTCTTATTTTAACTTTGTATTACAGCCACTAAATAACAAACACTGTTAAAAATTTCAATTTAAGGTTGAACTAAAATCTGGTACTACAGTAGCTGCAATGTGATAGCATTGAACCAAAACTTGGCACTACATACAGTAGCTGCAACCATGCGATAGTGAAACCTTCTGCCATGATTTGGAACTTTTTGTAGAAAGAAAGCACCAGATCGTAAAAGATCACCTCCATCTTATGGTTTACAACAACTGTAGTACCAAGCTTTGGTAGAACCTAGTACCAAATCATGGTAAAAGGTTTCACAATCTCATGATTGCAGCTACTGTAGCACCATGTTTCGGTTCAACCTAGGACAACTTTTTTAACAGTGAATCATGAAATAAAAGTAAAAACACACTGTGTAAGCAAAAATTATTAACATGCACTAGTAAATACGTTTTTACTTCCATTACCCGACTACCGTAGATAATGGAAGTACTGTATTCGGTCAAAAAATTCGATATCGAGATTTCACCTGATTTATATGTTTTAAGGTCTCCTGAGTCCAAAAAAGTAGTTTTTGGTAATTAGTCAGTGTGTGTATGTATGGGAAGAATAATCTGGATTTCATACCTCCGAAACTATTAAAGGTAGAACTATGAAACTTTAGCATTGAAACTGGTCTGGTGTACAGATGAATTTTCCAAATTTTGGTGAAAATTGAAAAATTGGAAGTGGGGTTGTCCGTATCTCAAAAACGGCTATAACGATTTTCTTCAAAATTGCTGTATAAACACTCTATTGGGTGTCCTTTCGAGTGGTATATAGTTGGTTAATTCAGGAAAATTGATAGGCGTCCTGTATAAATAGCTGAATTTCAGGTCCTGCATGTGCGTTCCTTTCAAAACGGCTGTATGAATTTTTTTTTTTTCAAACTTGCCATATTAACCCTCTTTTAAATATCCTTTTGCATGTAATTGTTTTCTGGTCAACAATTAATTATGCAAAGCTTTGGTAAAAGTCGGTATCTTAAAAACGACTCTAGCGATTTTCTTGAAAATTGTTACATAAACCCATTTTAGATAGCCTTTCTCATGCTTTACTTGGTTATCACGGGAAAATTAATAGTCATCCTGATCAAATAGATCAGTTTTAGATCTCGGAAATTGGCGTTTCAAAAAAAAAAAAAAAAAAAAAAAAAAAAAAAAAATCTACCATTTTTCTTTTTATTTCTGTTTCTTAAAAAAAAAAAAAAGTTGTGTAAACTCTGTTTTATATGTGCATTAACTTTCTCTTACCGGAAAATTTTTAGGTGTCTATTGCATTAGGTCAATTCTATGTCTTCTGATAACATTATCTCCAAAAAGTGCATATAATACGTGAAATAGTTTGTAATGGAAGTCGTGTGGTTATCTCACACCAGATTTTTTTAATTTTCAGATCACACTTTTGCTTTAGAATAATCGGGTAAAAAGGTAATAAATATATAGTTTTACCTGAAAGCAAACTTTTAATCAAGGTAATATTCATTTTTCTGCTAGGTCAGGTGAAAATGGTTTAGCTGCTCTTCTCTGGGGAATTTTGCAGTGCCTTCTAGCTTGTTTAGAATCTATCGTGAGAATACTGAATAAATCTGCATACGTTATGATTGGTAAGTTAATTATATAACAATGATAACAATGATTTTGAAAAGGTTACACTGTGAAATTTGTATGCTAATTGTTTTTTTTTTTTTTTTTTGAAAAATTTAGAGGATGAGTTATATTCTTTCTTTTCATTTATATTTTAAGTCAATAAAACCTCTTTACAACAATATATTGTTTATAACGATAAAGTTATGCAGAATGACCATAAAACGGTAATTCCCGCTACATTGGCGGTCTTACTAAAAGAATTTGTGTATAAATAATATAAAATTGACCAAATAAATTTTATCTTCCATAAACTTTTGTTTATTTGTATAAATTTAAAATTTAATATTTACGTAACTTGCATAATCAATTTGTGTTATAGATTAAAGTTTACTTTTGGCATTATATTTTAAGAGAAACTTTATTTATTTATTTATTTTTTATCTTTTAGGATTTATAATTCCCACTAGTCTGGGGAATAATAGCCCATAAAGAGACAGAAAATAATGAAATTAAAAAAAAAAAAATTAAAAATGAAATGTTATGAAATGGGCAATGGTAGGACTTAATGTTCGGTTCAGTACGTTCATGGACTTTACAATTTGCAAATTGCACCCATTCTTTTACTTAAATCTTTTTTTTTTCCTTCTGTTTTGGTTGTTTGGGTTGAAATTTAAAATTTCTTCACAGACTGACAGAAAATAAAGAAAAAACATGCACTATGCATTTTCTTTCTTTGATAGGTGGATTATTAAGCACATACATAAGTGCCATGTGTGTCAGTTGATTTAAAGTAACGTGGTTAAAATGAACGAGTAAAACACACATACAAAAATAATAAAAAATCTCACAGGAACGTGTAATTGCAAAAATATTTCTTAAACGGCGTTTAAAATTATCCGTAGTACTAGGACAACAAAACAAAAATCGTTTTACATTATTTTATTTATACATTTTCTCCATTCATGTTACACATTTACGGCCAATATTGTTACAAGATATGGTACCCCCCCCCCCCCATACACACACACACGCAGAAGCTGGTCAAAAACTTATGACTGTGTTTAATATATTGGTCGTAAATGTCTAAAGTGTACAGAAATGCAGTATATATAAAATAATACAAACCGATTTTTACACGCTTTTTTTTTAATACATATGTGAAATGTTGTTTATTTATGTGTGGGTCAAATCTATATAATCACATTGAGCTGAAATTTTACATACAGAATAATTCCGATGACAACACATGTATATGTTCAAGTAGTAACTTATTGTAGGAGATCTGAGTGTAGTAAAACAGGAATAAACTACTACGTCAGAAACGCCAAAGAAAAATTATTGAGGTGCATACAGCTGTTTCGGTAGCCTAAAGCGTACCGTCTTCAGTGCAAAAAGAATTACTTGCAATTGTTTGTCAATTTTTTGTCAATTTTGTCAATTTTTTTTGCACTGAAGACGGTACGCTTTAGGCTACCGAAACAGCTGTATGCACCTCAATAATTTTTCTTTGGCGTTTCTGACGTAGTAGTTTATTCCTGTTTTAATATTCCAACGCCAAGTCTCCTGCTATTATCTGAGTGTAGTGTTTAGTGGGGAGGTCTGAGGTATCTTCAGGCCCTAACTTCGGTTCAAAATTCATTTTCGAATTTTAACCCACATCCTATCATCCTATTGAGCTAAATTTTGCATTTATGTATTATTTGGGTGACAATATACATATGCTCAAGCAAATAATGGACCTAGTAGTGTGTGTGTGTGTGGGGGGGGGAAGTCTGAGGACCTGGGCCCCCAATTACATTTATTATTATTATTATTATTATTATTTTCAAATTTTAATCATCTACTTATGGTCCGATTAAGCTGAAGTTTTGCGTCCTTGTGTATTGTCCACATGCGTTGAAACACGAGTTTTTAGTGCATTTTGAAATAAAAGCTTTTCTTTCTTTTTCTTTTCTTTTCTTTTTTTTTTAAGTTGTGTATTAATGCCTATTACCTCTATATACCGCATAATTTTAAATCTCCATCCAGCGGACCTTGTACGACCTATGTTTTTTTTTTTTTAAATTAATTAACTAATTTATTTTTTTTTACCTTTTTTTTCAATTTATTTTTGCCATGCCTTTTTTTTTTTTTTTTTTTAATAATTACGTTTTATATACTCATATACATATGCATAATCATTGAATGAATGCCTCCATTTTTATTATTGTCTTTCTTTTATATACTTAGAAAATCATAATGTTCATACTTTGCTGGATTTCTTCCTATATTTAAAACCTCTAAAATTTTTTATTTATTTATAGCACTTTTTGGCGAGCCTTTTTGCAGAAGTGCCCGCAGAGCTTTTGCATGTATTATTTCGGATTCATCAAAGGTTGCCTTAATTATAGGTGTTGGAACTTTTATACTGACATCAATTGAGTTATTAATAACAGCTTCCGTAACATTTGCTGGAATAGCCATATTTATGGTAATATTTAATAATTTCTCTCTCTCTCTCTCTCTCTCTCTTTTTTTTTTTTTTATTATTATTATTTTTTATTTACATTTTTAAATTAAAAACTTAATATGTTATTTATTTATTTACTTTTTTAATTTATTTTATTTTGGTGGAATTACCAGAAATTACAAAATTTTATTTTAAAATATCTCGCTAATATGTCTTTATTAGCATGATAGTAAACTATTTTCACGCTAACAGTGAATGTAAGTATCAACCAATTCTACATATGGTATTTTATACCTAATTTTACTTCCACTACGCGATTACCGTTAGTAATGTAAATATTGTATTTAATCAAAAATTTCGATACAGAGTTTTCACCTGCACTGAGAAAAAAGTATATCGCTTTTCTTTAGAATGAATAAGTGGTCATTTTCTAAATCCCTTAACTAGAAATATAGATTTCCAAGCTATGCGCATAAGGCACGCCAATAAACTGAATAGACGAAATTATCGAAAATTCCTAGTGTACATATTTCTAGATCGTGAAACAATATTCTGAATACTCTAAATATTTTGAATCATTTATATTGCAAGAAATTCTCGCTTGATTTTCTAGAATTTGGTAATAAACCAAGATTATAGTTGCAGAAATCCGCCTCTTGTAGTCTCATTCATTTGCAGAGATTTTTAAATAAATTTGCCCTCGAGAATATAGGCAAACGCTCTAGAATTCTAATAGGGGCTTCTAGAACTCGCTTTCGAAGGGGACTAGAATTTATAAGGATGACATGGAACTATTTTTTTCTAGAGCCACAATTTAGATTCTAGATGTCAGTTACAGAATTTTTTCTAAGTGTGATTTACATGCCTCGAGGTCTTCTCTGTCTGAAAAGGGGGTTTTGGGCAATTGGTCATTATGTGTATATATTTTTACTATCATATCTTGAACACGAATAAAGATAGATAAAATGATGAAAGTTCAGAATTAAGACTGATTTAGTGTACAAATAATTTTTCCTACTTTCGGTGAAAACTACAAAATCTGGAATGTAGAACACTGAAAACCGGAAGTGGGACCATAAGTCCTTATCTCAAAAACAAATCTAACAATTTTCTTCAAAAATGCTACATAAACTCTTTTTTTTTTTTATGTCCTTCGCATGTATTACTTGGATACTACAAAAAATTGACTTTTTAAAATATTTTTACGGTATATATATTAGTTTTCTCTTTCAGAAAAAATTGCTAAATGTCTGATTTGTTAAGTCAATTTTTTATTCTCTGACCACGCTTTCTTCAAAAGGAATTTATGACGTGCGTAATAGTGAGTAATGGAAGTCGAGTGGTCGTCACACACCAACTTTTTCTTTTTTTTGTGTGTTTCTAAGACGTACAGTTGTTTGGCGCACTTGGTTAAGATACGACTGACTTTGAGAATATTGTCTTTTAACACACTGAAAAAAAAAAAAAATTGCGCATTGATATTTTTGACAAAATTTAACTTTTGGGAAATTGTCGTAACCATGACAAAAATTCGACTTTGAGATTTTGATGTATCTATACATTTTGAGGTCCCTTGAGTTCATTTTTGCTATTTTTACAGCGATGTCTGCATGTGTGTGTGTGTGTGAGTGAGTGAGTGAACACAATAGCGTCTAAGTGCTTAATTCAAATGAGCTGAAAGTTGGTGCGTGTGTTATACGTCACTGTAACACGAACCCTACTGATTTTGGGGAATTCGACGCTTATACTTTTTTTACAGGGACACAAAGAAGAATTCTTTATCATTATGACCTATGGGCTCAAAATCTTCAGTGTGGTAGCGTCTAAACCCGATATTCGAAAGAACTGAAAATGTATACACTTAAACGTACACAAACATCAAACCGTCTCAATTATATATATATATATATATATATATATATATATATATAAATATATATTAAAAACAAAAACTATTTTATTTACGAGACAAAACTTTAGTTAAAATACATTTAAAAACAAAATATACATTTAAAAACATTTAAAATTTAGACGTTACGAAACACGTCCAGGTTTCCTCATCAGTATCACTACAACATTATTTGCAAGCATTACATGAATACACAAGTACACTCATGTCCATAAATTAAGGATAATTCAGATTCACACTGAAATCGAACTTTAATGCAAAAATTTCTCCTGTAGAAATACCACAGACATCTTTAAGAATAACATGCAAATTATAGGAAGCCATCAGATGACGCCAATGTTACAATGACGAAAGTGTAAGAAGGAGGTAGATAAGGAATTGGAGCAAAGAAGGGAAATTGTTCACAAGCGTTCTGTGTGCCGCTTAGTTAAACAACCGAATGGTTATGACACAGAGGACGCATGCAGATAATTTTTTACGTGGTAGAATTATCGGCCGACTAGATTGTGGGCGTACTCAGATAGAAGTATCGGGGGAACTTAGAATCGCCCAAAGTGTCATCTCTAGGCTTTGGCAACGATTCCAAAATGATGGAAATGCTAATCGACGTTAAAGTACTGGTCGTCCCCGAGTTACAATGCCGAATGACCACCGGTATTTGGCAGTAACTGCCAAAATAAGCAGATAAAGCACAGCATCAGACCTGTCTCGGCAGCTGTCTGCAGCCACGAGTGCCACAGTTTCAAGACAAACCGTGTATAGACGTTTGGGATATATTGGTCTATATGCTCACAGGCCAGTTAGATGTGTTCCACTCACGGAAATTCACTGTGCCAGCGGTTAACTTGAAGTAGAGAACATGGAATGTGGACAGCGGCACAGTGAGCCTGTTTGATGTTTTCCGACGAGTCCAGGTTTAGCTGGCAGTGTAATTCACGCCAGACTTTCATATGTAGAACGTCAGGAACCCGTTACCACCAAAACAACATCATTGAACGACACCGTTACTGTGGGGCAGGAGTGCTCGTTTTTTTTTTGGGGGGGGGGGGGGATCATATTGGGCAACAGAACAGATCTGCATGTTCCAATCGGAAGAATGATAGGATAAATTTATCGGGACATCATTCGAGAACAACATGTACGTTTGTTTGGGGGTGCCATGAGCTCAGAATTTGTGTTTATGGATGACAATGCGCGTCCTCACCGTGCAAGCGTTATACACGGATGCCTACAATCTGAAACTATCACCCGCATGGAATGGCCAGCATTCTCACCTGACTAGAATCCGACAGATCATGTGTAGGACATGCTTTTCCGACGAGTTGTAGCCCGTCAACCACCTCCTACATGCGTACCAGAACTTCGGAGAGCATTGCTTACTGAGTAGAGTAATCTTCCCCAAGATCAGATCAATAGTTTAATACTCAGCGTTCCTAGGCGTTGTAAGGACTGTATTTCATCATCTGAGAGACATACAATGTATTAACCATCATACCAACCATGTAATGTTAAGATTTTGTAAGGGAGATATTTTTTGTAGTTGCTTCATGGAGCAAAAACCGTAGTTTTTATAAATGGTATCCTACATAAACCGCCTTTTTTTGTTCTTGATCTTTTGTTTAATAAATGGACTTTATGAATAAGTCTTATTTGTTCTGCTTCGGAACCTTTATTTGCCTCAGCTACCATTATCCTTAATTTATGGACATGAGTGTAATTTATAGACGTACAGAATATTGAGGAGCCAGTGCGCATGCTTCATTGATAGTGTAGAGATGGCTGGCAGTGTGACAACTCTCAAGGAAAATACGTGATTTATAATTATCATAGCTAGAATTTAGAAATTTTATATTATCGAAGTCAGGAATATGATCGGTTTATATTGAATGGATTACAATTTTAGGTTTTTGGTTGCAATTTTTAAAAGATCGTCTGTGCTCCTGTAGTCTAATTCTTGCCGTACGGCCAGTTTCACCTGTATAAACATATTTACAATTTTTACAAGGAATTAAATATATTACGCCAGTTAGATCCAATGAAGAGGTTACAAGTTTAAAGTTAAAAAGAAAGTTTTTCAATTGGTTAATCGGCCGGAAAGCAGTATAAATTGCAAGAATTAGACTACAGGAGCATAGACGGTCACATAAAAATTGCAATCAAAAATCTAAAATTGTAATCCATTCAATAGAAACCGTTCATATTCCTGACTTCGATAATATAAAAGTTCTAAATTCTGGCTATGATAATTATAAATCACGTATTTTCCTTGAGAGTTGGCACACTGCCAGCCATCTCTACACTATCAATGAAGCATGCGCACTGGCTCCTCAATATTCTGTACGTCTATAAATTACTTGTGTATTCATGTAATGCTTGCAAATTATGTTGTAGTGATACTGATGAGGAAACCTGGACGTGTTTCGTAACGTCTAAATTTTAAATGTTTTAAATGTATATTTTGTTTTTAAATGTATTTTAACTAAAGTTTTGTCTCGTAAATAAAATAGTTTTTGTTTTTAATTTATACACTTGTTACAGGTCATTGTCGCACAGTCTGTATCCGCGATTGTAATGAAATGCTCGCCCTCTGGTGGGCTACGGTGAAATTACAATAAACATGGTTTAATTCGAATTCCATATATCCGCCATTGCTAGCCGATGTTTAGTTTCACATATATTTATTGAATAAAAATGAATAAATCCGGTAAAAAAGATAACACATACTTTTGTGTGCTCCAGTGTAACTCCAAAGGATCAAGAAATCCAGAATGAAGCTTCCATTTATTTCCAAATGATAAATTTAAAATTTCAGTTGCTTCGGCTAATGGAAGTAAAGAATTAATCAGATGACTTGAAACTAATATTTGTTCAGCTTCAGTTAAAAATCTACTTCCGATCGAACTTCGAATAAACTGAATTATTTTTTCCAAAAGCAATCAATTTTCCATAATGTAATGGCGGAGAAATTATAGTACGAATATTAAGTAGAATAACAAGAACACTATTGGAACACACGTGGCTAATGTTTACTAACAACTGCAGTGTTCACAAAGCGCCGTCTATCGATCATTACAAACGCGGATAGATTTGGGTGAATCTAACAATTATAGCTTTCTTACAGGCACGACATACACACAAAAAACAAACAAAAAACCTTTATCCTTACGGCTCTATAGGCTCAAATTCCTTAAAATGCCATAGCGTCTAAACTTCTAAATCCACTGAGCTGAAAATTTATATACTTACCCTTAGTCGAACAGTGTAGATTTTAATGAATATAGCATTTATAGATTTATACAGGGACACAATGAAAAATTCTTTATCATTATGACTTATGTGCCCAACTATTAGAAAGGCAATAACGTTAAATTAAACAACATAATATATGGGGAAAACTACTCAAACACTTTATTATGATTTTCACTTTTGTTTTTTTAACGACTTCTCTTATTTCAATTCATTTAAACAACCGTTAATTCCTTAATGTTCGAAAAGTAGAGTGGAGTCACTCCAGACTTTTTCATATAGTAAATAATCATTTGTAATGCTTTTCTTCGATTTAATAACTATATAAAAAGTGGTATTCAATTAAAAAAAAAAATTCTAAAAGCCCTAAAAATATGTAAATGAGATTTATGTTAGTTATTATGCGCCAAGTATGAGTTGAATAAGGTTTACTTCTTTCATTTAGAATATTGATGGGCTTCAAATCTTTTGGATTCCAGCAAGCGTAGTTTTTGTCTTATCATATCTTTGTTGCCACTGCATTTTTTCTGTTTATGAAGTAAGTATAAGTAATTTATTTGCGTAATTGTTATTTTCAGAATTTTTTAAATATATTTCTAGTTTCATGGCTTTATTTTTTGTTATATATATTTTTTGAAAAGTTTTGAATAGCATTTTTTTCTATTACTAAATAATTTAGTGGTTCCACATATAAAAGGATTAAAGTAAAACAAAAACCTAGTTAAAATGATCTAATAAACTGCAATTAATCTATATATATAAAAGAGTAAACTCACTGATTCACTGATTCACTGATTCACTGACTCAACACGGTTGTGGCGATCCTATAGGAGATAGAGTCACAATTTTTGGTGAGCAGGTTGATTTTAGGACCCTGACGCTCACTAAGACGGGATTTTGCGAAATACCCCCCCGTTCCCCCCCGGGGGGGGGCAGAAGGCAAAAATCATCTTTATAAGCATATCTCGGCTCCAAATTGCTTCACGGTGAAGAAATTGCAGATGGGGAGACTAGACTTGAATACAAAAAAATCATTTTCTGCGATTTTGGAATTTTGGATTTTTAAGGGGGGTAGGGGGTAAAAATGGGATTTTCAGGGGCGCATAAGGCAAAAACACATTTATAAGTACAACTCGGCACCAAATTACTTCACAGGGAAGAAATTGCAGATGGGGAGACTAGGCTTGAATACGAAAAAATCATTTTCTGCGATTTTGGAATTTTTGATTTCTTTGGGGGGAAGGGGGTGAAAATGATTATCGGAGTTGCTGAAGACAAAAACACCTTTATAAGCATAACTCGGCTCCAAATTGCTTCACGAGGAAGATATTGCAGATGGGAAGACTAGACTTGAATACAAAAAAATCATTTTCTGCGATTTTGGTTTTTTGGATTTTTAAGGGGAAAAAGGGGTGAAAATGATTTTCGGAGGCGCAGGAGGCAAAAACACCTTTATAAGCATAACTCGGCACCAAATTACTTCACGATGAAAAAATTGCAGATGGGGAGACTAGACTTAAGTACAAAAAAATCATTTTCTGCGATTTTGGAATTTTGGATTTTTAAGGGGGGAGAGGGGCTGAAAATTATTTTCGAAGGTGCAGAAGGCAAAAACCACCTCTATAAGCACAACTCGGCTCCAAATTGCTTCACGGTGAAGAAATTGCAGAGGGAGAAACTAGACTTGAAAAAAAAAAATCATTTTCTGCGATTTTGGAATTTTGGATTTTTAAAGGGGGAAGGGGGTATAAATGATTTTCGGAGGCGCATAAGGCAAAAACACATTTATAAGTATAACTCGGCTCCAAATAACTTCACAGTGAAGAAATTGCAGATGGGGAGACTAGACTTGAATACGAAAAAATCGTTTCCTGCGATTTTGGAATTTTGGATTTTTAACGGGAGAAGGGGGTATAAATGATTATCGGAGGCAAATTTAGAAAAATACGGATTTTCGAGTAAAAGTAATAGCTCAAAGATGTAAAAAAAAAAAAAAAAAACCGCCAAGCGTCTTCTTGAAAATATTTCCAAAAACTCATTTTTTGATTTTTTCCGATTTTTTTTAGGGGGGGAGGGGGGGGCAAAAAAAAATAGTGTCAGATCGTTCAAAAGTGGTACATAGAGGTTTTCGATACTTACAAATCGATTGCGGATATTTTCGAATTTGTAAAATTATTAGAAGGGGTGGGAAGGGGTGGCCAGTATGGGGGGGCCTATGGGCAAAAACAAATAGAAATACAGTTAGGCCGTTCAAAATTGGTACCGATAGGTTTTAAAGGCCTGCAAGTCGAATGGGGATATTTTCGAAAGTGTAAAGTTATTAGGAGGGGCGAGAAGGGGGAGGGGAGAGGGGGGGGGCAAAAAAATAAAAATAGAGTTAGATCGTTCAAAATTGGTATATAGAGGTTTTCGATACTTACAAATCGATTGCGGATATTTTCGAATTTGTAAAATTATTAGGAGGGGCGGGAAGGGGGAGGTGTGGGCAAAAACAAATAGAAATAAAGTTAGGCCGTTCAAAATTGGTACAGATAGGTTTTAGAGGCCAGCAAGTCGAGTGGGGATATTTTCGAAAGTGTAAAGTTATTAGGAGGGCCGGGAAGGGGTGGCGGAGGGGCAAAAAAAAAATAGAATAGAGTTAGAGCATTCAAAATTGGTATATAGAGGTTTTCGATACCTACAAATCGATTGCGGATATTTTCGAATTTTTAAAATTATTAGGATAGACGGGAGGGGGGGGGGCGAAGGGGGAAAATAATAGAAATAAGAGTTAGAGCATTTTGGGAATTTTTTCTGAAGGCAGTGAGAACCCGGTGCGACATTTTTCCTAATAAGATTTTTTTTCTGTTTTTTTTTCACGTGATAAAAATTAATGCAATTTTGAGAATTCAGTAATTATAGCGATTCATTTAAAAATAGGGACCAGCGAAGCGGGCGTTGCCTGCTAGTATTTATATAAATTATCTCAATAATTTTTTTGAAGCTCTTTCAAAACGAAATATTAAAAATTTAAAAAATAATTTTTTTGAAAACGGGAATCAATTTAATATGTGTAAGTTTTCGAAATGGGAAAACGGAATTAAAGAAAATATGCTAAGCAGTGAGTAATCTTCAAAATAAATTTTCCCATAGAATAAAATAGGATTAGACTGCCGGCCAAGTTAGGTGGTAATAAAATCAATACTAACTGAAAAAAAAAAAAAAATAAATAAATAAAGTACAATAACATCACTGAAGAATAAAAATCTTTACTCTTCAGCGAAACAAAGTTTCTATTTTTCTTCATTCGACACTAGCTTCTGGTATAGTTTACGGATAACAACATTGCTAATCAAGGACAAAATAAATATTCGGATTTTGTGACAATTTTGCTACCTTAGGTGAAAGAAGAAAATCAGGTCTATAACATTTAAGGGATGATGAACTATCAAAATCAATGCAATTAAAAATATCCAGATAGTTATTGTAAAATGTACTAAACTGTGTAATACACTGATGGAAAAAAAAAAATCCCAACACCAAGAAAAAATTATTGTACAGTAATGAAATTTCAGCAATACATTTGTCTAGGTAACATATTTAATTGATTAAAGTTTCAAGATCACAGGTAGAGCCATTGGCGAGAAGAGCCATTTCAAATGTGAAATGTTGTTACATTAGTAACCAGTGTAACCGCCAGAATTTTGAATGCAAGCATGCAAACGTGCATGCATTGTGTCGTACAGGTGTCGGATATCAGTTTGTGGGATGGAGTTCCATGCCTGTTGCACTTGGGCGGTCAATGCAGGGACGGTTAATGCTGGTTGTGGATGACGCTGGAGTTGTCGTCCAATGATGTCCCATACGTGCTCAATTGGAGAAAGATCTGGTGATCTAGCAGGCCAAGACAACATGTCGACACTCTGTAGAGCATGTTGGGTTACAACAGCGGTATGAGGGCGAGCGTTATCCTGTTGGAAAACACCCCCTTGAATTTCATGAATGGGAGCACAACAGGTTGTATCACTAGACTGACGTACAAATTTGCAGTCAGTGTGCGTGGGATAACCACGAGAGTGCTCCTGCTGTCATACGAAATTGCTCCCCAAACCATAACTCCAGGAGTAGGCCCTGTGTGTCTAGGCCGCAGACAGGTCGCTAGCAGGCGTTCACCTGGCCTCCTTCTAACCAACACACGGCTATCACTGCGACCAAGGCAGAACCGGCTTTCATCAGAAAACACAACAGATCTCCACTCCGTCCTCCAATGAGCTCTAGCTTGACACCACTCACGTCGCAAACGTCAGTGGTTTGGAGTCAGTGGAATGCACGCTACAGGGCGTCTGGCTCGGAGCTGGCCTTGAAGTAACCGATTTGTAACAGTTCGTTGTGTCACTGTGGTGCCAACTGCAGCTCGAATTTCAGCTGCAGACGCAGTACGATTAGCCACAGCCATACGCCGAACACGGCGGTCTTCCCTCTCAATAGTGCCACGTGGCCGCCCGGAACCCGGTCTTCTTGAAGCAGTACGTTCCCTTGACCACTGCTGCCAACACTTATGCACAGTGGCTACATTCCTGCCAAGTCCTTCTGCAATATCGCGGAAAGAAAACCCACCTTCTCGTAGCCCTACTACACGACCTCGTTCAAACTCAGTGAGCTGTTGATAATGGCTTCTTCGTCTTCTTAGAGGCATCCTTGACTAACATTAACCCACTACGTCAAATCTCAACTGTAAATAACGATCACGAACCTTACACCGTTTATTTAAAGCAAACCTCATTTGCATGTTCATAGTGTCGCTACTAGCGCCACACTTATGCGCGTAGCTCGAAATTTGAATCGACGTCATCTTTCAGATGTATAAACGCGCCTACCAAATTTCGTTTATCTAGCACAGCTCCTTTCTGGTGTTGGGATTTTTTTTTCCCATCAGTGTACTTTTAAAATAATATCCTTCTGCAGCTTTGAAATTACTTAAAATCAGCATGGAATATTTTGAAACTGTGCTTTATTTTGCATTATTATTTCCATAAAAGAAGCGTTTTCACCTAACAAATTAATTTTTATCATTTAAAACACTCTACATGCATAAAAATGATAGCTTTCACGGCAGTCTTCAGTTGAGAAGCAACAGAATGTAAAATAAAAATAATTAATTTTAACGTCCCTTGTTCGCTTAATTATAGAATTATTTTATTCAACAGTTTAAATCTTTATCAGTTCTCCATCATACAACAGTTATGGGGAAATTTGGTAATTTATGACCCCGGTTAAGTTTTTTACACGTTTTGATGAGTAAGGAATCTAAAATTCACAAAATCGTTATGGTGTCCGTCTGTAGGGTGTTAGTGGGTCAGTCTGTTAGTTTATCAGTCTTTGTACATGATCTCTCGAGAACAATTGACCGCAGAGATGTCGGACCAATTTTTAAACCTGTGGCACTGCCAAAATCCATATTGATTTGCAAGATTGTAACTTTAAAACTTCGTAAATTATTCGAAATTTACTATTTTTTAACATGCGAGAATAAGGCACATTTTCACTTAAACTTGCATTAATAGGAATATTTTCACTGTAAAGATGTCACACTAGCTTTAAAATAGCATTTATGGTGCTGGCATGAACACAATTAACTATGAAAATTCAACTTTGGAAACTTAGTATGATATTTGAAATTACGACTTTCTTAACATGACAGAATAAGGCAAATTTTCGAACAAATATCCATCTTGAGGGATATTTTCGTCGTAAAAATGTCTGACCATCGTTTAGGAAACTGGCATGAACATCATTGACCATGAATTTTCTAATTTAAAAAAATTCGTAATTAATTTGAAATTTACGTTTTTTGTTCAACAGGGCTGAATAGGGCAAATTTTCGCATAAACGTTCATTTTGAGAGATATTTTCATCGTAAAGATTTCAGAGTACTTTTAAAATACCATTTATAATACTGGTTTGAACATAATTGACTACGAATATATGAATTTGAAAATTTCTTACAAAATAGTAGAGTAAAGCAATATTTCATAAACTTCCATTATGGTGATCATTGCATAGAAAATAGTATGGAATTGTATGAAAACTAAAATATAAAACTAATTCTAATGTAATTAATTTACAAATCAGGATAAAGTAAATGTATCTTACTAAACGGTGGGTAGCCTATTAGGTAGGGCATTTCAGTCTGTCATCCTGTCAAGCTATTGATCAAACTCCTTTTTCTTAATATGAATATAGTCCCTATAGTAGAAAATTATGAGAACAAACATATGATGGGGAACTGAGTAGAGTTCATCTATGCCAACTAGTTGTTCTTTTCCTATTTCCATTTTCATAAGTTTCTTTGTTATTGTGCAAATCTACAAGATATTGCAAAATTTGTTAGAATTCATTTTTAATTCACTAGATGATTTGGTGTTTTGGTGATTCAATCCGAAACTGTTACACTTTAATGACTTTTTTTTTTTTGAAATATTACATCTGTACAAGTATTTATACTGTATAAACGCTTCATAAATTATTTGAACGAATGTTGAAGAGATAATCTCTTCACATTATTTGAGTTTAATTATGAAAGAAAAAATTTGAGAGTAATTTTTCAACATTATATCACTGTTAAAAATTTTGTCTTAGGTTGAACCGAAACATGGTGCTACGGTAACTGCAACCATGAGATTGTGAAGCCTTTTACCATGATTTGGTACTAGATTATACTAAAGCTTGGTACTACAGTTGTTAACCATAAAATGGGAGTGATTTTTTTTACCATGATTTGGGGCTTTTTTTTCAACAAGAAGTACCAAATCATGGTAGAAGATTTCACTGTCGCATGGTTGCAGCTACTGTAGTACCAAGTTTTGGTTCAACCTGGCGTGCTGCAGATACTGTAGTACCAAATTTTGGTTCAACCTTGAACTGAAAATTTTAAGCGTACGTTATATTTAAAAGTAATTTTCATATCTGCATTAAATAAAATATTTTGGTTTAGCTGTTTTTGTTTTACTTCAATTTCAAGTACATGGTACTTTTTTTTTATTTGTAGATGACGATTGATACATTAATTTTATGTTTCTGTGTAGACCATCAGATGAATGATGGTTTAGACAAACCCTACTACATGAACAAGAACCTTATGGTGAGTTATTACTATACATTTTCTTAGTTTTAAAAATCATTGTCCGTAACATATTCATTATTTGATCATGAGTTACAAATTTACTTTTTATTAAATGAATTTTCTTTTATGTACCGAGACATCAATAAATTATTATATTTAAACTATCTTTTTCATCAAACAAGAAATTTTTGGGAAAATTCAGCATAAATTTAAAATTTAAGTCAACAATACAATTATTTCTAATGTAGCTAACTGTGAAAAAGTATTACAATTTTTGGCGCATCTGACTATCTTATAAAATAAGGGTAGATAACACAGGCCGACAAAATTAAAGTTGACAAAATTTGATTTGATGATTTCAGCTGAACTTTGTTTTTTGATGTGCTGAAACCGAAAATACAGCCCATTTTTCTCTATCACGTACAGATTTTTTATCAATACAGGGTGCTTACCGACACAATTTCTTACATATACCATCATAACAATTGGTTGGTTGGTTGGTATCAGTTTACGTCGCACTAGTGCTGCGCTATTACAACAATAGGTATCCATGATTAATTAATCATGAAAACATTCTATAAAACTTACCATATAATTATATTGGTGGAAGAGTAATGGAAGAAATTATATTGGTAGACACCCTGTACTGACGAAAATCTATACGTGATAGAGAAAAACTGACTTCATTTTCGGTTTTAGCACACCAAAAAACATAAAGGTCAGTCAAAAGTATAAAATCAAAATTTTACATGTCGGCCTGTGTAATTTACGGTTACTGGTTGCTACAGCTGTTAAAACACCACAGGAATATCTTGAGGAAAATCGGCAAAAATGCTACTTCTTTTGTATCATTACACAGAATATTTAACAAAAAGGATATTTCCATAAAAATGTATTTACTTATTTTTGACGAATATTTAATTATAAGAGCTATTGAGGTAAGATATATTTAATTCAGATATTTGATTTATTTTCTTTTAGCTGAACCATCTAATCTGTTTAAAATCCTATAATATAGTAAAATTGTTCCTATAACTTCTGTAAAATTAAATATTCAAACACACATAAGTAATATTTTATTTTTATTTTATCTATTTTTTTAGGTAAGAAAATTTTTTTGCATTTATTGCACTGCTCCTCTCCCTCTCCCTTTAAATATATATATATGGATGGTTGGGAGGTATTGTGAAATTTAAAAAAAAAAAAAAAAAAAAAAAAAGGTCCTTACTTTTTTTCACTCTAACAGATGGCGCTAATTTCTCTATAACTTGTTCTTTTGAATCCATGAAACCTTTTTATCTCTACATGATATTTAACAATTGCAAATTTACGTAACTCAAATAAAATCAAATTTAATCAAATTTAATCAAATTAAAATTTAACTTTAAGGTTTATTTGTTAAAAATTAGGAGAAACTAATTACACTAAAATTTAAACTAAAAATCATTTTATTTTATCGTTCAGTAGATGAATTCATTTCCCTTATTAACTGTGAATTTAACTGTTTTCGGTCTCATGGCTGTTGTGGAGCGTTTTACCTTTTTCGGCATGCTTTTCAAAAGTAAATAAAGTTAAAATTTGGTTTTGTTAAATTTCCTTAGGGTTGATTTATTATGAAGAGATTGGTGTTTTATGTTTAATAAGTTTATTTCTCTCATGGTTTTTTCCACTTCCTAAATTTATTACGAAAAAATTGGTGTTTGAAGTTTAATATGATTATTTCTTTCTTGGATTTTTCCATTTCATAAGTTTGTTTCTAACTTGGACTTTTCCACATATTGTTTGAAATTATTTTTAAGTCTTTTAGGTGATCTCGGGCATTGCATGCTGTAAATTTTTAGAAGTTTGTATACAGCATGACAGAAAGATCACCTAATTTGCATACAACATTCATTCAATGCCCTTGAAAAAGTGGTGAATTTGTATGCTTCAATATGGAGTTGCTTATTTTTTCTTTTCGTCAACTTCATTCATTTTTTATAGTTCTTCATGTGTGACACTTGGTTTCATATTATGCAACGTTTGAAAGGATTTCCAATATATATATATATATATATATATATATAATCCAATTGTTATTGTGCCCTTTTAAAATAAAAAATACAATAAATGCAGGGTGGCATGGAGCCACTAACATTTTTTAACTCATTATATACGGAAGCAGGGAAAGAATAAGTAAAAATGCCTAAAATGACGACCAAGAATCCACTTATTTACCAGGTATTATAAGGTTATATTTTTAAAAGTGCATCAGGCAGATGATCTGTGTCTATATTAATGAATTGTAAGCAATAACATAACAACCAATCAAAATCAATAACATAACAAGAAATAAAAAACGTTTATTATATTATAATTAATGAAAGTATTTTCAGAATTGTTGGATATAATTACAAAAAGTGAATGTTTAAATAAATTTTATTTTAAGAAAATTAATAAAACAGAAAAATAAATTCATCCATATCTCATAAATTATGAAACCCTTCTCATAGTTGCATAATGACTGTTCAAGGAAATGCTAATATCTGTAGGCTACAAATTTCGATTTTTTTTTTTTTTTTAGATGTTAATAATATAAAATACCTTTTTTTTTTTTTTCAGATTCTTTTGAATGATGAGGACGGAAAATCAGATCTGATTAGAGACGGAGAACGTGAACATCAGAACATGCATGTCATCACGTGAAACACCTAATGAGAACTTTTTTTTAAATATTTATGAATGGTTGTGAAAAAAAATGGAATTTTTATATAGAAGAGTTTGATGACATACTAGTCACTATTACGTACAGAAGTGGACTAACTGGTGCTTTTTATCTCATTAAATTGATCATTTAAATATATTTGAAGACGTATATCAGCGATCGCCAGAAAGTTGCTCAATGATTATTATTTATCTAGAATCTAATTGCTCAAATATAGCTAATCAAATTAAACTGCTCATAATTTTAAAGCACACATTCGATTTAGCTGAAGAAATGTAGGTGAGACCGGGGTACAATGGACCATGGGGAAACATGGACTAACCCTGTTATTGATTTTATTTATTTCAATGTTTCGTATTTTGGCACTTAGATAACAGCACTAAACTGATGAAATTTATCTAGCAACTTCATGCCTAACTGAAAATTTAGCATTTTATTCTAGAATATCTGTTTGTGGTAGCTAAAAGCAAATATTTTTAGTTAAAAAAAATTTATTTTCATCATTCAAGAATTATGAATTGGAAAAGGTTATTAAGCACAATAAAGAGCTAAGGTCATCTGTTATGATATTTAATCTAATTAAAATATTTTTTAAAAATATTTGTTATTTTTTTTTTTTTTTTTTTACATTTGTAGTTTCACATGGGATAAAATGGATCAGCAGGATCTGGGGTACAATGGACCCTGATCTATTTTACCCCAATTCTTCTGTCATATATGATCTTTTAAGTAGAACATTATATTTAAAATTGAGAATTAATAAACTGATTAACAAAATCTACTTTTTTGAAATGTTATCTGTAAATTATATTTACAAATTTCAGAGTTAACCCTAATTAGATCTATTATATCTTCAAAGATAAGTAAGCAAGCAATTTTCTTTGCGGTTTTTCCTATTTATTACTTCCATTACCCTACTACCGTAGGTAATGGAAGTATTGTATTTGGTCCAAAAATTCGGTATCGAGATTTCCCCTGAGTCCAAAAAAGTGGCTTCTGGCAATTGGTCAGTGTGTGTGTATGTGTGTGTGGAATCTTCTAGTTATCATATCTCCGAAACTAATAAAGATAGAACTACAAAACTTCAGAATTAAGACAGGTCTTGTGTACGGATGAATTTTCTAAATTTTGGTGAAAATTGAAAAACCAGAAATGGGACATCAGAGACCGGAAAAGTCCGTACCTCAAAAACGGCTTTAGCGATTTTCTTCAAATTGCTATATAAACACTCTATTAGATGTCCTTTCGAATTATATAGTTGGTTAGTTCAGGAAAATTGATAGGCGTCCTGTATAAATAGCTCAATTTCAGGTCTTGCAAGCGCGTTCCTTTAAAAACGGCTGAACGGATTTTCTTTCGGCTGAACGGACACACTTTTATATATACTCTTGTATGTAATTATTGTTTTCTAGTCAATAATTGATTTTTGTAAAAGTTGGTATCTCAAAAACGGCTCTAACGATTTTCTTAAATTTTTTTATATAAATCCATTTCTTTCTCGTGTATTACGTGGTTATCAGAGGAAAATTAACCGTCTTCCTGCTTAGGTAGGTCATCTTCAAATCTCGGAAATTTGTGTTTCATAAAATAACTCTACCATTTTTTTCCTCTTATTTTTTACCTCGCTATATGTAAGCTTCGTTTATATGTTTTCATAAGTTTCTCTTAGCGGAAAATTTTTATGTTTCTACTTCTTTAGGTCACTTTTATGTTTTCTGATCACATTATCTCTCAAAAATGCATATAATACGTGTGATAGTGGGTAAAGGAAGTCGTGTGGTTGCTTCACACCAGATTTTTTTTTTTTTTTTTTTACATTCAGTTACTTTTGAACAATTATATTTTAAAATAATTATATTTTCAATTTTTAATACTAATAAAATAAAAGTGTGTAGATAATTTTCGTCAAAAATTTGACGCAAAAGACGGTTTTAAATTTTGTTGACTTATTCACATAAATAAATTATAAAGAATATGTTTCTGTGAGATTCATGCAACGTAAACCTATTCAAGATATCTACATTTTTCCTGAAAGTGTTGACGAATCTTTTATAAATTTTCGAGATTGTAAAGGTGAGTTTTCCAGACCCTACAACTTAACAAGAAAACAGCAGACTTTCAGTGACACAAAAATCTTTTGGTTTATTATTTTCTAATTTTAATGTTCATTAATATTACATTATTTGTTTGAATCTAAATAAACAAATATAATGCATTCTACATTTTGTACTATTAAAAAACACACTACATTAACATATTTTTTTTATTTTACCTGTCAGTCCATAGTGCTCCGTGCCATGGACCATTTTACCCCGGGCATGGGGTAAAATGGTCCACTTTGCCAGATGCTATTAAAACAATATATATTAAAAAAATAAGTATAATTATTACTTTTGATTTAATGCAATATGAATCCCAATATATTGGTAATATCCACATAAATTTGGAACAACCAAAAATCATTTCTTTAGCACTTATAATTTACAAAAGTGGTCCATATTACCTCGGTCTCCCCTACTCATATCATGAGTCATTTCTACAATTATTTTTGTATAATAAATAAAGTTTATTATAATTAACTTTTTGTTTGTGTTTTTGTATTTGATTTTTAAAGGTAATATAAAAAAAAAAAAGTTTTCATAAAAAAAATTATCAACTGTTTATTCAAATCTTAGAATAATATACATATTTCTTAATCAGAAACGGTCATCAGTTCATTTTAGTACTTAAATTAGAATCGTGAACTACATGAAAAAGAAAAAAATCTGGAGTGACTCCACTCGACTTTCCGAACATTGAGTAACTAACAGTTTTGTAGATAAAATAAAGAAAGAGGAATTGCTAAACAAACAAAAGAGAGAAAACCATAATAGAGTGTTTTTTTCTCCATATATCACACGAGGTTTTATTTAACGCTACTGAACTTTGAGCCCTTAGATCATAATGATAAAGAATTTTTCGTTTTGTCCCTGTAAAAATCTATAGATGCTAGATTCACCAAAATGCTTATAGTTAGTGCAACAGTGATTTATAATATTCATACAAATTTTCAGCTCAATTGAATAAGGCGTTTAGATGCTATCGCACTTTTAAAAATTTGGTCTCATAGGCCATAATGATAAAGAATTTTTTTTTGTGTCCCTGTAAAAAAACTGTAGTGCTAGATTCACCAAAATCTATACAGTTGGTGCAAATGCGACCTATAACATGTGTACAATTTTTTTGCTCAGATTAAGAAGGCGTTTAGACGCTATCACACTTTTTAAAATTTGGCCCCATTGGCCTTAATGATAAAGAATTTTTCTTTGTGTCCCTGTAAAAAAACTATAAGTGCTAGATTCTCCAAAATCTATACAGATTGAGTATCTGTGAACTATAATATGGGTATAAAATTTTTGCTCAATTGAATAAGGCGTTTAGATGCTATCGCACTTTTAAGATTTTGGTCCCATAGGCCATAATGATAAAGAATTTTTCTTTGTGTCCCTGTAAAAAAACTATAAGTGCTAGATTCACCAAAATCTATAGGGTTCGTACTATGGTGACTTACAATATACGTACCAACTTTCAGGTTAATCGAACAAAGCCTTTAGACGCTAGCGTGTTCACAGACATACACACATACACACACACATACATACATCATCGTAAAAATAGTGAAAACGGACTCAGGGGACCTCAAAACGTATAGAAACATCAAAATCTCGAATTCGGATTTTTGACATGATTACAATACTTTCCTCACTATAGTGTTCGGAAAGTAAAAAGAAGAAAACGTCTGTTTTTATGAAGACTTATCAAATCACTCAAAAAATATTTTTCCGCCATTTTTAATATTTTATTTATGAGTTCTGCCCAAAAGTTGAGGCTACGTTCAAATTCAGTTTTAGTTTGTTAGAACTTCATATCAGCTTATATAGTATCAGATCTATTTCAAATTTCTTGTCAAGTGTTATCAAGCATTCATTTTCATTTCTTCTTTTTTTTTCAAACATTTTGAAGTTTTTGAAGTTGGAAGTATCTTTATCAAGTACTCTTTAAGTTGAAGTTATCGATTTTTCACCATGCCAAATAAATTGGCTACTTGATGATTTAATATATATTTTTTTCAATGACCTTAATAAAAATTTACTGATTCTAGAAGAACTACAGTTTCGAATCGCCAAGATTTTCTGGGAAATAACTGACAAGGAAACATTCAAAAGGTGCCATCTTCAAAAAGTATTGAAAATAATATATGTGATTCTATTCTTCATAAACCACCAGAAAATGAAAAAATTATCGGCTGAAATGAATTACAGCGACCACAAAAAATTATCAAAATTAAGCATATTTGGCGATTTCACACTGCTAGGCGATTGATTTTGAGTACTTGGCGGAAAAGCAAAACACGGTTCTGTTCGTACACGGCAATCTCGGTGCTAACAAACGTATCGCCTAACAGCGCTAAATCGCCAAATATGCTTAATTTCGATAATTTTTTGTGGTTGCTGTAATTAATTTCAGCCGATAATTTTTTCATTTTCTGGTGTTTTATGAAGAGTAGAATCACATATATTTTTTTCAATACTTTTTGAAGATGACACCTTTTGAATGTTTCCTTGTGAGATGGGTAATTGAGAAAATGCTGTTTTAAACTCATTTCTCTCCAAAAGTTCTATTTTCTCTCAAAACTGTACATGGTAGAAATTTTAAAATGTCTTTTTCCTTAATCAGCATCAAAAAATACAATAGGAAAAACCACCACTTTAAGAAAAAATAAATTTCATCGCAGACTTGTGTTATTTTCTCCGCCTATACTAATCCTGTATCCGAAACAATACTAATTAGAGTAGGATTCCACAAATCACACATTCGCAATCAGTATGTTGGTGCTTTATCTTCGAATGCTTCCTTTTTTTTTTTTTTTTTTTTTTTTTAGGAAAAGAAAAATAAGAAAAGAAAAATCTAAAATCTGTACAATTTTTGGCTCCATATTCCTCTTTACTTCTTTTTTAAGTATTTTGCGTCGAGTTTTCGAAATTTAGATTTTGATATATTTACTCATTTTAAGGTTTCTTGAATCCGAAAATTCGCTTTTTTTTTTTTTTTTTTTTTTTTTTTCCTCGGTTGATGTCTGTTTTTGCGTGTGTCTATTGGTGTGGCGTGTGGTTTGCGTGTGGCGAAAAATGGCTGTGTGTCTGTTATTATCATAACTCAAAAATAAATAAGAAATTCCAATTTGAGTATTTTTAATCTGTATCATATGGAGGTGCTACTTGAAACTTTTTGTTAAACTCCAACAAGTAGTTCATGTACAGGGACATCCAAAAAAATTCATACACACCCCGCGACAAAAAGATAGGTACAAAGGGTTTTTTCTTTCATTTTTCATAAAATAACATTATATAAATTGTGCTTATCATTTATTATTATCATAAAACATAACTATTCCCGCACTAATTTTTGTTTTTAGATTGATTTAGAAAAATTTTAACACTAAACTGTTTCGAATTTAAGACCACACACCGCGACAAAAAAATAGGAAAAAGGGTGTTTTTTTTTTTTTTTTTTTTTTTTAATATGATTATTTTGAATATGATTCAAATATTTAATATGTTTTTGATGTGATAATATTTTGTTGTGATAATAAATGATCAGCACAATTTAGATAATGTTATTTTATGAAAAATTTAAAAAAAAAAACCCTTTGTTCCTATCTTTTTGTCGCGGAGTGTAGTCTTAAATTAGAAAAAATTTAGTCTTAAAACTTTTCTAAATTAGTCTTAAAACAAAAATTAATCCGGGTATAATGTTATTTTGTGATAATAATAAATGATAAGCACAATTTAAATAATGTTATTTTATGAAAAATCAAAGAAAAAACCCTTTGTACCTATCTTTTTGTCGCGGGCTGTTTCTTACACCTATGAAAAAAATTCTAGTAGACCCTATTTAACATCTTTAGATTGTAATAAATAAAAAGAAATGGAAAAATATTTTTTATATGTATAAAAGCATGTTTTGTATAGATTATGACATAAAAATCATTTACCCTTCGTTTACAAGGCTACACAGAAGATGCGATATATTAATGCCATACTAGGAAATAGGTAAAAATTCATTTCAAGTTGTGTTTTGAGTTTTTCATACTGTGCTATGTTTAAGTGCACTATGTAATGTGCATATAACTTACAGATATTATACAGGGCTATCCAGAACTTATCTAAATCATCCTATTTAATTTAATATAATTGATGAAAGTGCTTTACTAAATTTTACCAAGTTCAGGAAATTTGCTTGAAAATAATATTGATTGTTTTTTTTCTTTTCTTTTCTTTTTTTTTTTTTTTTTTTTTTTCCCCTAGATGTACTGTAGACATATTATTTTATGCGCATTTTTCAACGTTGATTTTTTTGCTAAAATTACTTATTTTGAGGTCTCTTTAATAAAAACATCAAGTTTTTAGCAGTTAATATGCGGGCATGTCACGTTTATCAACATAACATAAAAACAAATAATTGAAGGAAATTCAAATAAGGTATTTTGAAAATTTAATAAAGAGGCTACTTGAAAAATTAGAACAAGACTTGTAAATTCCAAGAAGTGGTGTTTGTGAAAGTTGTTTGAATAATTTAACTTTAATAACAATTTTATTTGTTTCATTTTATTTTTGGGAATATAGGTACTATATATATATATATATAAATAATAGATATCGTAATAAAATTTAATCTTAAAATTTAGCAATTAATAGAACTAAAACAATAACAGTACACTAAAATATAGAACTGAATTTAACATAGAGGAAAGAATTACACAAAAAGTTGCGATATAGATTAAGAACCAATGAGTTACGATAGTAACATGAAATACTTACACCGACCTGAATGATAATAAAAAAAGACCATTATACTTATGAGAGAGAAAAACATATAAAAAATCACAGAATTAATTGGATGTAAATGCTTAAAGTTAGAAGCATACGTTTCAAGGGGCGCATACTTCATAAAGCTGTGAAAACTGCAACGATTTCGTAAAACGATATTGCTATTCATAGCAATTTATATAATTTCACGCCCCGATCGATGCAGTAAGAACAATAAAGAATGAGAAATATGTGAAATACTAAATAAAAACAAAGATTAAATAAAGATTAATTAAAAACTTAATTGAAACCAAAGTGATATCATGAAAAAAGCTGAGTAACCACATGCATAACATTTAACACCAACTGGAGAAAGATCGATGCAGTAAGAACAATAAAGAATGAGAAATATGTGAAATATTAAATTAAAACAAAGATTAAATAAAGATTAATTAAAAACTTAATTGAAACCAAAGTGATATCATGAAAAAAGCTGAGTAACCACATGTATAACATTTAACACCAACTGGAGAAAAGAATGATGCCAAAACCTAAATTGAAGTAAAATAAAATCTCGACAGTTATCGATTAATCGAATATACTTCAGAGCATTTTTATTAAAGATAAAAAACACAGAGTAAAGATTAAATGATAATGTTAAAATAGATTTTAGAGTTAATTAAAATTAAAACTAGTAGAGTTAAATTAAATCGTACCAAATACATTAATAGTTAAATCGTTTAAGTGAAGGACTGAAGAAGGAAGGCATAAGACATCAGAGTGCCAGCGCCATCTTTTGGTTAGCTTTAAAAACATTAAGTCAGTTAAATAATTTCAGGAGAATAAGCCAATGCGATAAGGAGTGTAATTAAGATGTATTTACTGCAAGATTAAGATAATTTAGAAGTATTGACTGCAAGATTAAGATAATTTTTAGCACCAATCAAGTAATAAGAAGAATTTTTAGCACCAATTAAGTATTAAGAAGAATTGAACTTATGAATAACCCAACATTAAGTAATCTTGAAGTCTAAGTATTAAATGTTAAGTTTTAAGAAGACTCAAATACAAGCAATAATGCTAAAGAGCACACATAAAAGGATAAGCATTAATAGGCAGTCATCAATAATTAATATTATATTTTAAAAGAATTTTTAATAATTATTTATTTTTATTATTCAAATAGATGGATTGTTCAAACTTAACAAGGGAAGCCTCAGTAGCCAGATGCACATAATTAAATTTAAGGATAAAAGATATCATAATTCATAGTAATCAACCAGAAAAATAAGAATGTAACTTACAGTAATCCCCCCCCCCCCACTTTTTTTTTTTTTTTTTAATTTTATTCATCATCATACCCTCCCAACCAACCAGCCAAACAACACCACCCTTCCTCCATAATCAAACATCTGCCCACCCATCCACCATTTTTTTTTAAATTAAACCTTAGTAGTTTTTTTTTTTGTGTGTGTTAGACAGAGACCCTTGATGATAAAGAAATTTGAATAAAGAAATTTTTGGGGATAACCCATTTTTTTAGCAACATTAATTATGTGAGAGAGATTTTTGTTTTTAAACCTATATGAACAAAGATTATGTATACGAAAGAGGTGATTGAGAATGATATTTCTGTAAACAGAGATATAAAGACAAGAAGTAAAGTGTGTAAATAAATTTACTTTGAAACTGAAATCTTGTCTTTTGTCATAGAGATCAGTATAAATTTTACTACCATCAAGTTTAAGTTTTAAATCTAAGAAATTTATACAGTTATTGTTGAGAAGATTATGAGTTAAGGTAAGGTGAGAAGGATATTCAAATTTAAATAGATTAGGGGAAAAATTATTGACATAAAAAATTATAATGTCATCAATGTATCGGTAAAAATAAACATTTTCAATACATAATCCCTGTTCATAATGGTAAAGGTATAAATCAGCTAACATACTCAAGCTACATCCTCCTTGTGGAATACCGACCTTTTGAATATAGATCTTATTACAGTGTAGAATGTAATTGTTATGAATAATAAAATTTAAAAGTGTCTTAAATGATGTTGCCGAAAAGCATTTTGGTAAAGAGATTTAACTTTTAAATTTTTCAAAAAGGTTAAAGATGATATGATTAAGATCTGTTAAATTAATATTATTAAACAGGTCAGCAAAATCATAAGTCATGATATCAGTCACATTATTCATATATAATAATTTGGCTTTAAGTTGATAACTATTTTTAAGGCAAAAGAAATTTTTTGATTTACTGATGTTTAGATTTGTTTGAGAATATCAAGGAGAATTTTGTTAGCGTTATTGTTGTAAGTATTACACCCTACAGTGACGGTTCTAAATTTAATGGGATTTTTGTGAAATTTAGGGATAAGTACAATATAAGGATAATTAAAATTATTAAATGGAAGCTTTAGCAATTTGTAAAAGCAGTGAATTTTGCGGTTATTGATTTTAAGATCATTATTGGTAGGATGAAAGTTAGTACTATTAGATATAGATGAACTGAGTAAAGAAAGATAATAATTTTTACATATTATAGCATAATTATTAGGAGATTTATCTACATAAGTAATAACAAAGTTTTGTTGCAATTCTTTGATAGATTTAAAGAGATTTGATTTATTGTAATGTATGAGATTTGATCTATGTTGAATTAATTCAGCTTTAATTTTTGAAATCACTAAAAATTTCCATTGATTGAAATATTCAATAGGTTTATTATAAGAGATGGAGAGTTTATAAATAAACATATATATATATATATATATATATAAGATAAATTTTAAATATAAGATGGAATAAGACTTGAATTTTTAATATATAACTAGAACAGAGTATTTATAAACCAATGCGCAAATGCAGCTAAAGGAAATATAAAACAATAATAAATAAGCAAAATAACCAAGGGTAGATGAAAATTAATCCCAAACCATATGAGGGCCTTCTTCAGGGGAGCTAACCTGAAGAGAGATTTTGAGACCAATTTCAACTCAAGCGAAGTCTGTTCGTGAAAGTGCGAAATTTTTAGCATTTTTTATTTCGAGATCTACATTTCGCCGTAACATACAACTTGTTGAAATTGCTCCATAGAAAAGCACGCATTCTTCACTAAGAATATATATATATAGCCTTCATCTAGAACGAAAAACTAGTCCTTTTCACTTAAACTAGAAATGTCTCATCATCACTTAAACTAGAAATATAAATTTCCGAGTTAAACCAATAAACTGAATAGACGAAATGATCGAGAATTTCTAGTCCTTACACTTCTAGATGATAAAACAATATTATGAAAATATTATGAATCCTTTGTTTTGCGAGAAATTCTCACTTGGTTTCCTAGAATTCAGTCATTAACTCGAATTATAGTTGCTAAACCTCGCCTCTTATGTTTGAATTTAATTGCAGATATTTTTAAATGAGTTTGACCTCGGTAATATGGGAAAGCGTTCTGGAATTCTAACAGGAGTTTCCAAAATTCGCTTTCAAAGGAAACTAGAATTTAAAAGGATGACATGGAACTATTTTTACTAGAGCCACAATTTAGTTACTATACTCCATAACAAAAAAATCGACACACCAAAAAAGAGTAATGCAAATAGGGCACAAATTGACACGCATACAAGTTTTGATGTAAAATGCAAAATATTAAAAGTTGGCTGTCATTGAATGTGCATGTGATGCTGCAGCGCATCTTAACTGCGCAATTTTCAGACTATTAAAGAAGAGAAATTTCCATTCCAGGTTATAAATTCTTTTAGAATTTTAGTCCGTTTACTCAGATAGACAATAACTATGCCTCGCATACAGGTACGCAGACAATATGCGCAGATGTCAGCATTTGACAGAAGTGTGTATTTGGGCTTAAAGAAGCGGGTTGCTCTAATCTGCGAACTGTCTGTCAGCTGGATAGGAGCAATGACCCTATTGGACGACAATGGCCGGAATGAGTGAATAATGGCCAAACACAGCGTCTGGGAGGAAGCAGTCAGCATAGAGAGAGGATAGAAAGTGAGAACCGATCAATCCTCAGAGCGGTACTCAGAAACCCAAATTCATCATTATCATCGATCCTACGTGCAACTGGTACTTCAGCGACTTAAACACCATTATTAGACGGCTCAGGGAAATGGGATTGAACTCACGGAGCCCCTAGTACAGACTACTGTTAAACTTTGTATACCAACAAGTATGTTTGCAGTAATATCGGGATCGTTCGAACTGGAATGTCACTGAATGAAGTAGAATTGTCTTCAATGATGAGTCCCACTCCGATTTGAGCCCCGATGGCCAGCGAAGGCGCGTCTGGAGACTCTCCGAAAAGGAGGGGGGAGGGGGATTCCAACCTAACTGTCTCCAGCCATACGGCTCGACAATCAAGAGTGATGGTCTGGGGTATCATTTCACTTCATAGCAGGGCCAATTTGCTTGTCATTCGTGGCATTTTTACAGCACAGCGGTATGTCGAAGATATTCTACATCCCGTTGTGTTTCTCTTCATATCACGCTATCCTGATCGTATATTTCATCATAATAATGCCCGCCCGCGCACAGAGACAGTTTCTACTGCTTGTTTGTTTGCCTGTCCAACAATATTTTGGCCATCAAAGTCGTCAGATATCTCTCCAGTGGAGGACGTTTGAAGCATCATAAAAAGGGTCCTACAACCACCTCGAGATTTTGTCAATCTAACGCACCAGTTGGACAGAATTTGGCACGACATCTTGCAGGAGCACATCGGCCAACTCTACCAATTAATACTAAGCTGAATAACTACTTAGATAAGGGCCAGAAGTGGACTAACACATTATTGACTTGTTTACTTTGTGAGGCTCTTTCTCTTGATTAAATCATCCAAATTTTCTGAAACGGTAATCATTTGTTTCTCTCTATATACACATCATATCTACCAATTTTCGTCCCATTCGGATAACTCCTTCTTGGTGCGTCGTTTTTTTCGTTATAGAGTGTAGATGTCAGTAACAGAATTTTTTTTTCAGTGTTAGGGCTAAAAAACACATTTGTTGGGTGGATGAGTTTCAGTGACAGAAAAATATTCAGCTTGGTTGGCCTTAATGGTTGGGCATACTATTTTCATGATTTACGACGAGAACCTCGTGAGTTTTTTAGTCGACAAAAAAAAGAGAGTGTTCTCTTATGTTGAAAGAGGAAGTTGTGTTTCAACGGAACAACAGATATTAGTTTTTTTAATGGTCGACATTGCATTGAGGATTATTAAAATGTCCTCAAAAGCAATCTGCTTAAAATTGAAAACATATTAAGAAGGAAAAAACTGGGAATTCCTGCAGGACGATGCGTCGATTAACACCTGCAATTCAACAAACACTTGATTTACACAGTATCAAGGAACTGGTATAGACTGGCCAGCATAGCAGTTTAGACCTAAATACAACTAAAAATTTTTGGAGAATACCTACACGAGAGGTGTATTCCCACGGTCTTCAATTTTCGACTATTCAAGAATTAAAGCAACAAATAGAGTAGAATTGGTACTTATTACAGCCGCACATTCTCCAAACACTAGTTCTAAGCATTCCTGATAGGATTTTCAATATAATCCAAAGAAATTGATCCAAAATTTGAATTTAAATACCAAATACTCGAAAAGTCTTTATACTTTTGAAACAGCAAATTTTCTTTTATATATATACTTTTTTACAATAATTCTACAAAAACTATATATATACACTTATATTCTGATTCCTTATGCTTATCACATTTTGTGATGATTACTTCATTTTTTTAAACTGTTGTTTCAAAAAATCGCCTATCCATTTAATTTTGGGACGCACTGTAATTTTTTTTTCTAATGTATATAGTTAAATGTCTAATAGTGTACAGTCTAATGTATATAGTATGTGGTCAGATGATAAATTTGCATTAAATGTCTTCATTTCGTATTTCTCAAATGGAAGCCTTAAAATTCCATTTTCCTACTTTCCTTTGCTTTCAGGTTTTATTGTTCTCTTAAAGAATAAAATTTAAAACCGTTTTCATTGATTTTACTTTGTAGAAAGATTAAAAGGTTACTTTCAGACATATACAAAGAACAAAGTGGCTTACTGCCTTTTTAAGAACAGTGGTGAGAAAATAAATTTCTTAGATGTTATGTGCTTCGATTTTTTTTTTTTTTTTCTTTTTTATAAATATATGTCAGAGCTTCAAACCTATTCTTTCGTTTTCAAACAAAACGCAAGCAACTAATCAATGTTCATAACTCTGTTTCTGCGTTGAATTCTCAAAACATCAATTACTTTAATAGCCAATCTCTTTTTCGCACGAAAACTGACGTCAGGTAGTCAATATTATTATATTCGTGCAATGTTTATGCATGATCGATATGTCTGTTTAGTCTTTATTTCACATTCGAGAACCACTGCACTAATTTGTTCCAGCGAATTAAATTTACGAAAACATTTAAAATGTTCTTATTGCAATTTTAAAATTCGAAAAATGTGGTCATTCAAATTCATTTGGTCTCCAAAAGTATATGCTAATATGAATACGAAGAACTCAATTGTTCCCATTTGGTTGAATTAGAAATTTAAATCAGGCGGTAAGTCAAACGGTTGAATTGTTAATAAATTTTACTTTTACTCAAGTTATATTACTATTATACATTATTTCAAAATTCGATTTGGTTGTTTATTAACTGTCAGAATTTTTTTTGTTTCACTGAATTAAAAGGCAATTTTTCATCATCCTCGGAACAACAACAACAATAATAATAAATATTAAAAAAATTTAAATTTTTTTTAATAATAAGCAAAATTAATTTTCAAATATTAAGCAAAAGTCGGCTTCACATTCTTTTTTTTTTTAATTTGATTGGCATATTCGTTATCGAAGAATTGATTACAATTTATGTTACACTGACATTGGAAGTATTTTTTTCAATTGACATGAACTCAGTTTTCTCAAAAATACAATTTTGATGAAAGAAGGAATTTTAATAATTTTTGAAAAAGAAAACTAAATGGGAGTTACGCTGTTATGTTGAGACTATCACAAAATTTTCTTCTAGATTTTCCTACGCAAATTCACGCAGTAGAAATTAATTATTAAAATTACTCTTCATAATAAACGGAGACGATTTCCGTCCCAGAGAAGTATAACACTAAATGTCGAAAGATAATCAATTTTGTGCTCTACACAATTAGAAAAATCCAGGCTAGATTACGGGCAAAGCCAGGCGACAGACATTCCAGGCAAAGCCCATAAAAAACATTTGGACCATAAATAATGCATTTCCTGTAATTTTACGTTGTGATAAACAAACAACGTTGAATTAAATTCTTTGAATTAAATAAGGAAAACATTAACTTTTTTATATCAATCGCAATTTGTATGAATGTATAAATAAACTCTCTCAATTTATAAAACTACAATTATACTTTTAGTTTCAAAAACGAAGTGATTTTTATATGACGTCAATTTACATTTGAAAGTAAAAGTACAGTTTTATGGCAGGTTTGAGCAAATTACGTAGATTAACGGCTTTTGCCCAGAAATCCAGTATTTCAAAATTATACTTCCATAGCATAAATTTTTGTGTTATGACAGTTTAGCGAGCAAAACGATCATTTCTCATAAAATTATGCGGTCAAATCCCGTGATTTGAGTGGTATTTTATTATTATTTTTTTTTTCCTTTAACAGTGGACAGAGAAGATTTTTAGAAAAAAAATTTCTTCTTCTTTTTTTCTTTTATATATAAAATCAATAATTTTGTTGTAAATTATCGATCTACGGTTCAACGATTCATTTTAAAGGTACTAACGAATTCTTTTGGAAAATACTGATATCTAAATTTTACACCGCCGGGGGAATGAGGAAGCGGTGTGCGTACATGGCCAAAATTTTCTTTCTAGTTCACTATCATTATTATAAATAATTCTTTTTAAATTCGTAATTATTCGTTAAAAATAATCCTTGTTGGTACATTTATACGAACTTTTTTCTTATATTGACATATTAAAATCTTCGAAATAACGATATAGCATCATCCCTTTAGTGATTTTCACCAAAAGTTAATAGCCACTAGTTATATAATTTATATCACTGTGTAACTACAAATAAATTTGCCAAAATTTTCTTACTAGTTCACTATCATTATTATAAATAATTCTTTTTAAATTCGTAATGATTCGTTGAAAATAATCCTTGTTGGTACATTTATACAAACTTTTTTCTTATACTGACATATTAAAATCTTCGAAATAACGAGACAGCAACATCCCCTAAGTGATTTTCACCAAAAGTTAATAGTCACTAGTTATATAATTTAAATCACTGTGTAACTACAAATAAATTTGTATGAAATTCTAAGTACTGGTTCTTCAGATAAAATTTCTACAAACACACAGACACTCATTTTATAAAAACGGTCAAATCGTAATAAGTACAAAATTTTGAATAAACACCATAAAATGCAAGAACTCGATAAACATTGGCGAGTTCTTGCATTTTATGGTGTTTTTCAAAGTTTTATACTTATTAATTTTAAATGTCAGAACTTTGGTCGTTTTTTTTTTAATGATCACATCGTGTTTTGGTGTCTCAAGACATATAAATCCGTCGTAAACTGGAAATCGAAATTGTTTAGAAAACCAATATATATTTTTATCTATTGAGTATAAAATAAACATTAGAATATGAAATCTGCATTATGCATTCATTAGAAAAAATGTTTATTGGTATTTTTATTTTTCAAGCAACGTTCATAGTTTATAAATCGATAATTATTTGTGTATATTTTTTAAATGTTCACTACTTAAGCAAAAGGAAATAGAATAAAATAAGAGAAATCTTGTTGCAATACAACATTTGGTGACATGAATATCTTAGTCTAACTGTAGTACACGTTTATACTCTATTTCACCTTAACTTGGCCGCATTAAGAAAAGCATTCCTTGTAATACCATGCTTCAGTAGTAGTTATCATTATTTTGGAATTAAAAATAGCTCAAAAGCATAAAAATTGATAAATAAATCTCAAAAAACAAGAAAATTTTGTTTAAGCAACATATATTTAAGGTTGCTAAATGTTCATTTGTGCTGCCAAGTTAAGGTGAAACAGGGTATAGTACCATCTTTTATTTAATTTTCTTTGTAATATCTTTCAATTTTTTTTTTTCTTTGACGGCGGATTTATTAAAAAAATAGTATCTTGTTGCTACCTCAAGACATTCTTCCATATTTTTCTATAGAAAGGCCCTCATTACAAAACATTTATCAAAAATATTATTTATTGCAATTATCTATTATGATGAATGCAGACAATTTTTATCTTAGAGAAAACTACCACTAAATATCCAAAGAATGACAGTTTTATTCTCTATAAACCCTATAAGGGTGAAGGTAAATTCGGGACCAAAAGGGGGGAGTCGAGCAATCTAACAGTTAAATTCAGGACTGACATCTGGTCCCGAATTTATCTATACTTTTTACTTTCTCTTACCCATAAGGCAGAGAAAGTATTGTTTTTGCGTCAAATTTTCGAAACTGAGTTTTTGTTATTTACACGTTTTGAGGTCCCCTGAATCCGAAAATCATGTTTTAAGCGGTTGGTCTGTGTGTGTGTCTGTCTGTTATCAGCATATCTCAAGAACAAATGGTAGCAAAAAGTCCAAACTTGGTATTCTAAATGTGTATGATATAGGGATGCTACACTAAGATTTTCGTTGAGACGAAGCAAATGGTTCGTGTACAGAGAATTCAAACTACCCAAGAGAATTCAAATACATTACGTCTATGGGGGGAATTGCAGGAAAGTAGAGTTTAACCTGCACTAAACCAAATGAAATGAATGTATATTTTTTTATGTGCCTAAAAACATGTTTCATGGAAAATATGGTACAGAAATCATTCATTGTTCATTTACAGGGCTACACAAAAGAACTAGATTATAGTGCGATAATTGCAGAAAATTGATGGAAGTGTATTTCAGGTTGTGCTGCGTATTATTACTATAGAATTATATTTAGGTGCACCTTGTAGTCTGTACATAATTTTCAAAAGCTATACAGGGTTGCAAATATTTAAGCGATAACTTCTTTTTTATTGTTAGTGGAAGTGCTTTACTATAATATTTTACCATGTCTAGGAAATCTGCTCAGGAATTGAAATGAATTCATCATAGACATACGGTAAATAATGTATGTTTTTAAGCTAAATATTCATCTCTTGTTTTTCGTATATTTACACGTTTTGAGGCTTCCGGATTACCGAAGTCAAGTTCTTTAACATTTGGTCTTTGTTGGTGTCTCTTAGAGTAACTTAAAAAAGAACAATTTCAAGAGATCCAAAAGTTGTATTTTCAAGTTAATATAAGTTTGTTGCTGGAAAAGTTTAATCAAGACTGATAAGTTTCAAGGAATGTTGCGTGAAAGTTGTTGGAAAGTTGTCTGCAAGTGTAAGTGAAAGTTGCCTGAATAATTTTAGGTGAACTTTTAATTTCAGTAACAGATTTAACTTCTATTGAAATGTAGGTGCTGTAATCAAACGAGGGGTCATACCGCTCCCCTCAGACAGAACTAATTATCATATAAAACTCTTACGAAGCCTAATTTGAATTGTTTTAACGTAGGTTTACATAACAGTACTGGTTATCTTACCCCTTAATCTCCAACCTGTGTTTATAGTATTAAATTTCAGGGTAAGAGAAAGTCGTGTGAGTGACACACCAGATTATTTGAAGGAATAAAATAACTCTCTATTATATTCGTAAAATGCGAGGGATCAGTCACACGTTTATAAGAGGATTTTCACTCTACAAATGTTTCGTAGCATAAGTTTGATACAGTTGCATAATCCTAGTTTGATCTGCGTGTTTTTTTTTTTTTTTTTTACTATTATTATTGAAGTAATAATTATTAAAAGTATAATGGAAAAATGAATTTTAAACAGTTTTTGGCAAAAGTTAAAAATTTACTATAAGTAGTGATTTTGAAATCATAGTTCTAAAATTGCTAAACTCAACAAAAAATTAGAGATTTAAAAGAAAAATAATCTGGTGTGCCACTCTCACAACTTTCAATACTATAATTTCCTAAAGTTATTTATTTTTAAATTATGCTAATAACAGAAATTCACATAGATCAACTATAAACTAGTATGTTGTGGCCACCACAAGACATTCTTCTATATTTACCTATACATATTCAATCAGTAACAATATTTAAAAAAAAAAAAAAAAAAAAGTACGATTTTTTTTCTAAGTTTTTTTTTTTTTTTTATTTTTATTTATTTTTTTTTTTAAGTAAAAAAAATCGATAACTTTGTTTTAAATTATCACAGATCGTTTTTTTTTTAATGATTGGTCTCTCAAGATTTGGTCTCTCAAGACATATAAATCCGTCGTAAACTGGAAATCGAAATTGTTTAGAAAACCAATATATATTTTTATCTATTGAGTATAAAATAAACATTAGAATATGAAATCTGCATTATGCATTCATTAGAAAAAATGTTTATTGGTATTTTTATTTTTCAAGCAACGTTCATAGTTTATAAATCGATAATTATTTGTGTATATTTTTTAAATGTTCACTACTTAAGCAAAAGGAAATAGAATAAAATAAGAGAAATCTTGTTGCAATACAACATTTGGTGACATGAATATCTTAGTCTAACTGTAGTACACGTTTATACTCTATTTCACCTTAACTTGGCCGCATTAAGAAAAGCATTCCTTGTAATACCATGCTTCAGTAGTAGTTATCATTATTTTGGAATTAAAAATAGCTCAAAAGCATAAAAATTGATAAATAAATCTCAAAAAACAAGAAAATTTTGTTTAAGCAACATATATTTAAGGTTGCTAAATGTTCATTTGTGCTGCCAAGTTAAGGTGAAACAGGGTATAGTACCATCTTTTATTTAATTTTCTTTGTAATATCTTTCAATTTTTTTTTTTCTTTGACGGCGGATTTATTAAAAAAATAGTATCTTGTTGCTACCTCAAGACATTCTTCCATATTTTTCTATAGAAAGGCCCTCATTACAAAACATTTATCAAAAATATTATTTATTGCAATTATCTATTATGATGAATGCAGACAATTTTTATCTTAGAGAAAACTACCACTAAATATCCAAAGAATGACAGTTTTATTCTCTATAAACCCTATAAGGGTGAAGGTAAATTCGGGACCAAAAGGGGGGAGTCGAGCAATCTAACAGTTAAATTCAGGACTGACATCTGGTCCCGAATTTATCTATACTTTTTACTTTCTCTTACCCATAAGGCAGAGAAAGTATTGTTTTTGCGTCAAATTTTCGAAACTGAGTTTTTGTTATTTACACGTTTTGAGGTCCCCTGAATCCGAAAATCATGTTTTAAGCGGTTGGTCTGTGTGTGTGTCTGTCTGTTATCAGCATATCTCAAGAACAAATGGTAGCAAAAAGTCCAAACTTGGTATTCTAAATGTGTATGATATAGGGATGCTACACTAAGATTTTCGTTGAGACGAAGCAAATGGTTCGTGTACAGAGAATTCAAACTACCCAAGAGAATTCAAATACATTACGTCTATGGGGGGAATTGCAGGAAAGTAGAGTTTAACCTGCACTAAACCAAATGAAATGAATGTATATTTTTTTATGTGCCTAAAAACATGTTTCATGGAAAATATGGTACAGAAATCATTCATTGTTCATTTACAGGGCTACACAAAAGAACTAGATTATAGTGCGATAATTGCAGAAAATTGATGGAAGTGTATTTCAGGTTGTGCTGCGTATTATTACTATAGAATTATATTTAGGTGCACCTTGTAGTCTGTACATAATTTTCAAAAGCTATACAGGGTTGCAAATATTTAAGCGATAACTTCTTTTTTATTGTTAGTGGAAGTGCTTTACTATAATATTTTACCATGTCTAGGAAATCTGCTCAGGAATTGAAATGAATTCATCATAGACATACGGTAAATAATGTATGTTTTTAAGCTAAATATTCATCTCTTGTTTTTCGTATATTTACACGTTTTGAGGCTTCCGGATTACCGAAGTCAAGTTCTTTAACATTTGGTCTTTGTTGGTGTCTCTTAGAGTAACTTAAAAAAGAACAATTTCAAGAGATCCAAAAGTTGTATTTTCAAGTTAATATAAGTTTGTTGCTGGAAAAGTTTAATCAAGACTGATAAGTTTCAAGGAATGTTGCGTGAAAGTTGTTGGAAAGTTGTCTGCAAGTGTAAGTGAAAGTTGCCTGAATAATTTTAGGTGAACTTTTAATTTCAGTAACAGATTTAACTTCTATTGAAATGTAGGTGCTGTAATCAAACGAGGGGTCATACCGCTCCCCTCAGACAGAACTAATTATCATATAAAACTCTTACGAAGCCTAATTTGAATTGTTTTAACGTAGGTTTACATAACAGTACTGGTTATCTTACCCCTTAATCTCCAACCTGTGTTTATAGTATTAAATTTCAGGGTAAGAGAAAGTCGTGTGAGTGACACACCAGATTATTTGAAGGAATAAAATAACTCTCTATTATATTCGTAAAATGCGAGGGATCAGTCACACGTTTATAAGAGGATTTTCACTCTACAAATGTTTCGTAGCATAAGTTTGATACAGTTGCATAATCCTAGTTTGATCTGCGTGTTTTTTTTTTTTTTTTTTACTATTATTATTGAAGTAATAATTATTAAAAGTATAATGGAAAAATGAATTTTAAACAGTTTTTGGCAAAAGTTAAAAATTTACTATAAGTAGTGATTTTGAAATCATAGTTCTAAAATTGCTAAACTCAACAAAAAATTAGAGATTTAAAAGAAAAATAATCTGGTGTGCCACTCTCACAACTTTCAATACTATAATTTCCTAAAGTTATTTATTTTTAAATTATGCTAATAACAGAAATTCACATAGATCAACTATAAACTAGTATGTTGTGGCCACCACAAGACATTCTTCTATATTTACCTATACATATTCAATCAGTAACAATATTTAAAAAAAAAAAAAAAAGAAAGTACGATATTTTTTCTAAGGTTTTTTTTTTTTTTTATTTTTATTTATTTTTTTTTTTTAAGTAAAAAAAATCGATAACTTTGTTTTAAATTATCACAGATTTATAGTTCAACCATTCGTTTTAAAGGTATTGACGAGACCTTTCGAAAGATACCCATCTTGAAAATTTATCCCCCCGGGGGGGTACTTCCCCCCCAGGGGGGGAAGCGATGCCCCCCCATGCAGAAAATTTTTTTCCTAGTTACATACTACTATTATCAATAATTCATATTAATTTTACAATCACAAGTTTAAAACAACTCTTATTATGCACATTTATACGAATTTTTGTCCTATGCTGCCATGTTAAAAATTTAGATAAAATGCTATCACAGCGCCACCTGTTGAGCTATTGATCCCCAAACATAATCAACACCAGTTAATACCGGGGACAAACTAAATACCAAGTTTGGTTAAATTTCGTTGAATAAAAAAAAAAAAAAAAATTGCGATTTTTTTTTCTGTTTTGTTTTGTTAAAACTAAAAAAAATCGATAACTTTGGTTTAAATTATCACAGATTTATGGTTCAACCATTCGTTTTAAAGGTATTGACGAGACCTTTCGAAAGATACCCATCTTGAAACTTTGCCCCCCCCCCCGGGTGGGAACTTCCCCCCCCCGGTGGAGGGGGGGGGGAACCGATGCCCTTACATGCACAAAAATTTTTTCCTAGTTAACTACTACTATTATCAACCTGATCTTTCGAAAGATACCCATTGTGTAAATTTACCCCCCCCTGGGGGGTATTTCCCCCCTAGGGGGGGAAGCGATGCCCCCACATGCAGAAAATTTTTTTCCTAGTTACATACTACTATTATCAATAATTCATATTAATTTTACAATCACAAGTTTAAAACAACTCTTATTATGCACATTTATACGAATTTTTGTCCTATGCTGCCATGTTAAAAATTTAGATAAAATGCTATCACAGCGCCACCTGTGGAGCTATTGATCCCCAAACATAATCAGCACCAGTTGATGCCGGGGACAAACTAAATACCAAGTTTGGTTAAATTTCGTTGAATAAAAAAAAAAAAAAAAAAAAAAAAAAAAATTGCGATTTTTTTTGTTTTGTTTTGTTAAAACTAAAAAAAATCGATAAATTTGGTTTAAATTATCACAGATTTATGGTTCAACCATTCGTTTTAAAGGTATTGACGAGACCTTTCGAAAGATACCCATCTTGAAACTTTGCCCCCCCGGGTGGGAACTTCCCCCCCCCCGGTGGAGGGGGGGGAACCGATGCCCCACATGCACAAAAATTTTTTCCTAGTTAACTACTACTATTATCAACCTGATCTTTCGAAAGATACCCATTGTGTAAATTTACCCCCCCTGGGGAGGGTATTTCCCCCCTAGGGGGGAAGCGATGCCCCTCCATGCAGAAAATTTTTTTCCTAGTTACATACTACTATTATCAATAATTCATATTAATTTTACAATCACAAGTTTAAAACAACTCTAATTATGCACATTTATACGAATTTTTGTCCTATGCTGCCATGTTAAAAATTCAGATAAAATGCTATCACAGCGCCACCTGTTGAGCTATTGATCCCCAAACATAATCAGCACCAGTTTATGTCGGGGACCAACTAAATACCAAGTTTGGTTAAATTTCGTTAAAAAACTAGTATGTTGTGGCCACCACAAGACTTTCTTCTATATTTACCTATACATATTCAATCAGTAACAATATTTAAAAAAAAATCAATAACTTTCTTTTAAATTATCACAGATTTATAGTTCAACCATTCGTTTTAAAGGTATTGACGAGACCTTTCGAAAGATACCCATCTTGAAAATTTATCCCCCCGGGGGGTATTTCCTCCCCCAGGGGGGGGGAAGCGATGCCCCCCCATGCAGAAAATTTTTTTCCTAGTTACATACTACTATTATCAATAATTCATATTAATTTTACAGTCACAAGTTTAAAACAACTCTTATTATGCACATTTATACGAATTTTTGTCCTATGCTGCCATGTTAAAAATTTAGATAAAATGCTATCACAGCGCCACCTGTTGAGCTATTGATCCCCAAACATAATCAGCACCAGTTAATGCCGGGGACAAACTAAATACCAAGTTTGGTTAAATTTCGTTAAAAAAAAAAAAAAAATGCGATTTTTTTTCTGTTTTGTTTTGTTAAAACTAAAAAAAATCGATAACTTTGGTTTAAATTATCACAGATTTATGGTTCAACCATTCGTTTTAAAGGTATTGACGAGACCTTTCGAAAGATACCCATCTTGAAACTTTGCCCCCCCCGGGTGGGAACTTCCCTCCCCGGTGGAGGGGGGGGGAACCGATGCCCCCACATGCACAAAATTTTTTTCCTAGTTAACTACTACTATTATCAACCTGATCTTTCGAAAGATACCCATTGTGTAAATTTACCCCCCCCCTGGGGAGGGTATTTCCCCCCTAAGGGGGGAAGCGATGCCCCCCCATGCAGAATTTTTTTTTCCTAGTTACATACTACTATTATCAAAAATACATATTAATTTTACAATCACAAGTTTAAAACAACTCTAATTATGCACATTTATACGAATTTTTGTCCTATGCTGCCATGTTAAAAATTCAGATAAAATGCTATCACAGCGCCACCTGTTGAACTATTGATCCCCAAACATAATCAGCACCAGTTTATGTCGGGGACCAACTAAATACCAAGTTTGGTTAAATTTCGTTAAAAAAAAAAAAAAAAAAAAAAAAAAAAAAAATGCGATTTTTTTTCTGTTTTGTTTTGTTAAAACTAAAAAAAATCGATAACTTTGGTTTAAATTATCACAGATTTATGGTTCAACCATTCGTTTTAAAGGTATTGACGAGACCTTTCGAAAGATACTCATCTTGAAACTTTGCCCCCCCGGGTGGGAACTCCCCCCCCGGTGGAGGGGGGGGAACCGATGCCCCCACATGCACAAATTTTTTTTCCTAGTTAACTACTACTATTATCAACCTGATCTTTCGAAAGATACCCATTGTGTAAATTTACCCCCCCTGGGGAGGGTATTTCCCCCCTAGGGGGGGAAGCGATGCCCCCCCATGCAGAAAATTTTTTTCCTAGTTACATACTACTATTATCAATAATTCATATTAATTTTACAATCACAAGTTTAAAACAACTCTAATTATGCACATTTATACGAATTTTTGTCCTATGCTGCCATGTTAAAAATTCAGATAAAATGCTATCACAGCGCCACCTGTTGAACTATTGATCCCCAAACATAATCAGCACCAGTTTATGTCGGGGACCAACTAAATACCAAGTTTGGTTAAATTTCGTTTAAAAAAAAAAAAAAAAAAAAAAAAAAAAAAAAAATGCGATTTTTTTTGTTTTTTTTTTTGTTAAAAGTAAAAAAAATCGATAACTTTGTTTTAAATTATCACAGATTTATGGTTCAACCATTCGTTTTAAAGGTATTGACGAGACCTTTCGAAAGATACCCATCTTGAAACTTTGCCCCCCCGGGGGGTACTTCCCCCCCCCCCCGGTGTGGGGGGGGGACCGATGCCCCCACATGCACAAAATTTTTTTCCCAGTTAACTATTACTATTATCAACGAGACCTTTCGAAAGATACCCATCTTGAAAATTTACTTCCCCGGGGGTGTACTCCCCCCCCAGGGGGGGGGGGGAACCGATGCCCCCACATGCACAAAATTTTTTTTCTAGCTAACTACTACTATTATCAATAATTCATATTAATTTTACAATCACAAGTGTAAAATAACTCTCTTTATGCCCATTTATACGGAATTTTGTCCTATGCTGCCATGTTAAAAATTTGCATAAAATGCGATCACAACGCCACCTATTCAGCGATTGATCCCAAAATCTAATCAGCACCAGTTTATGTCAGGGTGCAACTAAATACCAAGTTTGGTTAAATTTCATTCATTGGTTCGTGAGATACAGCGTCCACAAAAAAATGATACAGACAGACAGACAGACAGACAGACATTTTCTAAAGACTTTTAATTCGTAATCTAGACATCCCAAAACATGTAAATCCATCAAAAAACGGAGGTCGAAAATTTTCGCGAATCCAATACTTTCTCTATATTACGTATAGAAGAAAGTAAAAACATGATTTTCGTAGTGAGGAGACCTCGAAACGCGTAATTACAGAAAACCTAGCGTTGAAATTTAGAATCCAGACTAATACGTTGTTTATCATGGGTATGAAAAAGTAATTATCATTTATTGGCAGCTTTTCTGGAGTTGATAAAATTTAGTAAAGCACTTCTGTTAATTACATTCAATAAAGGAAAATGTATTTACTTAATTTCGGGCAACTACAAATCATATACACACCACGCTCACTGTACTTAAATTTACCAAAGAAGTAAAGTATGAAAAACACATAACACAACTTGAAATGCACTTCCAGCAATTTCCAAGTGTAATATTAATGTATCGCAATTCTTTTGTGTGTAATGAATGGTTAATGATTTTCGTATCACATCCAATACTAAATATGCTCTCATTCCTATAAAAATTATGCAGTCTAAAGGTGTTAAACATTACCTATCAGAAATTTTACCCATAATATTAATGCACTAAGATACTCTTAGATGTTACTGTACACAAATCATTTGCTCGATCTCAATGAAAAGTTTAGTGTAGCATCCCTATATGATTCATATTTTGAATACCAAGTTTGGACTTTCTCTACTATTTAATCGGGTTATGCTGGTAACAGATATGCAAACAAACACACAGACCAGCCGATAAAACCCCGATTTTCAGATTTGGAACACCTCGAAAAAGTGTAATTATAGCAGAAATTCGGTTTCGAAATTTTTACTCCAAAACATTACTTTTTCTTGCATTATGTGTGTAAGAGAAAATATTTAATTAAGTTCAGGGTTTTTTTTTTTTTTTTTTTTTTTTTTTTTTTGAATAAGGTATTCATTTGTAATGAAGGAGTTCCTTATTATTTGATTTCTTGAAAAGTATTTAAAAATTTTAAATATGTTCAGTCTAATATTAAACTAAACTGCGTGTAGATTTTAAATATCATTTTAATTATTTACTCCTAAAAAACTCACAAACACACAAACGAACCGATAAAAATCTGTATATTATGGGACCTCAAAGCATGTAATTATAGCAAAACTTCAGTTTTGTAAATTTGACGCAAAAGCAAAACTTAATTTACTGTTATTTGTGTATGAAAACTGAAATATATATATATATATATATATACCTTGACACTTGCAAGGAAAGTGTTATTATTTGATTTCTTTTAAAAACTTAAAACTATTTAAAACTTTAAATACGTTCAGACTAATATTAAACCAAAGTATGTGTATATTTTAAATATTTTAATTATTTACTCTTTAAAAATGTATTTTGGGTTATTTTGGAAGATTATATTTAGTTTTAATATACAACAGTAATTGAATAAACCTACTAATAAAGAACAATAATTTTTGAAACTGCAATTATTAATCCAATACTAAATTTAAGCAGTTTAAATTATTAAATCTCTTATTAAATTAAAATTGGCAATATTAGCGATGCAATTTATATTAGTAGAAAACTCCTCAGTTTACAAGAGTAGGGGGTCAACGCATATGTAATTTCGAGACCGACGTTTTGTCCCGAATTTAGCTATGAGATTGATCTTGAGGAAAGCTATATAATTACTTCGGTCCTACTCCGCTTTAGACTGCATATTAGTTCCCCATCATATACTATAGGTATCTTAGGTAATCGTGAAATTTTTCGACCTCGGTTTTTTGACTTTTTTACACGTTTTCAGGTGTGAGGAATCCGAAAATAGCAAAATTTGTATGGTGTCCGTTAGTTTGCTAGTCAGTTTGTTAGTCTGTGTACACGATATCTCAAGAACAAATAGTCGCAGAGAAGTCAGATAAGTTTTAAAATATTTCTTTCGACACTGGCAAGAAACCTATTCAATTGCAACATTCGCATTAAAAACTTCGTAAGTTATTTTAAATTTACGACTTTCTTAACATTGGAGAAAAGGGCAAAATTTCACTAAAACGTCCATTAAGCAGAAAATTTTTACTGTATAAATATGTCAGGACAGTTTTAAAATATCAGTTTTGAATTCGGAATGAACATCATTCACTATAAACATGCTATTTTGAAAGTTTCGCAAGTTATTGGAAATTTACGAATTTCTAAACATGGCAGAATAGTGCAAAATTTCACATAAACGTCAATTTTGAGGAATATTTTCATCGCAAAAATGTCAGACCACTTTTTAAATATTATTTAGGATACTGGCATGAATGTCATTGACTATGAATTTTCAAATATAAAAATTTCGTAAGGTATTGGATATTTATGAATTTCTTAACATGGAAGAATAGGGCAAAATTTCATATAAACGCCAATCTTGAGGGATATTTTAATCATCAAGATGTCAAACCACTTTTGAAATATTGTTTAGGATACTAGCATGAATATTATATACTATGACTTTTCCAATTTAAAAATTTCGTAAGTTATTTATTTGGAATTTACGATTTACTAACATGGCAGAATAGGGCAAAATTGAGCATAAACGTCCATTTTGAGGATCATAAATATATCAGACAACTTCAAAATAATATTTATGATGTTTGTTTGAACATGGTTGACTACAAATATTCTAATAGGAAAATTTCGTAAGTTATTCGCAATTTAAGATTTTATCAACAGCGCGAAATTGTAAATTTTCCATATAAATATGAATTTTGAGGATTATTGCATTGGAAATAGTAGCATGAAAACTAAACAACGGAATTGACCCTGATAAAATAAATTAATAGATTCGAATAACATAAATATTTCGAAGTGAACGATGGATAGACTATTAGAAGGGGATTTCATTCTGTCACTGTGTCAAGTTTCGGTCAAATTCATTTCTCTTAACATGATTATAAAATGTCTCGCATTAGAAATTTATAAGAACATAAATAAGGTGGGGAACTGAGCAGAGTTCACCTATGCCAACTGGTTTTTTATAGGAATGAAAGCATATTTAGCACTGAGTATGATAGGAAAATCACTTATGATTCATTACAAGGCCGCACAAAAGAATTGGGATATATTAACATTATACTTAGAAATTGCTGGAAGTACATTTCAAATTGTGTTATGCGTTTTTCATATTTTGCTTCTTTGCTAAATTTAAGCACCGTGTGCTTGGTGTGTATATAATTTATAGACAATATACAGAGTTACCCAAAATTAATTAAATACATTTTCCTTTATTTAATGTAATTAACGGAAGTGCTTTACTAAATTTTACGAGCTCCAGGAAAATGGCCGAGGAATGATAATTACTTTCTCGTACCCATGGTAAACAAGGTATTAGTTTGGATTCTAAATTTCAATGGTGATTTTTCTGTAACTGTGCGTTTTGAGACACCTGACTACGAAAATCATGTTTTTAATGGTTCATCTATGTTCACTTCTGTTATCAGCATAATAAAGGATTTCAAGAAATTCAAATAGAGTATTCTGAAGTTTGCATAAGGTTTCCATAAGAACATTTTGAACAAGATTGATATGTTTCAGTGAGTGATAGGTGGGAAAATTTTCTTAATAATTTGTAATAAACATTTAATTTTTATAACCACCTTAAATTTTTATTAATGTATATACTATGGTCAATCGGAGGATTAAGAATGGAGCTAATACCCTTCCCCTCACACAGATATCTAACAAAACTGTTGCCAATTGCTTTTAAAGTATGGTTTTATACACCTACTTGTTATCTTTCCCCTTAATCTAAATTCTGTCAATACAATATTGTAAGTTGTGTGAGTGACACACCAGGTTACTTTTCTTTTAAATCTCTAATTTCCTGTCGAATTTAGCGACTTTAGAACTGTGATATCCTAATCACTATTTATAGTATATTTTTAACTTTTGTTTAAAATTGTTTAAAATTCGCTTTTTCAAAAAACGCCTTTAAACTTTAATAACAATAATAATAATACACAGATCAAACTGGGATTAAGCTACGATATCAAGCTTATGCTACGAAACATTTTACATCCTCTTTTAAATTTGTGACCTACCCCTCGCGTTTTACGAATCTAAAAGAGAGTTGTTTTATCCCTTCAAAGGAGCATAAGTAAATTCGGGACCAAATGTCTGTCCTGAATTACTGGATTGATCGACTATCCCCTTTTGATCCCGAATTTACCTATACCTTCTAAAGGTGTTAAACTTTATCTACCAGAAATTTCACCTATAGGTGTAATGTAGGGCACGACGTGATTCCGCCGAAAATTTTATCAGATGTTTCCCCCAATGGGACAACTCCGCCGCATTCCTTTCCACCGTTTTCTCTCGATAGGACAATTCCGCCGAACGAGGGGGGAAGACATTACCTTTGGCGAAGTAAAAATTGGCGACATTTTCCCTGCTAAAACATCACGCATTCAAATCTTGTTAAAAATAAATACACAAAAGAATGGTAATAATCTATATATTAATATGCAAACATGAAATTTGTCGTACATTTTTAACATATTAATTATAGGGGTAGAGGATTGAAAGTGGTATTGTTAGAAAGTTATGGTTAATGAGGATTTAAGGTAAAAGAAAATCTCTTATTAGAATGTCAAAAAGGCATTCAAAAATATCTTTATTTTTATGCACTTTTTCATCTTATACATGTAATCTTTTGTACTAAAAATTTTTATAGAAGAAAGTTTGTTTAATTTGTCAATTTCTTAAAATTCAGTAAAACCCATAGACACAGTAATTTGTTTGGATGTAGCTTCCCTATATTTCTCAACTACAGATTTTTCATTTTAAAAGGCAACAACTTTTAGTGTTAGAAATGCTTATTGACTGAACGAATGAAAAGTCGTAATTTAATACTATTAAACATAGAAACAAATTTAAAAAAAAAAAATAATAATAATAAATAAAGATTTGATTTATGAAAATTCTAATTACTTTTTCTAATTTGTTTATGATGTAATTATTATTATTGTGATTTGCGTCAATTATAATATGAAAATATATTATATATGTATATATATCTTAATATATATAAATCTCGTATATATATATATATAACATAATGCATTCCAATTAACTGAAACTTGATGACTTATTTTTAAAAAGTGTATTTATTACTTATATGCTATTCATTTTGAGTGCATATTGGACGAAAAATAATACTGCTATGCTGCAATTCAACTCCATTTACGGAAATATCATCTCAGTTTTTAGGTTATATACTGGCAACAAACTTGTTATATAAAATATCTGAAAGGTTATGCTGATATAAAATATGTATCCTGAAAGATTATGCTGAATTTATTCGGGTGTATATCGACCGATAAGTGGTACTACTATTACTTTCTACGATTTTCCAAATGGGTATGCCTCAGCATCTCTTGGTAAAAACTGCATCAAATTTCATGTATAAATTGTTCGTACTAAAAAAAAAAAAAACTAGTTGGCATAGGTGGACTCTCCTCAGTTCCCCATCATATTTATGTTCGCATAAATTTCTAGTGCGAGACATATTATAATCATGTTAAAAGAAATGAATTTGACCAAAGCTTGATATAGTGACAGAAGGAAGTCGCCGCCTAATAGGCTATCCACCGTTAACTTCGATATATATATATCTTATTCTAAACTATTAATTTATTTTATCAGGGTCAATTCCGTTGTTTAGTTTTCATGCTACTATTTCCAATGCAATAATCCTCAAAATTCATATTTATATGAAAAATTTACAATTTCGCTATGTTGATAAAATCATAAATTACGAATGATTTACGAAATTTTCCTATTAGAATATTTGTATTCAATCATGTTCAAACAAATATCATAAATGTAATTTTGAAGTTGTCTAATGTATTTATGATCCTCAAAATGGAAATTTATGCTCAATTTTGCCTTATTCTGACATGTTAAGTAAATCGTAAATTCCAAATAACTTACAATTTTTTTAAATTGGAAAACTCATAGTCTATAATATTCATGCCAGTATCCTATATAATATTTCGAAAGTGGTTTTACATCTTTACGATGAAAATATCCCTCAAGATTGACGTTTATGTGAAATTTGGCTCTATGCTGCCATGTTAAGAAATTCGTAATTTTCCAATAACTTACGAAATTTTTATATTGGAAAATTCATAGTCATTAATATTCATGCCAGTGTTCTAAATAATATTTCAAAAGTAGTCTGACATATTTACGATGAAAATATCTCTCAAAATTGACGTTTATGTGAAATTTTGCCCTATACTGCCATGTTAAGAAATTCGTAAATTTCCAGTAACTTGCGAAATTTTCAAAGTAGCACATTTTTAGTTACTAATGTTCATTCCGGCATCAAACCTGATATTTTAAAACTGGTCTGACATTTTTACAGTAAAAAGTTTCCATTTAATGCACGTTTAAGTGAATTTTTGTCCTATTCTCCCATGTTAAGAAAATCATAAATTTCTCATAACTTACGAAGTTTTTTAATTCGGATATTGCAAAAGAATAGGGTTCTTGCCAGTATCGAAAGTAATATTTTAAAACTGATCTGACCTCTCTGCGATCATTTGTTCGTGAGATATCGTGTTAACAGACTAACAACCTAACGGACTGACACACTAACGGACTGACACACTGACACACTGACACACTAACAGACACCCTACAGACAGACACCATACAAATTTTGTCTTTTTCGGATTCCTCACACCTGAAAACGTGTAAAAAAGTAAAAAAACCGAGGTCGAAAATTTTCACGATTACCTAAGTTCCCCATACCTACAGTATGATGGGGAACTAATAATAATAGCAGCGCCACTTTTTTTGTACAGTGTGTCTGTAAATCTCAATCAGCATATTTTTTTTTAGAATTTGGACATCTTAAACCAAGTTTGGAGTGCCTTTATAACAACATAGAATCTGGGATATAGTGCTCATATAAATAGGACAAAATTTTAGTATAGCAGCGGCACTTGTCGACTGATATGCAATTAAATTAAATGAGCAGAATTTTACATGATATGCATCTCACATGCACAGTGTTGGTGCACTTTTACACTGTAGAAGCTGAGATATAACTTTCCTTGGAATGGAGAAAACTGCTACATGAAAGAGACACCTGTTGAGCAATATATCTCTAAGGTTAATAAACATCAATTTTAGTTACAGGTATTACCAAATATTGTATTTGAGCAACATTTTATAATAATCAATTTATCATTTATATTATGAAAAGTCTTCAATTTAAAAGAGTTATTTTCGGCATTTCTGTTCCATAATTTTTATTTTCAATCGATCCAGAATACCATTATAAAAATCTTTATGCATTAATACGTGGGCTCGTTTTCAGGGAAAATATTTTTCATGGTAATTTTTTTTTTTTTTTCCTAGAGTGGATTTTTTTTTTTTTTTTTTTTTTTTAGTCTCCCAACAAAATTAGCTATGTTTCTAAAAACTATCTTCTGAATGTTCCTCCAATATCAACTAGTATGTTGTAACCACCATGAAACTTTCTTATATACTTTTTCTATACAAATTCACGTATTACAAATTATTTAATAAAATTATTATTTATTAAAACTATTTGCCACGATATATGCAGATGGAGATGATTTTCATCGCTGTTGTTATTACTGTTATTTATCACTGCTGAATAAAAAATTAAAAAAAAAAAAAAGTAAAGAAAATTTAATGTAAGTTAATATAATTTAAGTAATATATATTTGAATATTACGTTAAGTAAAGAAAATTTAAATTCTTATTTATCCTTTAATAATTTTGTAAATGTAATTGGAACAATTTAACTAAGATGAAAAATTTTTCTTAAGCTAATTGAGCTACACGATAATTAAAAATAAATTTATTATTACAATTAAATAATTATTAAATAAAAGAACATATAATAATGATGAAAAATAAAATTAAATGCATGTTTATTTAAGGGTACAATTTTTAATTCATATTTTGGTTAAAATCTACTTTACTTTTACTTAACTTTCCAAAGCCAGGAGGAAGGGCTCTTATAATGCTCGATGTACCGCCAAAGTTTGATGCGTCGCCAAAAATGGAAATTCTGCAGCAGACCCCTCTTCTCGTCTCAGGAAAATGGCGCGGCGGAGTTGTGCTATGCGGGAAAAGGGGGGTTAAAATTCTCGGCGGAATTGTCCTATGTGGGGAATAGGGGATTAAAATTTCGGCGGAATTGTCCTGTTCCGGTAATGTATTTAAATAATCTTTGATGTTACTGTACACAAATCATCCGATAAAACTGTGATTATTGGATTTGGGGACCTCGAAACGTGTAATTTCAACAAAAATTCAGTTTCGAAAATTTGACTCAAAAACAATACTTTCTTCAGCATTATATGGGTAAGAGAAAATATTTAATTAAATGTAAGGCCTTTCTTTTCTTTAAATAAAGTATACATTTATAATGAAAGAGTTTTTTCACGATTACATGTTAGCATACAATTTATTGGCCGCAAAGTACACATAAAAACATGTCTTTTAAGATGTGTTGTACATGAATCAAGTTAATAATTTTGAATTTGAATACACAGATCAGATTGTCATGCATATCAACCCTTGAATTTCACCAAGCCTTAATTATGAGAACTAAGAAACCATAGATGACAGATGCTTAAAAAAGAGATATAATAATGTTTTAATTTGTAAATTATGCCGATGCAACTTAGAAGAATAGTTCTTATGTTTTAATCCCACCAATACCAAATACAAAATTTTGGGAAACAAAAATATTTTTTGTTCAAGAAAACAATTTCAACTTGAAAAATGCAGAATGAAAAAAATTATACCTGATAGTGTGATGAAGAAATCACATATATATATTTTTTAATTTCCTCTTTAATTTTAATTCAAATTAATTTTAACGTTTTATACAATAATTTACTCGTGTATTCAATATTAATCTTTAGTTAACCGCTGAAATCTTTCTCCATCAATAAAATAAAAAATATAAGTGGAAAATAAAATCTCTCTGCAAGTAAAATTTCATGATATCATTTCATCGTATAAAGAATACCACATGGCTTATTTCATTCTTATGTTCCTCCTAAACCAAAGTCTAATTGCTAACGTAATTTGAATCAGTTAGTCAAAATTATCCTAATTCTGTACAAGAGTAATTTCTAATAACTCATTCAAATTACGTTACCAATTAGACTTTGATTGACGTTACTTTAACGTTAGCAATTTTGTCTAACTGATTCAAATTACGTTAGCAATTAGACTTTTATTTATGAAGAACATAAGAATGAAATAAACAATGTGGTATTCTTTAAACGATGAAATGGTATCATGAGATTTTGCTCGCAGAGAGATTTTCTTTTCCACTTACATTTTTCCCAAATTCTTATGTACTTACTCGCATTCACTACGGTATGTTTGTGAATCTCAACCAAATAAAAAATGTGCCTCTATTTTAAGGTAAATACAAGCTTATCTGTTTGTCTTTCTGTGGCTCAGGTGTTTAGAGCACTATGTTAGTAATCTGGTGGTCTCGCGTTCGATACCCTGAAGGTCCGGAGTGCTAATTTTTGCAGACAATTAGTAGAAAAGATGTCAATTGATAAAAGAAAATTTATCGTTGACTACATAGTGTCCTAAGAATTTTTGAAGAGTTTTTTTAAGAAGTCTTTTTCTTACATCTCTTTTTACAAGCAAAAAAGAGTTTTTTGTGGACTACAAGCGCCCTCTATTGGGCGGAATATTCACTAAAATGTCAATGAAACAATTAACAGTACAAAATAAAACTGATTAGGAAAAACACATTAACATTAACCAAATCAGTAAAATGTTAAGTTATAATATAAAAAAATAATAATAAACTAAAATAATAATAAAAAGGTGTCCCAATCGAATAATTAAATCGCAGATATTGGCCCTTAATCAGAAAATGAAATCACAAAACTTATAGGCAATCGTGTGGTGCTGCCATCTGTTGTGAATTTTAAGAAATAATTTCTCTTTCCTTAACACAGTTCAAATTTCCCCAATTTTGGTTAATAAACAAAAAAGTTACTTTTTTTTTTTTTTTTCAAATTAAATTTTACTCTAACTTCGAAAAGGTTTATATGATACGCTATAATAAGAGTTTGGGTTTTAAATGTTTTTTTAAAATAGATTATTTATTTTATTGATAAAGAAAGAATTCAACGGCTAATTAAAGATTAATATTGAATAAACGAGTAAATTATAGTTCAAAACGTTAAAATAAATTTGAATTAAAACAAAATAGAAAATTTTAAAAATATATGTGATTTCTGCATCACACTATCAGGTATACATTTTTTCATTCTGCTTTTTTCCACGTTTAAACTGTCTAAAGCATGTTGAAAGATTGTTATGAAAAATTGTTCTGATTGTTTCTATGATTGAAATCTCTTTGAAAGAATTTTATAATTTTACTTTCAGCTAGACCTCTCTCTGACTCTCTCTTTCAATTTCCATATATTGAAAATATTTTTCACTTGAATTTAAGTTACCTTAATTTTATATTAAATCTACTAATAGCAATATAGCGTAGTATGTTGAGTCAAAAAAAAAAAAAAAAAAAAAAAAAAGATAAGTTATTGTATATATCTGGGCTAATAATTTCCGTCAGAAAAACTTGTTAACACGTTCGTATGCGCTTTTAAAAATTATTTAATAAAAATACTTATATTTCTTCAAATATTTAAAATTTTTATATTTTGAATGCGGTATGTTGGTCTAATATATGTCTAAATTTCTAAAAATTGCACTGCAATTGTTAATACTGCTTTTTTACAAACAAAAAGCAAAATGAAAAAAAAAAAAAAAAAAAAAAAAAAAAAAAAAAAAAATCCGTGCTATTGATATACAAATGAATACAATTTATTAAAGAAGCCTCATGGTCACTTGCTATAGCTGCAACGCATTTCTACAATTATTTTTTAAAAGCTACAATAAATCATCATATTTCTTAAATTTCTTCCTGATCTCCTTTTTGTCTTTGTCAGCGAATCTTCGATGAAAAATATGTAATATATCCATGTTCTTTATATCCATGAAGCTTATAGATAATTCATCAAATATTTATCTAGATATTAGAAAAAACGTCTAAAATGGTACATTATTTTCTCATCCATCCTGTAACTTTTATACCCGAGTGACAATGCTGAGATTTTTTCGTTAAAACATATGCAAAAAGACATATGGCAAGAAATAATCAAATTGCGTGCACGACATTGAAAAAAGAGTGAATCCATAGAATATCGTGATCTTAAAATTTACACGAATATAAATATATTTTTATAAATATATAAGTGAAGTAGACATTTTCACGCACTACTTTTTCTCTTCGAAGGTCATGGTGAAATCGATTATTTCATTTTTATACTAACGTATAGAAATAATCAATATTGCATATTATTTTGTAATCTCTACCTTTTGTAACGGTGAAATAAAAATTCCAATTAAATATAGTGGTCCTTTGCTGAAATAAATCCCTATGTGTTAAGAATTCGATAATCATAAAGTATTGTCAACAATATCAAACAAACTATAGTATTTTATGGGCAGGAGAAGATTTATGATTAAGCCATAAATAGGATATGACGAGGCGTTTCATTTTAAACACATAAAATTTAATAGATGACTATGACAATTACAGATGAAAAACACAAGTAACATAAACGACTACATTTTTAAGACTGATCTGTTCTAGCAGAGATAAAGTAAAGAGGAATGAACAGATCATTGATTGGACGTGACGTCACTTACCAACAGTCCAATAGATTGAATCAGGAATACAATGACGAAATACACCACAATTCTCCTCCCCTTAATTCCGTATACCATACCTGATGGGAGGTTTTCTTACTCTAGATGATCTTCTTACAACCTGTTCAGAAAAAGACAAATTAGTATTTTTAAGTTTTGAATGTTCAGATTTTAGTTCATTTTTATTTAGAGTACTGTTGATATTTTTATCACAGTCAATTTCTCCAGGCTTTGTAGACACAGATCTACTGTCGGTTGGCACTGGATCTGGTGTAATGGAAGGCTCGGTTGGCACTGGATCTGGTGTAATGGAAGGCTCGGTTGGCACTGGATCTGGTGTAATGGAAGGATCGGTTGGCACTGGATCTGGTGTAATGGCAGGATCGGTTGGCACTGGATCTGGTATAATGGCAGGATCGGTTGGCACTGGATCTGGTGTAATGGCAGGCCTCCTACCAGACTTAGATTCTCCATTGCTTTGTAGGTGTGGACTCTTGCTATCGGGAACCATGGAAATATTTGCACCAGGACTTGTAGTTTCCTCCAGTTGTACTCTGGAACCTACACTTTTCAGTTGATCAACGTGTCTTTTCCATACACATGAACCTACTTGAATTTTGTAATGTAGTTTACCTAGTCTGGCAATTACTTTACCTATTTTCCATTTATCTCCTGATGTGTAATTGCGTACTGCAACTTTTTCACTTATTTGGAATTCTCTTATCTTTTTCTTGTTAAAAACATTTTTATGTTGTTTGTTTTCAACATAATTTTTAACATTTGGTACAAGTAAATCCATGTTTTGATCTGATATTTCTCTTGAGAAATAATGATGCGGGACTCTTCCCTGTTGTAATATGAGGCATTATTCGGTATTGGAATAGAAATTCGTTTAACTTAAATTGGAGATTTCCGGGTTCTGAACTTAAGGATTTCAATCCTTTTTTAATTATTTGGACACATCTTCCGGCTTGACCATTTGTAGAGGGATGATATGGTGCAGTTAAACTATGTTTTATGCCTTTACTTTGTAGAAAATGTTCGAATTGTTCTGAAATGAATTGTGGCCCATTATCAGACACAAGGGACACAGGATAGCCATATCTGGCAAAAAGCGAAGAAAGACAGTTTATAGTGTTCTCAGCAGTAGTATTAGGAACAATGAACACTTCTGTCCATTTACTGTGGGCATCTACTACGATTAAAAACATTTTCCCCATCATTGGACCAAAAAAGTCTACATGTATTCTGTTGCAAGGTGTTGTAGGCCATTCCCAATGATGGTTGTCCATTTTTGGAGGATTTTGTTTTAATTTAACACAAACAGAACAGTTATTTGCTAAATCCTCAATGTCTTTATCAATACCTGGCCACCATACAAAACTACGTGCCAGTGCTTTCATTTTAACTATGCCAAAACGGCCAAAATGTAAATCTTCTAAAACTTTTTTTCTATGAACAGTCGGAATTACAACACGATTTCCTTGTAATATGCAGTTATTTAATAATGAAAAATCTTGTTGTTTATGTCCGAAAAGTAAGTAATTTGGCATCTGTGTGCCTGATATTAAATGTCGGTACATTTCTTTCAATGTTGGATCTCGCTTAGAACTTGCACACAAGGTTTTTGTAGTTAACGGTAACGAAGTGATTTGATGAATAAATAAACAATCGGTTTCATCAGGGTTGCCAAATAAATTTGGTGACAAAGTTGGTGACATTTTTTCGGGCTGTAGCGAATCGGACGACGGCAGCAGTAAGTCTTCACTACGTAATGGAAGACGTGATAGAGCATCGGCATTTCCGTGCACTGCAGATTTTTTATATTTAATATCCTAATTAAATGTTGGTAAGTATGATGCATATCTTTGCATTCTAGCTGCCGAAAGTACCGGAATACTTTTTACGGGTGAAAATATGGAAACTAGGGGTTTACTATCTGTATACAGAGTAAATCTCCTACCATATAAGAATTGGAAAAATTTCTTTACACCAAAAATTATTGATAACGCTTCTTTATCTACCGGACTATACCGCTTTTCTGCAGAAGACAAAGTTCTAGAAGCAAAAGCTATGGGTTTTTCGGAGTTATCTGGCATTGTGTGCGAAAGTACTGCCGAAATTCCGTAAGGAGAAGCATCAGTGGCTAAAATTAAGGGTAATTTAGGATTAAAGTGGGTGAGAATCCTTTCGGAAGTAATTTCCTGTTTAATTGCATTAAATGAATTTCCACATTTTTTAGTCCACTGAAAATTTACATTTTTACGTAATAATTCATTTAGAGGATAAGCAATCGTAGATAATTTAGGAACAAATCTAGAATAGTAAGATACTAAGCCTAAGAATGCTTTTACCTGAGTTACGTTTTTAGGTATTGGAGCATTTAAAATCGCAGAAATTTTTTCTTGCGTTTTGTGTATGCCATTTTTATCAATTTTGTAACCGCAGTATGTAATTTCATCATTCATGAAAAAAGATTTTTCTTTATTTATTTTAAGATTATATTCACGTAACCCTTCTAGCACTTGTTTTAATCGCTCTAAATGTATTTCATCCGTTTCCCCTGAGATACATATATCGTCAATAAAAACTGAAATACCCTCTATACCTTTTAAAATTTGTTCTATAGTTCTCTGCCATATTGCTGGCGAACTGGCAATTCCGTATGGTAATCGCGTAAATTGAAATAAGCCTTTAGGAGTGTTAATAGTAAGTAATTCTTGTGAATTTTCCTCTACCGGTAAATGCAATGCAAGTATGCTTGATTTAAGTCAATCTTTGTAAAATGTAATCCACCCCCTAAAGTTGCTAATATATCCTCAATTTTTGGTAGCGGGTATTTGTCAACCTTTAAAAATTTATTTACCGTGACTTTAAAATCGCCGCATAAACGAATTTTCCCATTAGGTTTTACCACCGGAACAATAGGTGTTGCCCATTTACTAGTACTAACCGCTTTTATTATCCCTTCATTTTCTAATCTTTCCAATTCTTCATTTACTGCATTCCTTAATGCATACGTAACTGTTCGCGATTTACAAAATATTGGTGATGAGTCTTTCTCTAAATGTAATTCAGCTTTAACATTTTTAATTTCACCTACGTTATTTGTGAATAAATCCGGAAATTCATTCAGTAAATTATTTAAATTATCCGAGATTTGTACTTTGTTTACCGGAACAGTTTGTAAATCGTTTGGGAATATATTAAATGTAGTTATCCAATCCCTACCTAGCAATAAAGGAAAATTGTCTTTTTTAACTAAATATAACTTAACATTCCTAGTTTTGTTTTCGTAAGTTACATTTACTCTAACAAATCCCTCGGGTTAGAGTAAAATTCTCCAGTAGCTGTTTTTAATTGTATATCAGCAGGAAACATTTTATGTTCTGGAAATAATCTCCGAAAACGATTTATCGGTACAGCGGAAATCGCCGATCCTGTATCAAGCTCCATTTCTGCTTTAGCACTATTTTCTATCAAAACCCAAATTTTTATAGGTTTAGTGCCTTCAGATTGTAATGACAAAATGTCTACAGTATCAAGAACATTTACGTTTTTCTTTTGAGTAACATTGTTTTGTGCGTTCCGACACACCTTACTCAAATGACCGCGTTTTTTACAAAAATTACAAACTGCATTAATAAATTTACAAACATTTGCTAAATGAGAGCTATTTTACTTTTATTTGCACTCGCAGTTTTGTTCACGTTTTGTTTACTTAAGTTATTTTGAGAATAATTTTGTTTTGGTTTCCTAACACTAACAGAAACTTTATTCAAATTCAAATTTTTATTTTGTAATTCTATCATGTCATTTTCAGTACTTTGCATAGTTACGGCTTGTTCTACTGCTTTTTCAAATGTTAAATCTTCAACCTGAGACATTAATTTGCTTTGGATTGTTTCATTTTTTAATCCGCGTAAAAATTGTTCTAACAACTTTTCTGACAGCGAATCGCCTGTAAACGCGCAATGTGTTGTAAATTTCTTTCAACGAACACTAAAATCCTGCACAGATTCGTTATCTCCTTGAAAACATTTTCTAAATTTAATGCGTTCCTTAATTTTGTTGGGTATCTTACACAGATGTTTTGTTAAGACATCTACTAATTCAGTGTAAGTTTTTGATTCAGGAAGATCTGGGAACAATAAATTTGTAAGTAAATTGTATAATTTCGGTCCAATAAACGTAATTAAAGCACTAAGTTTTTTTTCATCTTTTATATCAAACAATATAAAGTTCTGTTCTAATCGTGTAATATAAGTATCAAAAGATTCAACAGAATCATTGAATTCTTTAAAATTTTGAAACATTTTTAATGAAAATATGCTACTTCTAATAATAAAAAGATGCAATCAAATAAAAGAACAGAAAGAAAAAAAATAAAATAAATGTGTAAATACCTTTTTTCCCTCTCTTTCTCGAAAAATAAAAAATCGTAGACGAGTAATTATCTATGGCGCCTATGCACTTCCGCCCCGACAGTAGACAGAAAACTCACCGCTGCTGCCTCCGATCCGATCTGCTTTATGATTCATTTCAAATAACCAATTTCTTCTTCGTGAGATATTTAGAACATATTCCGTTCTCTTTTTTTATGAATTGCAGATTTCATTTTTAATTATCTTCAATAAATGTTGAAGAGCAAAACTTTTTTGCTTTTTTCTTTTGTTTTATTCCTGGTCGCCATTATAGTATTTTATGGGCAGGAGAAGATTTATGATTAAGCCATAACTAGGATATGACGAGGCGTTTCATTTTAAACACATAAAATTTAATAGATGGCTATGACAATTACAGATGAAAAACACAAGTAACATAAACGACTACATTTTTAAGACTGATCTGTTCTAGCAGAGATAAAGTAAAGAGGAATGAACAGATCATTGATTGGACATGACGTCACTTACCAACAGTCCAATAGATTGAATCAGGAATACAATGACGAAATACACCACACAAACAACAACAAAAAAAAAGGGTTGAAAAGAGTAAAATAACAATGAGTAAAAATGATATATATATTTTTTTTTTTAACGTAGCTGGAAAATATTTAGCAGCGAAATATTTAACGCTAGCTAAATATCTGAAAATATTTAGCTAGCAACAATGTACAATGAACAGAAAATATCAATGAAATTATTATCATCATAATTACTCTAATTGTCAAAAACGTTGTAAATATTTAGCTAGCAACAATGTACAATGAACAGAAAATAACAATGAATTATTATCATCATAATTACTCTAAGTGTCAAAAACGTTGTAATAAAAATCTTATGTGGACACCACATGACTTCCTTACATAATTATTGAAATATATATACTATTACAAAAACATTGATATTTTCGTGTGCAGTAATATATTCATATCAGAAGTTGTAGGTTCCAGTCCATTTATTACACTCAAAACTACGCTATAAAGCTATTATTCGAAATACGAAAGTTATGATTTATATACATCGCAGAATACGAATACCTCTTGTTTAGGAAAGAAAATTTTACAGCTTATTGCAGAAACTCTCATTGACAAATGTACCATGGAATTCACTCGAGTGTAAATGGCTACCTTTTACACTTTTTGGCGAAAAATAAAAGGAGTCTAGGAATGATTCTTCTTTTTTTTATTTATTTATTTATTTTTTTTTTTAGATAGATTGGAGAGTAAGGTTGATTTTTTATACCAACTATGCAAAAAATGCCAAAATTGGTAATTGAACCTGGGCACTCCAATTCATTATACCAAAAAAAAAAAAAAAAAATCCGATTCAAACTAAAAATTAGCTTATTTATTCTGGCCACCCATAACTACTATTTTCCGCCAAATGTCATGACTTGGTGGCAAAATTTCACGAAAATGGTAGCATAAGAGTTAGGAAGCTCTAACTTGAATGAGTACCGAGTTCTGAAATGGACAATATTCCTGTGACGTCACCGTAGGTAAAATCGCCGAACACGTGGCCGATATTTTGTAAACAAATTAGATTCAAGATGCCATTTTATTGTTACGCATAACATTTTTCTAAATATTTCTGCAGTAAAACTTAATAATAATGTTCAAACAAGAACAAAAGAGAAATGTAAACAACTGAATCGAATGATAAAGTTAAGACTATTCCAAATCGTAAAATTGCAGAACATTTTATGTATATACACACACACATATATATATAATGAATAAAGATTAATAAGAACATTTTATACACACACACGTATATATATAGACATCAAAGCTTAAATAATTAGAATTTCAATCACCTTAATAAAGGAATTTAATAAATGGAACATCCGTTTAAATTTGTTAACATCGCCACAGTTCACATGGAAACATTTAATATTACATATGTTGATTAATATTAAAGTATATTACTAAAACTGGATTAAAAATAAAACAAAGGTATCACTCTATCACTCTTACTTCAATTTCATATAATCTGTAACTCTTATAAATAACAATGCAAGATAAAAATTTGCATGCCACAATGCTTCGTTTATGGTAGAGTTGAGGATTGTTTCCCTACCCAGCTGATATTCTTGTAGCCTCGAACCCAAAGCGGGAATATGGTCCATTATTCGTAATGATTCATTGGTTCGCAGCATAGAACTTCCTCATACGTTCTATAAACAACTATGAGGCTACGGAAACAGAAGAGTCTCCGTCGAAGAATTTCTGTTCACACTTCGAATTGAACAGTTGTCTCTGAGAGACTGTGCTTTAAGCGATAGATCATTGCTCCTAGATTAGTTAAATTTCAACTCTCTGATGTAGTTCACACTATTCACTTGACTTTTGTGGTAATAATGACAGTCGTTTGTTTATTTTTATGGTATGAGTAACTGTGTTAGTAGTCTGTTTCCGAAATATTCGTTAAAATGCATTTGTCGACTAGAAACCTGTCTATTTTCTTACGAAATACTTTCTGCACACAAGAATGCCGACAACTTTTGTAACAATATCCTTACGGCTCTAAAATTAGTTTCTGTTGAGCTACGATAGCAGTTCATACGATTTACAAAAATTTTGTGCTTTGGTCATTATAGATATCCTTTTCGTGAATAGTCCCCAAATGGAAAGTTACAGAAAGACCAAAAAGGTAGATGAATAATTAGATGTTATTAAAAACCGGCATATAAATTTCTAATCTGCTACATTCAACTGTTTTTGAGTTATTAAAGATATACACACATACATACAAACATCGCGAAATATAAAATTGCAAATATCTCTGAAGTAGGAGGGAGTATGAAGATCAAAACTAGAGGAGTACAATTGAACGTCATGAGCATGAAAGTTTCAAAATATAAATTTGCAGTATTCTACGACTATTCACTTTTGAGTTATGCGAGGAATATTAAAACTGCTTCATAAATTGGTTTCACAATGTTTCCTTGTGCTTTGGTATGAGGAAGTGGAAAATCCGATATTCTTCAAAGAATAAAATTAAAATTGCCTGTGCGTTTTCGACAAATTTTAAACCTGGAATTATAAAACATTATTTAAAAAAAAATGCTGATTTATTTCTGATTTTAATTGCATTAACAAGAAATATTACTATATTAACAAACAGGTGCGAAATTTTCGCTTTTTTTTTTTTTTTTTTTTTTTTTTTTTTTTACATTAAAACATGAAACTCTCAAAAAGGTTTTATACCAATTTCCCCACTCAATTTGAATTGCAATTCATCAGAAGCCAAATTATTATCAGAATCAGATTAATATTCCGCGATAGTTAAACCAGAATCATTCAAAGAAAAGTTTCAAAATAAAATTCATGTTTGACAACCCAATTTTTATACTTCCTCAGGCAGTACAGCTTTAATACAGGAACTCCATGGTGACTTTTAAATTTTTATCGCCATATTTCAGATGCTTTTTTACTTATTTCTTTATTTTGGCATAATTAAAAAAAAAAAAAAAATCCTAGTATCTATTTTGATTATATTTTTTTTATTTTTACATCTTTTAGTCAGTTTATGACATTGATTCAAATTCTATTTATATCTTTAAAATATTGCTTAGCTTTAAAATGACGCTTGCAAAGATTGTATAGAGGCAGCTTTTATAATAAATTTTTCTATATAAAGATCTCATCAGACAAATGTCTTTATTTTCTTTATTAAATCATATGATTTTGATTTCTGAAAAAAAAAAAAAATCATATTTAAGACAATACGCAAGCGAAGTGTGACATCACTGACCGTCAGTGGATGCAAGAAAAAGATTTCCTATGTTAATCGCCCATTGGATTTTTTGTAAAAAATTATTAAAAATCGAGAAAAATTATTTCTCGATTTTAATCGCCGCATTTGGGTATAGATATGTATTAGTTATTGTATGCATGTGTTAGATTGAGTTATTTTACTGTCAGATTGACAAAACTTTAAGTTTAAATTTCAAAACTCTGTCATCCTTGGCGTTTTTTGTATTTGGCTATCAAAAACGTAATACGAAAATGTAAATGCCAGATGTATATTTTCGTAATAGGTATTATACGAAATATTATTTTATATTATTCATTACTCTCTTAATATAAGTTGTAAAAATAACCATGATTTTTGAAAGGAATTAAATATGTTCGCCAGATAATTTGGCAATACTTTTTTTTTTCCGCCGAGGATGACAGATATGAAATCTATTCCGCTGCAACATATGAGTATCATATATCAGACACTTTATTTAGACATTTGAAAACAAATTTGACTTCAAATTATGATAGAATATTCACCATTTTCCTTTTAATTAGTATATTAATTGGATATTTATTGTGTAAATATCATCCTTTGAAATGAAATGTTTATATTTTCAATCGAATATGAAATTTTGCCATTTTTTTTTTCTAGATTTTTGAAATTTAAAATTCAAATTTTATCAATTTTACAACAAAAACAACTTAATCTAAAGCATGCACACAATAACTAATAAATAATACATATCTATACCCGAATATGGGGATTACAATCAGAAAATAATTTTCCTCGATTTTTAATATTTTTTTACAGAAATCCAATGGGTGATTAACATAGGAAATCTTTTTCTTGCATCCACGGATGGCCAGTGACTTCATCACTTCGCTTGCGTATAGAGATAAAAAATAATTATAAGATTAAAAAAAAAATAAATAAATAAATAAATAAAAACTTTTTATGTACCATGTTTTTAAATTTTCTGATGAATCATTAATAAAAAACGCGAGGATAAAAAATAATATTTAAGCAATATTTAAGCACGCGGACTCTGTTCAGTGAACTAATAATAATGATTAAAAAAAAAGTTTAATTTTTTTAGGTTCACGCTTAATTAAATGTATTTCTGTTTATGTCGAAATTAAATGAACTCGTAATTTCTTTTTTTTTTTTTTTTTTTTTTTTTGGAACAATTAAATTATAGATAATATTTCAATGGCTATTTTTATTGCTATTAGGAGCTTATTATTTTCATATTTTAATTAATTAAAAGAAAACTATTCGAAAATCTGACTTCGAAGTATTGTGTTGTCACCGGGTTCTGAGCTACTGTGAAAGTTTCAAATGTCTAGCTAGCAAGGAAGTTAGTTAAAAATAGATTGCAAGATTTGTACCGGACAAACAAACAAGCAAACACACAAACAAACAAGAACAGAAGTTTATAAAAACATGGTAATAATCTGATGTGTCACTAACACAACTTTCTCTTACCCTATATTTGAGTATTATAAAAACAGATTACAGTTTAAGGGATAAAATATTAATTACTGTATATGAATTTTTTTTTTTTTTTTTTCCGAAACAGTTTTAGAAAGAGTTTCATTTGACATGCATTTCTCTGTGGGAGGAGCTACCAAAGATCTTTCAATACATAGCACCTACATTCAAAAAACATTTAAGACTGTTAATAAATTTAAAAGTTTGTTTCAAATAATTCAAACAACTTTCATACATACTCTACTTGAAATTTAACAAATCCCGTCAATTTTTCCAAGTGATACCTTCCTTTGATCTTCAAAATACCAAATGTTAATTTCCTACAATTATTTATTTCTAAGTTATATTGACATAAACGTATATCATCGAAAGACAATATGTCCAAACGACGTTTAAACATTTTCTTTTCTATGTGAATGACCTGGCCCTTTACTTAATCCTTTTCTTTCTTTATTTATTTTCGTTTCCTTGTACAAAGTATAAAGATATACTCTTTAACTACATTTCTTGTGACCATGGAAGCCTCTGCGCAAGTGCGGATTCAACGAGTCCACTAGTAAAATAGGGTAGACAAGCTTTTCGTTGAGAGAAAATTAGCGATAAGGGAATACCGTATGACTGGATGTTTACTAAATTCAAACCTGTTGGTCAACTTGGAAACCCTCCAAGATTTTCGACTCGTCCTCACTGCTAGGCGTAGGAAACGTGGTTACACTATATTGTGATACAGATTACTGCAAAGCATTTTGTTTCTCCCATAGCTCAAAAACGAATGGTCGTAGATTACTGGAAATTTGTATTGGTGACTGTCATAACATGTAGTTGTACATTTCTAATTTTTATATTTAGTTTTAGTTATTTGGTTTTAATTACTTTATTTCTAGGTCCCAAAAGAAATAAGAATTTAACACGGATTTAAAAAAAAGTTTTGAGACGAAACATAATGAGTCTTTGTATGTGTCTTTGTGTGCCGAATCCTTGTCGTGTAGGATCCATTAATGTAAGTGCACTAATTTCATTATAAATTATAATATTTGGTTAAAAGTAACGTAATCATTTTATTTTTATTTATTTATTTATTTATTTTTAGAAATTTATAAGAAAATGTTTTAAATATTCTGAATTTTGTTGATTTAAGTAATTGAATTAATCCGATGTGGTACTGGCACAACTTTTCTTACCCTGTATTTCTATTAATGTATATATATATATATATATATATATTACAATTTAAATTGTATGATTTGAGATACTGCATGAATATTAGATTTTTTTTTTTTCCCCTCCTGAATGGCTGGGACACACGAACAAGAAAAAAGAAGAAAAAAAGAAGTAAAAAAGAAGATTTAATTGGTTGTTTGAGTAAGTTTCGAGTGGCATTAGAGTTTATAGACAATTTGCGAGGGTTTGGGACTCACCCATAAGGTTGTGGTTAATCCGGTGACGTACTATTACAATTCTGATTTTTCATGGATGAGATGGTTCTCACGAAATAAAAATAAATTAAAATTAAATTAAAATATTAAAATTAAAATTAATTAATTTTCTAATTTAAAAAAATTATACATATAAATATAAATATAAATATAAATATAAAAATTAACATAAAAACAGAAATATATTTATATATATATATATATTTTTTTTTTTTCAAAGTATACTTATGAAAATTGTTTTTGAAACAGTTTTATGTGGCACACGTTACTAAATGCTTTAACTCCCGATTAGAATTCGTCTCCTCTAGTGGTTGAGCGGCTCTGCGCTCAAAGCTGGTAGGTGAGAAGTGTAGGGTTCGATCCCAAGTCGCGTTCATTGACCTAGCCGATTGATGTTTTCCGTAGTTTTCTGAGAAAACTTTTCTCCGAAACTCGCGTCAATACAAGCTAGGACCCTTTATAAAGACCTCCCTCAGTGCACTCCACCTATAGGACTAGGAAGCAAGCGCAGTCACTCAGCTTTAATCCACAGGACCAACCAATCCGATTAGAATTCTTATAATGTTTTCAGTTTCTCTCTAAAGTGGTGAGTCATGAATTTATAGGCGTTATTGTAAAAAAATATTAAGAATTTAAAGCTTTTGATTCTCTCTAAATTGGGTATGTCCTATTTTATTGCCATTATCAACGAAATGATTAGGATTCTAATAATGCTTTTTGTTTTTCTCTAAATGGGATGCATCTTCATTTTTGTAAGCATTATTAATAAAGTATTAATATTCTAATAACATTTTTTTTCTCTATCTCTCTAAATAGGTCTTGAATTTTAAGACATCATTAATAACATGATAAAGATTTTAATTATTTGTATTTTTATCTATATATTCAAAGATGGAACGTACTGGATTTGTAAAAAATTCTACTTCCGATTTTCGATAAATTTACACATGTTCTGAACACCATTCGGTCATTTTTGGAAAATATCCGAGTGTCTGTGACTATGTCTTGATGCATATTAGCAAAAATGTATCTCACGAACCACTGGACAGAATTTTAAGTAGTTCCATATTTACTTGGATTTAAATTCATGCTGATCAGCATTTGGAATATATCGCATAACAGGTCGCGATATTTAAAGATAGGCTATATCTCAGCTTCTATAACTTATAAGTGCACAACACATGATATACATTAGAGCCTTGATAAAAAAAAATTATGGCAATTAATAATGTTGATTTAATAAGAGTGCTCTCTTAAAACAAAAGAAGGAAAATAAATCAACTTGAGTGAATTTTTACTCATATGCCTAGAAGAAACGCTCCTTTTCATCTTGAGTGAAATTCAGTGAATAGAATGAGTTAACATAATGCAATCAAACTTGAGTTATATAATGTACTTGTGTAACTTATTTATTTTATTAAGGATTTTAATTCAAAGGATTTTAATAAACTGAATCACTTTACAATGGATTTCCCGTTGCACTTGCGTGCTACTGAAGAAATGCGTTGGAGCGAGAGCGATGTTGCCAATTACAAGTGGGTGAACGGGCAGAAATAACTCGAGTATCGATAAATATCGATACCTCAAGTTCGCTTAAACAAAAAGCTACTAATGGGCTCTTCCCACCTGACGTCAGAGGTCGCATGATAGAGGAAAAACAAGTAACAGACGAAGTCTTGTTTATCTATAGCGATTACTGAAATAACATATTTTCTATTCTTATTTTTGATCAATCGTATTTAATCTGTGTTATTTTTTTTATACATTATCATTTTTAATCCATTTTATATCATTATTCATCATCTTTTGTTTGCTGTATACATTTACAATCATCACTTAGTTTATATTTGTTATTGATGTTCATGAAGAACATGTTAAATACTCTGATTTTTGGTACTTAAATCAGTGGCAGTACAATATCGTACTGGGTACATCCATTTAGACCATAACTAAGTTAATTAACTTGTTGTAATGTAACACCTTTATGCAATTAAATTAAATGAAAACATTTTAAAATTTAAAATTATAATCCATAAACATTCCACAAGAACAAGCTATTATTTATTCCTAGATCAGTTAATGTAACAGTTACACTAGAACATACAAAAATCGATTCTTACAGTTGAAAATAAATAAACACATAAAGTGTTTTTTTGAAAATTATTAAATTTACAAATACAACTATTCTACTGCTTACAAATGCACAATATTACTTTTATTTTATTTTATATTAAATATTAAAATTTTTGTTCTTAAGAACAATATTTAATTGAATTCGTTTCTCAGAATTCGATTATTCGTTTTCCTCTATCACATAATTGAGCAGACGAAACTGGGAAGAGTCCATTAGCTTAAAGAATTGCATTTTTACCTCAAGTCGATTTAAAAAAAATAACACCTACTTGACATGGTGAATTAACTCTTTCATTTTAAGGGAGAGCATATCGACGAGAGTGCATGTACTGCTGTGCACGAGACGTTCCTGTTTGCGAGAAGGTAGATTCTCTGCTATATAAATGCACCAAACTTGGTATGTGAGATGAATACTATAAAAGATATTTTGATTTAATTTGGATGCATATCGGAGAAGTGGCGCTGCTGTGATGCATTATTTCCTGTTTACGAGAAGGCTAGACTTCAGCTTCTATGATATAGGTATGAAAAATATATATTATGAAAACTTATACCTTTCAGTTTGGGCGTACACTGGACCCATGTGGAGCTGCTGTTATTAACTTACTTGGATGGCTATATCTTTGCATGTATTCGTTAAAATTGCACCGAGCAAGACATTTAGCTTTGAAAAGCTGTGAGGATTGAATTTTTATGGATATTAACCGGTATATAGTGTTGTTGTTGGATTATGAGTTGATTAATTCAATAATCCAATCTTGAACATTAATAGAATTTTAGTCAAGAAAAGCCAGATATTTTGTAACAGATCAATAGCTATGGAGTGCGGTTACTGCTTTTAGCTATAATTATTTCTATCTGAAAAAAGGCTTAATAAAATATTAAAAAAATTCATATATTAAAAACTTTTTCTATTAGCTTGATTCATCCTAAAAAGTATGAAAAGTTTAAAATGAAGTGTTGCCTCCTAAATTTCATGCTTCAGTTAATTAAAAAAATATTAATTGTCGTGCGGAAAAACTGTTTGCCCCCCTGGATTCAGAAAAATCGCCCCTTTTATTTGGTACCAAATTTGTAACGAGCCACGTACTTTTAAAAATGACTGAAAGGAATTAAAAGTTTTGCTACCTAAATTTTCTCTAGCTTCATGATCTCTCCCTTGGCGGGTTTTGAACTTTTGTCGCCATATTGATGATAGATTTTTTTTTTTTTTTTTTTTTTTTTTTTTTTTTTTTTAAGGGGGGGGATATACTTTCTTCTATAAAAAGGAGGAAATTTTCAGTATCTATTTTGCTAATGCTTTTATCGGTTGATTTTTTTGGTTAATTTATAAGAAACCTTCATGTTCTGTTTTTATATTTTTAATGGTTTTTAGCTTCAAAAAAGTGCTTGTTGAAATAAATTTTCCCTTTCTAAAACTGCATTTTTTTCCATAAAATTATCTACTCAGATAAAAATAGATCACTTATGTGACTATTATTTCTGTTTCAATATTATTTCTGCAATATTTTATTATTTATTTATTTATTTATTTATTGATGCGCTACTTGCAGAGATGGAACACGGGCGCAGAACTCATACCACTATCGATGAAACAAAATTTTCTTCCTCTTAAATGAACGATAATATATGTACAGAGATTTTTTATACAAATACCGGTATGAGTTTTGCGCCTGTGTTCCTTCCCTGTACTTAGCTTAAAATGGTTGTTGCTAAATTAAAGTTCATGGCAAAAAAATGTTCAGTGTACTTGAGCGCCAAATTAATAAAAAAAAAAAGAAGTCCATAAGGATTTATAAATAAAACAGATAAAATTGAAATAAATTTATGATCATAGAGTTTAGAGTAGTAAAGAAACGCTACGCAGTCGAATGTGACGTGATAAGCAGTTTTTTTTTTTTTTTTTTACAAAAACTTATCAGTAAAAATAAAAAAAGTTGAAGTTTAAAAAATAAAAAATTCTTTTAGAACAACATATATTAACATCATAAACATTATTACACTTTATCAATATGCGTAAATTTTTAAAGGGATAATGATGTCGATTTTTGTGAGATGCAAAATTTAATTTTTATAAATTTTTTATTGTTTCGTTAAATGTATTTATTTTTATGTCGAGGAAAAGAGAACTCGTAAATTTTTTTTGGCAACAGTTAAGTTATAGCTAAAATTTAAATGGCTAATTTTAAAGCTATTATACGGTTATTATTTTCACATTTTAGTAAATTAAAAGAAAACTAATCAAAAATTCGAAAATCGTGCTTTGAGGTGCAATAGGACGCCTTGGACGGCATCGTCGTGTCGAATCGCGTGACTATCGGAAATACCGTTTTTGCGATACGCTGTCCACACACAGACATTGCCTTTTACATATATAAAGAAGATATTTTATTATATTAAATGCAAAATTTTTCAAATAAACAAACAACAATAATGTAATTTTTTAAATTAGTTTTTTAGAATTAATTGACTTGTAAATTTATTTTATACTTTTTTTCTTATGTTTCTTCCAACAGGAAAATGACAGAAGTTTCCTGAATGTTTCACAGGGAACAGAAATTCCAGTGAAAAATCGTAAACGAACTGATTTCCAATATTTTATAATATTAGTATTATTTTTAATTTTTCTGGTAAGCAATACTTTTTATTTTTAAGGTATCTCTCTAACGTGAACCAATTACCATTACATTTTCTCGAAACGACACGATAGTGATGTAATTAATAAAATACACAAGGATAAAGAAAAAATAATATTTATAAATGGGCAATATTTAAGAACGCGGCTTCAGCTTAATGATCTAATAAGAAAAAATCTGGTGTGAAACAACCACACTACTTCCATTACCCACTATTTCTCGTATTACATGCACTTTTTGGAGATAATGTGATCAAAAGACATAGAATTGACCTAATGAAATAGACAACTAAAAATTTTCTGGTAAGAGAATGTTAATACACGCGTAAAGACATATAAAATAGAGTTTACATAGCGAGTTAAAAAAAAAAAAAAAAAGAAAAGAAAAAAAAAAAAAAAAAAAGAAGAAGAAAAAAGGGGTGGGGGTGGGAGGTAGAAGTTTTTTATTTTTATTTAACACCAATTACCGAGATCTAAAACTGATCTATCTGATCAGGGTGACTATTAATTTTTCTGTAATAACTACGCAAAACATGAGAAAGGATATCTAAAATGGGTTTATGCAACAATTTTCAAGAAAATCGTTAGAGCCGTTTTTGAGATACCGACCTTTACCAAAACTTGGCATATTCAATTATTGACCGAAAAACAACAATTACATACAAAAGGATGTTTAAAAGAGGGTTAGTATTGAAAGTTTGAAAAAAATTCCATACAGCCGATTTGAAAAGGAACGCACTTGCAATACCTGAAATTCAACTATTTATACAGGACGCCCATCAATTTTCCTGAACTAACCAATTATATTATTCGAAAGGGCATCTAATAGAGTGTTTATACAGTAATTTTGAAGAAAATCGTTCGAACCGTTTTTGAGATACGGACTTATAATCGGAAGTGGGGCGCACTTCCGGTTTCGAATGTCCCACTTCCGATTTTCCAATTTTCACCAAAATTTATAAAATTCATCTGCACACCAGACTTGCCACAATTCTGAAGTTCCGTAGTTTTATCTTTATTAGTTTCGGAGATATTATAGTCAGTCCCCCCCCCCCCCCCCACGCACACACTTTGGACTCAGAAGACCTTAAAACATGTAAATCAGGTGAAATCTCGATATCGAATTTTTTGACCTAATACAATACGTCCATTACCTACGGTAGTCGGATAATGGAAGTGAAAATGACATTTGGACGGTTCATTATAAAAGTGGTGTAACTGTAACTCCATATTTTTTAAATATGTATATTTTTGCTTAATTGTATCACATTTAGTCACATCTTTCATTATAAAAGTGAAGAAACTCCAATTATTGCATTAAAATTCCATAAATTGCTTTAATTACTATTTTCAGAAAACTATAACTTCTATAGGGGCTAGTTGTAACAGGGGTAGGAAGTAACACGCAATTTACGAAATATTTTGTAAAATTTTTTATTAGATATTTCGATAAACGTAATTCTAATGACGCGCTTTTATTAGGTAAGCACAATCAGTATTCTGCAAAAATGGTTAATGAGGGGTTCTGTACATGTGCTTCATTTTAGCTAGTTGTGGAAAAAAAAAAAATGTATTTTGTAAATTTTGATTAAATTTATGTTAATTTGTATATTAAAGAAGTGTTTATAGTTATTTATTGAGTCTGTGTGTTGAGTTATAAAATGCATGTTTAATTTTTTGTATAAATCGTTATATATATTTTTTTATAAATAAACAAAATGTCCAAAATCGGACGATGGGGCAAGTTGAAACAAATTTTTAGGGCACGTTGTAACATGTTACAATTTGCCCTTCATGTTTTGATTCATGCAATTAGACATTCTGCTTTAAATGTTAACAAGCAAATTATTTTTTACATGCATTTTTTTAACATGGGGAACTATAAAAAGAAATCTGAAAGAGCTTCAAAGGGTCAAGATTATATGATTTAGCTACAGCTGAAATCTTCGAGAAAGGTACAAATATTAGACACCTATCACCCCAGAGAAAAATTTTTGAAAAATAATTTGAAGTGCTCCTAATTAAAAAGTAACACAAACATAAAGAGAAAGGAACATAAAGAGAAAGGAAAAGATTGTAGGAAGAAATAAATAAATAAAGGAAAGGATAAAAATATAAATAAAATGTCTTTAACTCAAGATACAGATTCTGAATTAGAGGAGCGGCTTGTGGAGATGCCTACAGCCAGAGTTCGAAATCTCCGCCCATTTTCAGGAAACTTTCAGAAATGAAACATTTTTGGCTTCTTTGCCCCTACTATATTTATACAGAAATATTTTCTGTGTTTTTATATTATAGTGCCGTGATAATTTAATCACGAATTATAATCGCGATTTAATGACGAATTAGAGAATATTGCATAAAAATAGTGGTATAAAAAAAATGCAAAAATTTCTTATCAATAAGAGTGTCCTGAAAAAAGAGCGGAGAATTCGAGCTCTGCTAAACTCTTTCTGAGGCAGAAGAATGGGTATAATGCTTAATTTACGAAATGTGAGCTCACATTAAATGTATGAGAGGGATCAAAATATCGTTTGCTTGAATTAATTTCAACTCTGACTAAGATTGACTTCTATGTTGATTTTATATTTCATTTTCTCTTTATTTTACTATAATCCATTTGATATAATTCATTGTTACTGTTAGGTATTGATATACTTTTGCCTCACTAGAGGGCGCCAGAGGTCCCGTTGAGATAAAATTCGAAGAACATTTTTTGTTTACTCGCTCGCGGGACATTAGTTTTAGTTTTAGTTCTGTTCTAGAATGGAGAGCAATGTCATGAAATAGTAGTTTGCTCTCGGGGCCTTTTTAGCCTGATTTTATTATTTATGGAACCACCATTGTCATAACGAAATAGAAAACTGGTGGCTTAGTTATTAAAATATTACGAATAGAAAATTGTTTTCGTGAAATTTCGAATATGTAAATACCTTTTGTAAATAGTGTTTCTTCATGTAAATACTTTATTTAATAAACTGTATATATTTTTCTCATCTTAAAGAAGAAGCTATTATTTCTAGAAAAACAAGTGTCCGTTATTAGTCTTCATTTTTTTACGTCGAAGAATTCTACAGGTAAGAAGAATATTATTATATCAGTTTGAAGATTATTACTTTGAAATATAAAATGATTTGAAATTATTAAATAAGACATTTGATTAAATGAAATAACCTGCAATCTTTATATTACAAAGAATCGAGAAGATTCGCTTGAAGCCATTCAGAAGAATGGCGTTTTATAACATAATTTTATGGCGTCCACCACATCAGGATGTATTGTTTATATTAAATACAGGATATATTGTTTATATTAATATTGTTTATATTAACTGAAAAGAAAAGAATTATTTTCATTTGAAATAATAAATGGTTTAAGGATTATATTATTATTATATGAAATGTTTTTCAAAAGATATCTAAGATTGAAATTATTTAGAATATAGAATATTCCTTTTTCAAAGTAATAAATAAAATTAAAAATGTCTGATTGATTGAAATAAAACAAGATTTTTTATTCGTTCTATTATTTGTACATTTAAAACGTAAATTTATCAAGGTCAAAATAAGATAGTTGTTTTTTATGATTGAAATACATAAAACTAGAATATAAAGAAAGCAATTGAGTATTGAGTTGACCTTGAAAAAGAAGCATCATTTGATGAAAGAAAGAATAAAAAAGCATTTTTTCATGGTAAATATTAGATGATGTCAAAATCTCATTGCAGTGAATTTTTATTGTTTTATTTTTTGTTTCGCAATGATAATGAAATAAAGTATTATTTTAGAATTTATGAATGAAAACAGATTGTGCAAATGATGAAAGCTTCGATTTTGAATTTGTTCTTGGATGACATTTTGTGATTCTTTAATTCAGTAAATTTTAACAGTTAATAAATAAATAAAAAATTTTATTCAGTTCGAAATAAATATTGCTATAAGAGTAAAATAAAAAATAATAAATGGTTATTTTCTTTTGTTTACATTTTATGAAAAGAAAATGGCTCTCAAAAATAGAATTTTTTACAAGTTGTTCTTAAAATAAAATCTTCTTGGTAAATAGAAAAGTGAAGGTTTTTACATTTAAAATAAAATGCATAAATAAAGAATAATTGGTTAATTAACATAAAACTGTTCTGTTTTTGTTTAAAAATCAGAAATGGAAAAAATAAAAAGGCGAAGAACTCCATTGCGATCTTCCTTTACTAAAACTTTATATTAAATATTTTAAAAACTGAACTAGAGAAAGAAGATCTTGAGAAGGGTATACTTTTAGATAATTTTAATAAATTAGAAGGTTTAATGACAGAATTAAAGACACTCGACAATGAGATATTAGATATTATGTCGGAAGATAGTAAATGCGATGAAGCTTTGACTATAAAAGAAGCCGAAGAAAGCGAAGCATACTGTGATGAATTTATCACAGTTAAAAGACTAATTAATGAAAAGTTAAATTCAAATGTAAATTTTAATTACACAGGCCAAAATAAAATAGAAAGCGAAACAAACTTGAAAACAAAGCGATATAAATTACCAAAATTAGCTATCAAGAAATTTGATTCAAAATTGATAAATTATTTGCCCTTTTGGGCCCAATTTAAGAAAATTCATGAGGATGAAGAATTAGACAACGCTGACAAATTTCAGTACCTTTTACAGTGCGTAGAACCAGGAACTCGAGCCAGAGAATTACTCGAAAGTTACCCCGTAACATCAGAAAATTATTTAAAAGCAGTAAAGGCTTTTGAAGAACGCTATGGGGATAAAGATATCTTAATCGAAGTATATGTTCGGGAATTTTTGAAATTAATTACAGCTAATGTACAGACTAGGGGAAATAGCAAAAATTTGTGTAATTTAGTGACCAAGATAGAAGCACACTTGAGATCGCTGGAAAGCATGGGTGTAAACATTGATCAGAACTCTGCGTGGCTGTACCCAATGATAGAATCCTGTTTACCCGAAGATATTATTAGAACGTTTCAAAGACTTAATGTTGGGGCCAGGGAAGATTCTACTGAGTTAGATGATAAGGAAACCACACAGAAATCGAACTTGCCACTATTGCTGAATTTTTTGAAAAGGGAAGTAGCAGGTGAAGAAAGGTTACAATTAGCCAGGTCGGGTTTTGAAATTAATTCACCCAAGGAAAATGTTAAAAATAAATTCCACAAGAGAGATAACAGGGTTCCCACTGCTGCAGGCTTATTCGCTGCAAAAGAATTAAGCTGTATATTTTGCGGAAAAACGCATGAGAGTAAAGACTGCATAACAGGCAGATCGCTCTCCCTTGACGAAAAGAAAAATAAAGTAAAAGAAAAATATTGCTGTTTGAAATGTTTACTTTTTGGACACCGGGCAAAAACGTGCAAGGTTTTTATTAAGTGTCACGTTTGTTCTAAACCACACACGGAGTTATTTTGTCCAGAGATAAGGAAAGGGGGTGAAAATACTAGAAGCAAATCTCCCGAAGTAATACAGAACACTGTCGCCAAACAATGCTCCCAGGAAATAGCCCTTATGACGTTAGAAATAAATATAAAAGGGGAAAAAGGCAAAAAAAAAGTGCGTTGTCTTATGGTCTGTGGTTTCCAGAAAAGTTACATCTTGAGGAAAACTGCCAAAGATCTCAAGCTCAAACCCATTGGTACAGAAATAATTGCCCATACAGTTTCTGGAGGTGCACAGATAGAAGCTAAACAGCATAATATATTTAGAGTTACTGTAGGTGCATCGAATAATCGGGTCAGTTCCATACATCAGCTCGATCTTTTAGACCAAGAGAAAATTTGTGGTGAAATTCCTCGAATTCCAAAGGGAAATCTGTGCAGAGAGCTCAAGAAAAATAAGCTGTGGTTGTCCGATATCGGCCCTGGTAGTACGGAAATAGAAATCCTGATCGGGAGTGACGTCTACGGTCAACTGTTAACGGGTCGAGTCAAGCAATTAGAAAATGGACTCACAGCGATAGAAACCAAACTTGGGTGGACAGCTTGTGGGAAAACAGGGCTTCCATCTCAGGGTTGCTTGAATAGCGGTACAGCAATATTAATGACAAATCTGTACATAACAGATTGGAATGTTCCAGACTTGAGACAACTCGAAACGATAGGTATCAACGACCCTGCACAAATCTTGTCCAAAAGAGAAGAAGAAGAGCAAGCCCACGATATGTTTCTTAGACAACTCACCAGAAACGTCACATCTGTAAACAACACGTCCGAATTGGAAGAATTTAAATCTAAGGCAACAGAAATCATGGCTGAAGCTAAAATGGACCAAAGATTGTGGCAATTCGGTCCTGTAAAAGAAATAGAAAAGTTGTCTTTAGAAAATGTAAAGGAAGACTTTTCAACTCCAATTCCAGTTTTAGGAATTAAATGGGACAGAACAGATGATAGCTTGATGGTCTACAATAAATTTGACTTAGAAATAGTGAATCCATCAAAACGTCAAATTCTATCCATAACTCAAGGAATTTTCGATCCTATCGGTTTTCTAGCTCCAGCGTTGTTACCAGCCAAGATAATAATTCAAGAATCTTGGTCCAGCAAATCAGCATGGGACACTCCGCTTCCAGAGAAAATGCAAAGAGACTTTCAGAAATGGTACAGCGAATTAAAACAGCTAACAGAATTGAAGATCCCGAGAAGAATAGGTTATGGAAATAAAGAAGATTGGACCCTACATATTTTCTGCGATGCAAGTCAAAGTGCCTATGCAACAGTAATTTTTCTACGGTGCGAAGAAGAAAAAAGAGTTTCAATTCAATTTTTGGGAGCAAAATCACGGTTGGCTCCAAAAAAGGCTCTAACGATTCCTCGTCTTGAGCTGCTTGCCTGTGTTTTGGGATCCAGACTATCAAAGTATGTCATAGAAGCTTTGGACATCCCTACAGTACCAACTTACTTTTGGACTGATTCTTCGACAGTTTTGGCCTGGATTAAAAGAAATGACCAATGGGGTACCTTTGTGGGCAACAGAACAGAGAAATATGCCAACTTACGAACCCTAACCAGTGGTACTTAGTTCCAGGAAGTCAAAATCCGGCAGACCTGCCTTCCCGTGGTTGTAGTCCTAAATACCTTCTTGAATCGGGATGGTGGGAGGGACCTAAATGGCTAGCAGATGAAAAAAGTAACTGGCCCCAACCGAAGATTGTCCCTAATGAAATCTTAGTTATGTCGGAAAGAAAGAAAACTGCAGTGTCATTATTTTCGAGTCCAAATGTAGATCCATTTATGAATTATGAAAGAACTTCGAAATTTTGTAAACTTGTAAATATTATTTGTTGGATAAGAAGATTTGCAACAAAATGTAGCAATAGAAATCATATTTTCCCAGCTGAACTTTCGGCAGAAGAAAAGGAAGAGGCGGAAAAATTTCTCTGGTCACGCATACAGTTAGAAAGTTTTGGTGATGTGCGAGAAACAATAAAAGGACTTGTTGTTATGAAAGATCAAGACAATATTCTAAGAGTCTAAACAAAGTTGTTAGATCGAGAAGACACTTTTTCTTTCAAGTATCCTATATTGTTGCCATCAAAACATCATGTTGTAAGGTGCCTAATTAGAGACTGCCACTTGAAGAATTGCCATGCTGGACTTCAGACAGTTGGTTCGATCTCACGTGAACATTACTGGATTGTTTCTGCAAAGCGTAACATCCGAAGTGAATTGATAAAATGCACAAAGTGTAAAATTTTTTCTTCCAAACCATTTGTTACTCCTCCCATCCATTTACCTTTTGACAGAGTCAGAGACTCAAAAGTTTTTGAAGTTGTTGGCATCGACTTATGTGACCCTCTTTACCTGAAAAATAAATCTAAAGTATGGATAGTCATTTTTACCTGTGCAGTATATCGAGCCATACACTTGGAATTAGGGACGAATCTTTCAACAGAGGGATTCATACAAGCGCTAAGAAGATTTGTTGTCCGAAGAGGAAGAATTTCAACAATCTACAGTGACAATGGAACTAACTTTCGCGGTGCCAACAATCTCTTTAGATCTCTTGACTGGAATCAAATTCAAAAGACGGATGACATAGCTCCAATAAAATGGAAGTTCATCCCCCCCAACCGCTGCTTGGTGGGGCGGATGGTGGGAGCGTCTCATTAGAAGTGTAAAAAACCTCCTACTGAGAACTCTTGGAAAATCTTCCCTCAATTTTGAAGATCTCTCTACTATCTTGTGCGAAGTTGAAGCCATAATGAACAGTCGACCTTTAACATACCTATCAGAAGAACCAGACAAGTTCATTCCTTTGACACCTTCCTGTTTTATGCAAGACATTCAAGAAATTGGTGTACCAGATCTGGATGCCATTGATGCTAAAAAACTGAGAGCACTATACAAGCACTGCCAAAGTGTTCGAAGGCAACTACAAAGTAGATTTCGAAAAGAGTATCTAGCGCAGTTGGTACAACGAAGTAGACAGATATGTAAGCCTGTTAAACAAGGCGACATTGTGCTAGTAGAAATCAACAGTGTGAAAAGACTACATCGGCCAATAGGAAGAGCAGTGAAAATTTTTCCCAGCCGAGATGGCCGTGCCAGGGTTGTGGAAGTGAAAATGCATTCTGGGACATTGATTAGACCACTTCAAAAACTCTATCCCTTAGAGATATCAGATGCTGAGGATCCAGTGATACAAGCAGCAAAAGAGACAATAAATTGAAAGTGGTCAAAAACTATAAAAAACTTTTCGAAAGACAATCACAATTGTTTTAAAATTGCATTGAACTTTAAAATATTTTATTTTTATTTTTCTTTATTTTCATTAGTTTGTAACTTAAATTTTTACTATTTGTAGTTTATAGCTTTAATTTTTCTTAGTATGTAGTTTTATAAGTTTAAATTTTCTTAATTAATTAACTGTTTAATTTTTTAGCTCTCACCTAAAAAATTAAAGGGGGGAGGATGTTAGGTATTGATATACTTTTGCCTCACTAGAGGGCGCCAGAGGTCCCGTTGAGATAAAATTCGAAGAACATTTTTTGTTTACTCGCTCGCGGGACATTAGTTTTAGTTTTAGTTCTGTTCTAGAATGGAGAGCAATGTCATGAAATAGTAGTTTGCTCTCGGGGCCTTTTTGGCCTAATTTTATTATTTATGGAACCACCATTGTCATAACGAAATAGAAAACTGGTGGCTTAGTTATTAAAATATTACGAATAGAAAATTGTTTTCGTGAAATTTCGAATATGTAAATACCTTTTGTAAATAGTGTTTCCTCATGTAAATACTTTATTTAATAAACTGTATATATTTTTCTCATCTTAAAGAAGAAGCTATTATTTCTAGAAAAACAAGTGTCCGTTATTAGTCTTCATTTTTTTACGTCGAAGAATTCTACAGGTAAGAAGAATATTATTATATCAGTTTGAAGATTATTACTTTGAAATATAAAATGATTTGAAATTATTAAATAAGACATTTGATTAAATGAAATAACCTGCAATCTTTATATTACAAAGAATCGAGAAGATTCGCTTGAAGCCATTCAGAAGAATGGCGTTTTATAACAGTTACTATACCAAGAAGGTTATAATTTAATATTAGTTATTAGTTGTCTTTTTTATTAAATTAATAAATGATTGTTAAAAAAAACATTTTGAAATATTGTCGTTTTTATTGTTAATGTTTCCCTTCGTATCTGTTACAATTTGCCCCGGCAGGCAGATAATTTTGAAAAAATATTTTATGCTAAAATTAGCATAATTAACGAAAGTTTTTTTTTTTTTTTTATGAATATGATAGATAAATATGTATGCTATGGAAAACAGCAATTATAAACAGGAAAACGTAAATACATTTCAAAATATATTTAATTTTCCAAAAACTGTTACAACCAGCCCCACGCTCCCCTGTATTCATTATAAAAAAGATAATAGGGTGGTGAAATTGGCATATTATTTATGAATTTCGAATTTTAAAAGTAAATAAGAAAAGAAATAAAGTGCAAAAATTTCGCACGGGTCTGCTAGTAATTAATATTTCCTTATATAGGATATCTCCTTTCAAATTATTATAGTTGAGAAGTTACTCGGTAGATGTTGCTGATTTAATTCATTTACATATTTGGAATTCAATGTGTATTGCTTTCAAAAAAACAATGTGACAGTTTACAAAAGACATTAAGTAAGTTTCGTACGTAACGTTTCATTATCAGTTTTTCATTTTAGTCATATGATAATCGAATATTCAGGTAACATGCTTTAAACATTTAACTAGAAAGCTTTTTCACTTAATGCAGCCCCCAGACGCTGACACGCATCTGGTTCGACGTTCTTTCCAAGTCGTAAAAGTGCTTTAGTAAAATCTATTTAATTTAGTAAAATTGGCTCGATATGAAATAACCACTCCTCATTCTATGCAATGACACCATCAGAACTCCGTGGTGAGTACTCACAACTGATAATTTCCATAAGAGGTTGATATGGACGAACATCCTCCCTGATTACTTTCACTTTCATTACCAATATAGCCGTGGCTTCCAACATGCACAAATTTTCTTGTATCCTAGAGAGTGCACCGCACTACCCAGCAATAACATAGTCATTTCATCAAGTTGTCATGTGGTCACATGACACATCTCTATCGTTTTGAATCATTTCATCAGTTTGAATCATCTATCATTTTGGATCATTTCGAGTTCACATTGATCATTACAGGTGCAAGTCTATAGCTTTGTAGTTTGTCCAACAGCGTGGAATCGCCATTTTTAAATCACTGATACTATTGTTCGATACCGCTGTGGTCTAATGTGTTATTCGTGGGAAACAGCTTTCTACGAACGGATCTATGATAATTGAATCATGGTCGGTTTCGAACACGAATTCCACCATTGACCATGGTGGAATTCGGATCTATACTTCAGTTTACATTGTTTCTCACTTGTAAACAGTAGAAAATACTTTTTGTACTACTTATAACCAAAGCTTTGAAGTACATTCACTAAAAGTTTGATTATGCTAAGACTAATAATAAAAATCTTATAGTCGGGTATGCAAAAGGATTTGAAAGCCCTTGTAACACCAGCAGAGTCCGACTTTATTCGTACTGAAAAAATAAATACAGCATTTAATATAAGTGACTCTTTATCGTCAAACCCTGCTTCTATTTTTTCACTTGCCTTTGTTTTGGTTAGCTTTAAAACATTAAAGTCATATGGAACAAGTGTCGTACAATATCAGCTATCTGTGGTTTAGTATATCTGTTAATTGATTATTACCGAAAGCTATTCATAAAATTTAAAAATATACATTTTAAAAAATAAGTAAAAACACATTTCTTTAATTTTTGAACTCAAAGTAAATTTCTTTTGGAACACTACATACTTTTTACTTCCATTACCCGACTACCGTAGACGCATTGTATTCGGTCCAAAAATTCGCTATCGAGTTTTCACCTGATGGAGATGTTTTAAGGTCTCCTGAGTCCAAAAAATTAGTTTTGGGCAATTGATCAGTATGTATGTAAGTGTGTGTGTGTGTGGGCGCGCGCGTATGTGTGTGTGGAATCTTCTGACTTTAACATCTCCGAAACTACTAAAGATAGCACTACGAAATTTCAGAATTGAGACAAATCTGGTGTACAGATGATTTTTTCAACTTTTCATGAAAATTGGAAAACCGGAAGTGAGACATCTGGAACTGGAAGTGGGACCGTAAGCCCATATCTCGAAAACGGCTCTATCGATTTTCTTCAAGTTTGCTATAGAAACACTCTGTTAGGTGTCCTTTCGTATAAATCAATTAATTAGTTCAGGAAAATTGATAGACATCCTGTATAAACAGCTCAATTTCAGGTCTCACAAGTGCGCTCCTTTAAAAACGGGTTGTACTTTTTTTTTTTTTTTCAAACTCGCCATATTAACCCCCTTTTAAATATTATTTCGTATGTAATAGTTAATTACCAGTCAACAACTGAGTATTTCAAGTTTTAATAAAAGTCGGTATCTCAAATTCGGCTCTAACGATTTTCTTGTTACATAAACCCATTTTAGATATATTTTTCCATGTATTACGTGGTTATTACAAGAAAATTAACGGTCATAATGATTAAGTAGGTCTGTTTTAGATCTCGGGAACTGGTGTTTCAAGAAACGGCTCTACTATTTTTTTTTAACTCGCTACGTAAACTTTGTTTTATGCTTCTTTACACGTGTATCACCCTTCTCTTACGGGAAATTTTATAGGTGTCTACTAATTTTATGTCTTCTGATCACATTATCTCCAAAAGGTGCATATAATACGTGTACTACACTGTTAAAAAATTTGGTACATTTTTGCTGCCACCATGCGATGGTGAAACCTTTTACCTTTATTTGGTGCTTTACTAAACCAAGGCTTGGTACTGCAATAGCTACATCCATAAGATGGAGAATTTTTTTACCATAATTTGGTGCTTTTTTCAATCAAGAAACGCCAAATCATAGTAGAAGGTTTCACCATCGCATGGTTGAAGCTATACTTGTACCAAGTTTTGGTTCAACCTAGCAAACTGAAGCTACTGTAGTACCAACATTTGGTTCAACCTTGAACTGAAATTTTTAACAGTGTACCATGTTCTGGTTCAACCTAGGACAAAATTTTTAACAGTGTAGTGGGTAATGGAAGTCCTGTAGTTGTTTCACACGAGATTTTTTTCTATGGTTTAACTAGGAAAATGCCTGGATTGTAAGTTTTATCTTTTAATAAAAGTAGTAAGGTTCGAAAGTTCTTGCTCTAGGGACCAAAAAAGTTAATGGAACGAACCTTAAGAAATCATTCGTTTGCGAGATATGGGCCGTTTACTTCAACTATTTGATACAAATAAATACATGAATTATAATATGACAAAATAGAATCGTTATTGAAACTTTTTTCTGGCTTGCATCAGTTAAATTTTAATACTCTGCATCGATAGGCATAATTTTTGTTGAGTATCCTGTATCACTGTACATATTCCCTAACAAAAATACTTTGTTTAAAAAAATTAGTATGTTTTTGTGATTTTAAAATGCAACGGAAATTACATTTACCTTTAAACAATTTGACACAACAATAATAAGTCAGGGCCTGATTTCCTCCGAGGCAATTGGGGCAAGCGCCCGAGTCCCCATTTATAGGAGGGGTTCCAAATCAAATGTTTTTTTTTTTTTAATTAAATGCATCTAATATATGTACATGATTCTAAATTTTATTACTTTAGAAACATTTTATTTTATAACACATATGTTGCAACATCAGTGCCTCCCCCCCATTCTTTTCCCTCTGTTTTTCCGCCACCTGTCGCGACAGCGGGAATGCTTTTTTTATTTATTATTATTATTATTTTTTTTTTTTTTTGGTTTCTATTAGAATAAGATGCACTTTCGATTCGAAAGTGGAATGTTAAAAAAGATGTAGACTTGAAAGGAAAGGCACTTTTACGGTGATAAATATAAACGTTATTTGAATTGAATATTTGAAAATTTGTTCTTTTGATGATGATATAAATAAAGAGAAAAAGTTTTGGTTTCAACGAAAAAGTTTCGTTTTCATTTACATTTGAAATAAATAATAAATGATATTTATATTATTCGTTTTGTTCTTGAAATTTGTTCCTTTGATAAAAATGAAATCAAAGAATAGTTTTGGTTTGTGCATTACTTTCTGTTTTGAATTATTGCATTATATATTAATATGATGAATGCATAACTTTGAAATGTTTTTGTTTAATAAACAACTTTGACAAGAAATTTTATTTGATAATTGATCAAATAATAATATTTTTTAAGATTTGTTATTTATAATTAGCATAATGAGTGTAATTCAAAAACAAAAAAGAAGTGTTCTTAGAGCCCAAACCACGAAGTTAATAAATAAAATCGAAGGCAGGTTATTGGAAATTGATGTTGGAAAAGAAGAGTTAGAACAATATTTAGAAGAGTTAAATTTAAAAGATAGGGAACTGAATTCATTAGATGACGAGATACAGAAAAATATCAAAGTAGAAGAGGTTGAAGAGGAAGTTCTAAAATGCGATGAATATAATTCAAATATTTTGATTTGGAAAACTAAAGTAAAAAGTAAAAAGTAAAATGATTAAAATAAAAAATAGTAGTAATTCTAACATTTTATCGACTAGCCCCTTAATAGAAGGTAATAGATCACCAAAATTAGATCAAGGTTATATTAATCTTCCTCGATTAAACATTGATAGATTTAACGGTGATCCAACGGATTTCCAAAGATTTATGGATCAATTTCAAGCAGCAATCGATAAGAATTCAGTTTTATCAAATATTGATAAATTTTATTTGAGATCATATTTAATTGGTACAACTGCTGATGCAATAAAAGGTTTCACGCTAACAAACAATAATTATTACGCGGCTCTGGAAACATTAAAAGATCGATTTGGTAAAAAAACATTACTAATTAATTCACATTTAAATAAATTACTAAATCTTTGTCCTGCAAAAAAATCCAACGATATATTTGCACTAAAAAAATTACTGGACACATGTCAGACAGAAATAAGAAATCTAGAATCCCTAGGAATAAAAGAAGAAAATTACAGCACGTTATTTTGCCCAATTTTCATAAAACTTTTACCACCAGACATAGTTTTAGAAATAACGAAAAAATACGGCGATGATGATCAGTGGAAAGTTTCAGAAATGATTGAAATTTTAAAAACAGAAGTTGTTAGTCGCGAAAAAGCTACTGCACTAATTTCAAATGCCCAACACTCAGAACATATTTCCACCACATCAAATCAGAAAGAAAGTTATGAATCACCAAAAATAAACAAAATTCGTCCCTCAACTGCAGCTGGCCTTTACAATAATAATTCAGGCAATAAACGACATTTCTGTAATTTTTGTAATAGCGAAGAACATTTATTACAGGACTGCAAACAATTCAAATCTAAACAAATCAGTGAAAAAAAAGATTTTTTGATGAAACGTGGTCATTGTTTTGTTTGTTTCTCTAAAGTCATTTAGCAAAAAATTGCCGCTGCTTTGTAAAATGCCGTATTTGTTCTCGCCGTCATTTCGATGTAATGTGTCCAGAAAATAATTCCGAAAAACAAGTTACAAATGAAAATACCACCTTGTCCAACAAAACTTGCAATCAAGAAGTGCTACTCCAAACTTTAACGCTAAGGTTAATCAATAAAGATAAAGAATACATTATCAGAGCATTATCTGATTCAGGATCTCAGAAATCTTATTTGAAGAAAGAAATAATAAAGAAAATTGGTTATACACCTACAGGGCAAGAAAAATTAAACCATATTGGTTTGGTGGGTTACAACAAACACATGATCATTTACGATATAGAATAAATTTAAGTGATTTAAATAAAAACTATTTGTGTAATTTTGAAGTTCTTGTTCAAGAAAAAATTTGCGCAGAAGTACCTAAATTACGAAATGGCCCATGGATTAACGAAGCAAGAAGGCGGGGAATTCAATTTTCAGATTATGACAACTCTACAAAATTTAGAAGAAATAAAAATAGAGAAATTGATTTGTTAATTGGTGCAGATGTATGTGGGAAACTTTTTACAGGGAAAAGTAAATTACTCTCGAAGGGTTTAGTGGCCTTTGAAACAAAATTAGGTTGGACATTGATGGGTAAAACTGAAGAATTTAGTTCCAACGATAGTACAAATGTTGTTTTATCTCTTCATGTGGCCAATGCACAGATTTCAGATCTTTGGTCCCTGGATACTTTAGGAATTTTGGATTCAGGAAATAAGAACACGAGAGAAGAATTAGACATAGCTGCTGAAGAATAATTTAACCAAAATATTAAATCTGTTGAAGACGGCAGATATGAAGTAAGCCTTCCATGGATTGAAGGCCATCCTCCACTACCTAGCTGTAGACCAATTGCTGAGCGAAGATTGAAGAATTGCGTGGAATCACTGAAGAAATCTGGAAGATTAGAAGCTTACGAAGCAGTTTTTGACGAATGGCTTGCAGAAGAAATCATTGAAGAAGTTGAGCCATACAGTGATAATCTGAATGAACATTTTCTGCCCCACAGAGCAGTTATTAAAGAAAATTCCACAACTAAAATTCGTCCAGTTTTTGATGGGTCAGCGAGAGAAAAGGGCTCTCCTTCTATTATTGATTGTTTAGGAAAGGGTCCCAACTTAGTGGAACTAATTCCCTCTGTAATTAATAGATTTCGCTTCAAGAAAATTGGGGTAATTTCAGATATTCGTAAAGCGTTCCTACAAATTCAGCTCAGCGAAGCAGACCGACCATATCTTAGATTTCTGTGGTGGGAGGAGGGTGATCCTTCAAATATTAAGAATTTTCAGCATAGAAGAGTAGTATTCGGCCTTACTTGTAGTCCCTACTTGTTAGGAGCAACTCTAAAGTACCACTTGCAAGAGGTTAACGATGAACTAAAAGAAACTGCTGATAAACTAGCAGAATCTTTTTATGTAGATAATAGTGTTACTAGTGTAGATAGTGTCGAAAAACTTGAAAAATTTATTTCGGAGTCTAAATATATCCTTAGTACTGCAAAATTCGATCTAAGAGGGTGGGAGCATAATATTATCAATCCAACAGAAGAAAATTCTACTCCCTCCAAGAGAAGAAATGTTCCAGTTTTGGGATTATTATGGGATTTAAACAATGATTCACTAAGTATAGATTTGCGAGAAAATCAAGAAGAAATCAAGACAGTTACCAAAAGACAAATATTGTCAGTAGCCCATAAAGTATTCGACCCCATCGGATATAGTTGTCCTGTAACCTTAGCACCAAAAATTTTACTTCAAGAATGTTGGCAACTAAAAGTGAGTTGGGATTCTGAATTACCTGAATGTGTTGGGAAAAAATTTGAGAAATGGAAAAGGGGACTACATAAGTTAAATGACGTTGCTATTCCAAGACTCCTTGTACCTGATCCGGAGTATACGGAAATGAGCCTTCATGTATTCTGCGATGCAAGCAAAACAGCCTATGCAACTTGCATTTTTTTAAGAGCAGAAAATTTTAATGCCATTACCTGCCAACTTGTGCAAGCCAGATCTCGGGTAGCCCCATTGAAGTCAGTCACTATTCCCAGGCTAGAACGTCTTGCCTGTACCATAGGAGCAAGACTATCGCAAAGTGTAAAAACAGATCTAAGACAGCCAAATATTCCAACACATTTTTGGACAGATTCATCAAATGCTCTATTTTGGATCAAAAGAAATGAAAATTGGGCACCTTTTGTTTACAATAGAGTGCAAGAAATTAGATCCCTCAGCCATCCAGAGAAGTGGAAATACGTACCAGGGAGGCTCAATCCTGCCGATTTGCCATCAAGGGGCTGTACTGCTGAATTTCTCTTAAAATCCCGGTGGTGGGAAGGACCTTCTTGGTTAAGAAGATCTTCAGAATTTTGGCCTAACGAAGTTTTAGAACCTGATTTAAATGTAATAGAATCAGAGAGAAGAAAAACAATAGTTTCTGCAGCCAATGTATCATCGGAAAACATAGACTTTTACGAGAAATGTTCCTCCTATAAAAAGATGTTAAAGGTCACAGCATGGATACTCAGATTTAAAGAAAATGTTAAAAAGCTTAAAGAAGCAAGAGTAATGACCAATTTAACAGTTGAAGAAATTGAAAAGGCTGAACTTACGATTATGAAGTTTGTTCAGAATCAAGATTTAAATTTTAAGAAAAACTTATCCTCTTTGCGTACATTTGTTGATGAAATGGGAGTCATGAGAGTTCAAACTAGAATATCAATGCGAAAAGATTTAGAAAATTTTAGATATCCAGTAATTTTGCCAGCGAACCATAACGTAACCTATCGAATTATTGAAAATGAACATACAGAAATGAATCATGCAGGAATACAAATTCTTATGTCAGCAATTCGAGAGAAATTCTGGATAATAAGATGCAGGAAAACCATTAGAAAGATTCTGCATAGATGTGTCCAGTGTCAGAGATTTTCTTCGAAAGCTGCTGAAGTGCTGAGTTCACCTCTGCCTGAAGATAGAGTGAGAGAAGCTGGTGTTTTTGAAATTACAGGAACAGATCTTTTCGGGCCACTATTATTAAAAGATGGCAGCAAATGTTGGGTAGTTCTGTATACATGTGCAGTTTTTCGAGCTATCCACCTAGAATTGACGACTTCCTTAACAACAGAGAATTTCATACAGACCTTGAGAAGATTCATTTCACGTAGAGGACGACCACGTATTATCTACAGTGATAATGGAACCAACTTAGTTGCGACAAGAAAAGAATTGAATTTTGTAGATTGGGCACAGATTGAAGAATTTGCTACTATAAAAAAGAATTAAATGGAAACTTAACCCTCCGGCCTCTCCGTGGTGTGGTGGATTTTGGGAGAGATTGATTCGCATTATCAAATCAATGTTGAAAAGAGTTTTAGGAAAAGCCCATTTGAACTATGAAGAATTATATACTACCATTTGCGACACAGAAAGTATGGTTAATTCACGACCACTTACATATGTATCTGATGATACTGAAGATTTAACACCTCTCACACCTGAAATGTTTTTGAAAGATCTCCGTGAAACAGGAGTACCTGACTTGGATTTTATAGAAAGAAATAACCTGAGAAAAAGATTTGAATACCGACAAAAACTAAAAGACGATCTTCGCAAGAGATTTAGAACTGAATATTTGGGATCTCTTCGTGAATTTAACAATGTAAAGAAACCTCCTAACAACAATATTAAAATTGGAGATTTAGTTTTAGTGCAAAATGACAACTTGAAACGCATTCAGTGGCCATTGGCCAAAGTGGTGGAACTCTATCCTGGTAAAGATGGACAATTTCGTCTTGCCAAACTGAAAACCATGAATGGTGAAATTTTACGACCCCTACAGAGGATTTGCCCTTTAGAACTTAGTGATACAATTGTAAACAAGAATCAAATTCAAACCTCTAGATTTGGTAGAATTATCAACCCAGTGAAAAAACTTTAATATCTAAACTGACTATAAAACTTTAAGTCCAAAATGACTTGAACATTTTTCTGAACTATTTTTATATTATATTGTTTATTATTATTTTTTTTATTATTTTACTAAGAATATTTTAGAATGTAAACAGTTTTCCTTTTTCTTTAATATTTTGTTGAGCATGTACAGAATCTTTCCATGCTCAAGGTGGGAGGATGTTGCAACATCAGTGCCTTCCCCCCATTCTTTTCCCTCTGTTTTTCCGCCACCTGTCGCGACAGCGGGAATGCTTTTTTTTATTTTTTATTTTATTTTTTTTTGGTTTCTATTAGAATAAGATGCACTTTCGATTCGAAAGTGGAGTGTTAAAAAAGATGTAGACTTGAAAGGAAAGGCACTTTTACGGTGTCTTAAAATTTATTATGATTCTGTTTTATTAAAGAAGGAAAAAACTGAATATTTTGAATATACAGAAAGTTATTCATTATGTGAATCTGAATAATCTGAAAAATGTTAATTAATCGTCAAATTTTGTACATATATTTTCATTGTAAATAGTACCATTGCATCATCATTTAAGTAAATATGCTGAAAACCAAAGTTCCAGAAATATTATTTTGTGTCATTGATATTCTCTTCTAACTCTCTCCTTTTTCAAGTCGGCCGAGAAAAGAAGAAAGGGTGAGTACCTTTTCGATAATTAGTTGATAAATAATGAATATGATTATAATTTTAAAGATATTTATCGCTAGTTATAATCTAATTTAAAAAGAACCCATGAATATAAAGATTATATTAAAACATAAATCTTACCATGCTAATAAATGATTAGAAAGAAATATTAAAGTAAATAAAATCAATACATTCATATTAATTCATATTTATCTGCATATATGTTGCTTTTAATTTTCTCTTATTTATGTGTACTGGTTTTAATCCAAATTTTTTCTACCTAGAAACATAATTTCTATTGGCATTATGTATGCGAAAAACTGGTTTAACAGCTCATTTAAAACATAAAACTTTTCCACCGCACAGATCGGGTGGTGTGTACTACGGAAGATGGATTGGATCTTGAATGTCCAACAGCTTACTGTAGCTTTCAGCTGACAAATACCGGGTTCGAATCGCGGTTCAGGCATGGATTTTGATAAAAGTTTTGGATCCCTCTTAAGTCATAGGTCCCAGTCTAATTATTCTTAATAAGCAAAAAATGATTGTAGAGCGATACTTCAAATTCAAACCCCGTGTAGGATCAAAATTGTGATGGAATGTCTCCTGGCCACAGGGGTGAGTCGCATACCGTCGCTAATTGCCCATTGCGCAGCACTAGTGCGACATAAAATCCAATCAACCAACCAACCAAATCCAAACCCAACAGCTTATTGAGAGCAGTGTTGGGCATAATTGATTAAAAAGTAATTGAATTACAATTAAATTATAATTCCAATTATTTTACTGTCAATCGATTAGCAAGTAATTGATTACAAATAAATTGAATTATTACAAATAAATTGAATAAGTAATTCAATTTATTTGTAATCAATTTCTTGTTAATTAATAAACAGTAAAATAATTGTAATTATAATTTAATTGTAATTCAATTGTAATTCAATTACTTTTTAATCAATTATGCCCAACACTGATTGAGAGTTTCATAAATTAATTACTAGGTAAAACCAAAATTGTTAGCGAATGGAAACAGCTATGTTTCTTTTTACGTTTAGATTTATTGCATGCAAATAAAAAGGAAAATAATATGAAAAATAAATTAATGACGTATAATAAGCAATTGTCCCAATTTACATAAAGTTCTGTTTAAATATCTTTCGAGTAACGATGAATATTCAAGTACAAAATTACGCAAATATATGGATTTTTACAATAAGATAAAGTATAAAATGTGTTTTATCATTCATATACACGTATTTATTAATGATCGTGCGCGTTTATATTTCATAAAAGGAAGTTTTCGATAAAATCAGTAAGAAAATACATTCACATAACTGAATCTTACAAACCTCTTTTTACTTTCCCAACATACATATGCAAGGAAAATATGATAATCATGTAAAAATCTAAGATAGCGATTTTGGTGTTTCTACACGTTTTGAAGTCCAGTGAGTTCATTTTTGCGATGATGTATGTATGTGATGTATATATGTGCGTGTATGTATGTGAGTGAGCCCCATAACGTCTGAACGCTTTGTTCGAATGTTCTGAAAATTTGTACGTGCGTTATAGCTCACCGTAGCACGGAAACTATCGATTTTGGTGAATCTAGCACTCATATTTTTTTGCAGTGACATAATTTTTTTTTTTTTTATCATAATGGCCTATGGGCTCAAATTTTTAAAGTGCGATAGCGTCTACACGCCTTGTTCGAATGACCTGAAAATTTATACACATGTTATAAGTCACGGTCGCACTGTACAGATTTTGGTGAGTCTACCATTTATTGTATTTTTACAGGGACAAAAAGAAAAATTCTTTATCATTATGGCTCTTGGATTCAAATTATTTAAAGTGTGATAGCGCCTAAATGCCTAATCGATTGAACAAAAAATTTATATACATTTTACAGGTCGTTATCGCAATTGTATAGAGTTTAATGAGTCTAGTACTTGCAGTTTCTTACAAGGTGACAACGAAAAATTCTTTATCATTATGATCGATAGGCTCAAATTATTTGAAGCGCAGTAGTGTAAACTTAAACAATGTACTGTATGCAGAAAAATACTCAAACACACTATTATACTTTTCACTTTTGTTTACTTAACGACTTCTCTTCTCACTGAGGAAAAAATATATACCGTTATCATCTAGAACGAATGAGTAGTCATTTTCGGAATCCCTAAACTAGAAATATAGATTTCCGAGTTATGCGCATAAGGTAAACAAATAAACAAATAATCTGGATAGACGAAATGACAGAGAATTTCTAGCCTACACTTTTCTAGATTGTGAAACAATATTATGAATATTAAGAATACTTTGTATTACGAGAAATTCTCGCTTGATTTTGTAGACTTGGGTTACAAAACCAAATTATAGTTGCTCCACTATTGTTCGCATTTATTTACCGAGGTTTTTAGAAGAGATTGACCACGAGAATATAGGAAAACACTCCAGAATTCTAATTGGGGTTTTTAGAACGCGTTAACAAAGAGGATTAAAATTTATAAGGATGACATGGAACAATTTTTACTAGAGCCACAATTTAGATTCTATATGTCAGTCACATAATTTTTTCTCAGTGTTTTATTCATTCATACAACCGTTAATTATTTAATGTTCAGAAAGTCGAGTGGAGTCACTCCAGGTTCTTTTACAAAAGTATCTGTCATGCTCTGCTTTCTGTCGGTTGTATAAATTGTGAAAATTAATTTTTCCCAGATATCCAAAGCAATGCTTTGAAAATTTAAAACGCATAGATTCAATTATTCTAATTTCTAAAATCTGTTTTCGTCTACAAAATATTTTCTTTTCAGATGTTATCTGTTTGTTTTGCTGCTCGTCAGGGAGATGTGAGACGTCTTATACATGGCTACGACGATAATGGAAATATGTGTGGTTTCAAAAGTGAGCCTATCGAAGGTGTAAAGGATTCTGGATTAAACTTAACTGACAAAAAGTAAGTGGTACCGATAAAACATTCTCTGTTTTTTCATCTCATTTCAGAAGATGATACTTTTACTTCCTTATACTAAGTAATGTAAATATATGAATTTCAGTTTACGATTTGTATGTTGTATCTCATATAATTCAAAATATGTTATTCATAACGAGTTGAAGTTTTATATTTAGAACTGTTATAACATCTGGTTGTAAACCTCTCTGCATTAGACACAACATGCTGCAATTAGAATATAAAATTTTAAATATCTGGCAAAATATAAGAATTTTTAATAAATAAATTTTAACTGCGCATGCGCAAGCATTAACAAAAAAATTCATTATTTATTAACTAATGGTTCTTTGAAATCAAATAAATACACTATTAGTGGCTTGAAATTCCAAGAATGTGTACGTAATTACTATGTATTTTTATCTATAATGTTTATGTATAATTTTATCTATATATCTCAATTATTATTGTAGTATTTAAAACTTTAAGATAACTTTACGTACTATTTTTAATATACTACTTGTAATTTAATAAAAATATTTTCATTATAACAGATTTCTACAAATTAGGAAAATATGTGATTGGGACCGATGCCGAATAGAAAAAGAATGTGTCGATTACTGCAGTGACAGAAACGAGTAAACATTTTTTATATAAATAAATAATAATATGATATACAGTACATATAGATAGATATATGCTAGATATGGAAAGGCAGGTCTAGAGATACAGATATAGATAGATAGATAAATATAGTGATTTGCACAATTTAGATTAGTTTTAACAGCAAATATATTATTAGAAATTAATAAAAACAAAATAAAATACAAAATAGTTTATTACAATGTAATATAAACAGATTTCTTTTTCTTTCTTTCTTTTTTTTTTTTTTTTTAAGACCATCGATAGTACTACGTTGTACGACGAATGCGGAAATGAACAACTTGGAAAAATTAAAATCGTTTTTAGAGGTAAGCCTCTATTTTTTTTTTTTTTTTTTTATGTATTTTTAGATTATTAAAATGCTATTCACAACGGCAAATGCACTTGCCAAATATTTACATATAATTGGAGATAAATGGGCAACTTGATAAGCAAAATGATTCTTTAGTAGTAAAATGCATCCAAAAAGTGGAGTTAAAAAGGAACAAATAATAATAATACATACTTGCCAACCATCTCATTATGAACCGTACAATTTTTAGTACCCGCCTTTTTTTTCACACCAATAATTTTTTAGAGTAATTTCAGTCTTATTTAATCGTAACAATATTTGGAGAGAATAACTCAAAAAATATAGTGGTGTGAGAAAAGGGGCGTTTTTTCAGGAGGCGTTAACAATTGTACTGTTATTAATGAGATGGTTGGCAAGTATGATAATATAAGCAAACATCATATTTTTCAAAAACGCCCAAAAATATTTTCAGATCGAAATAACTGCATGACTCTTCATCAAGAGTAAAAATTAGGCACGAGTGGGTTGCTGCTTTCGTGCTGTACACATGCTTACTTTTTCGCCTGATTCAGAGGTCGTGCAACTATTTCGACCCAAAACAATTGTTGGGAGATTTTGCAATATATGCTACATGTTAAAAAAAAAAGTTGTCTATTAAATTCAAACACTAAGTATAAAAAATGTATGAATCAATAGTTAACTATGTCTGTTTGTCTATATGCCCATCAATTTTTTATATATATACTACAAAAAATTAAAAAATAAAAATAAATAAAGTATATAAATAGAAATGAAAGAAATCTAAATATAGTTTTTTGTATTATTATTTTTTTTCTTCTTGGGAAAAGCAAAAGTTAAACATAACTTTTTTATTGCATCTAACGTAAACTAAAAATAATTACAAGAAAGAAATAGAAATAGACGAAATCAGTTTTCTTTTTAATTCTTAATTTTATGTTATTACATTTATGTAAATTAAAAATTATTGTAGGAAAAGTAGAGTAGTGATATCAAAATTTCTCGATAATTTCAAAGCGCATACAGAGTTGATCAAATCAAAATATCCCTGTTTGGGACGATGATAAAAGTAATTGACGTAATATCTTTATATGTTAAGGGTATATATGTCAGACCATGAGAAAGTGATTTGTGTGTGGAAAAAATAGTTCCAATAGAGGGCCTTTAGGCGAAAATGAAGCGTAGCAATCAATTTATAGTAAGAAAAATGTAAAAAAAAAACAAAAACAAAAAAAAAAAACACTACTAATAAAAAGAGAATGCATGGTATTGACAAATAAATTTATTATCACAGTTTTTACACAAAAAATATAGGACTTTCAAAAATATTAGCTGGGGAGTAGCTTGAAAATTTAAATGGAGAAAAGACCCGATTTTTGGCACCCTTTCATACTCCTCATCTAAAAATAATACTTTTATATTTCAAGGGTGATGCTTGCTGGGAGACCGGGAGGCACAGGCCCATCCGTAGGATAATCCATGTCCCCCTTCGGGTCATATTTTTAAAATTTTCCCCTCCCCCCCCATGATTTTTGGCACCCTTTCATACTCCTCATCTAAAAATAATACTTTTATATTTCAAGGGTGATGCTAGCTGGGAGACCGGGAGGCACAGGCCCATTCGTAGGATAACCCATGTCCCCCTTCGGGTCATATTCTTAAAATTTTCCCCTCCCCCCCCCCCACCCCCCACCCAGAAAAACCTTCAATTTTTCTTCTTTTACGAATGGCTTTTTTAGCTCTTATGCACTTTTTTTTTCCTGTGGTACTGCATGCACTATAAAATATTCAAATTCTCGCAAACAAAATTATTCTAAAAAATACTATACCACAATACAATATTTCTAAATTTCATTTTCTATTTAAAATTTTCAGATGTTAGTTTTGGATCTTTCATTATGTTGGAGAGAAATATCTGTTCTGTGTTTTTTCAGTGTTTGTAAGTAACTTTTCTACCTACAATTAATTTCTATAACTATTAACCATTACTAACTAACGTTCATTTTTCGCTACTTATTTCTTAAGGTTTATCTGGATTATCTCTGACTCTTCTACGACTGTTTTCTAAAGTGATTATATGGATAGTCTTTATTATAGTATCCCTTGCAGCTATTGGTTGGACAGTTTTCACATGGTATGACAATATGAAATTAATTTTTAGTATCTTTTTTTTTAAAACTTCTATTCTTGTTTGTTTGTGTGTTTGTTTGCTTGTCCGGTACAAATCTTGCAATCTATTTTTAACTAACTTCCCTACTAGCTAGACATTTGAAACTTTCACAGTAGCTCAGAACCCGGTGACAACACAATACTTCGAAGTCAGATTTTCGAATTTTTGAATAGTTTTCTCTTAATTAATTAAAATATGAAAATAATAAGCTCCTAATAACAATAAAAATAGTCATTAAAATATTAGCTATAATTTAATTGTTGCAAAAAAAAAAAAAAAAATTACGAGTTCATTTTCTTTCGACATAAAAATAAATACATTTAATTAAACGTGAACCTTAAAAATTTAAACATTTATTATTATTATTATTATTATTATTATTATTGTTATTATTATTAGTCCACTGAACTGAGTCCACGTGCTTAAATATTGCTTATATATTATTTTTTATCCTCGCGTATTTTATTAATGATTCATCAGAAAATTTAAAAAACATGGTGTATAAAAAGTTTTTTTTATCTTATAATTATTTTTATTTTCAAACTAGCAGGCTTTCCCAGCTTCGCTAGTCACTTTCGAGGTGTATCACGAAAAGTCAAAACGTACCTCCATGCAAAATTATGTAGCTCTGCAATCAGCCATTTACCTACAAAGCGACCCACAAACCTCTAAATTTAACTTCGATTTTTGTCATTTTCTCGTCATCCATACAGTTTAGGATACTGTAAAGACACTAAAAGGTTGTCTTTTATCAATAGACACTTTTTCTAATAACCATCTGCAAAAGACGACATACTGATCTTTGAAGGATTAAACCTACAACTTTCGTGTTATTAACCTGACGCTCTAACTACAGTCTTGCCAAATTGGGGACTTTTTTTTAATCAACTATCACCAATAATTTTGGGAAGTGATATTTTATATACATAATAGACAAATTATCTTCGAAGTGATTAGACAACTGTTACAATTAAAATTTAGTGGTGGATATTGAATAAAAAAAGTCCCCAATCTGGCAACACTGTCTAACCATCTGACTCAATGAACTACAGAAAGTATTTTACCATGTTTTTATTAACTTCTATTCTTGTTTGTTTGTTTGTTTGTCCGGTACAAATCTTGCAATCTATTTTTAACTAACTTCCCTACTAGCTAGACATTTGAAACTTTCACAGTAGCTCAGAATCCAATGGGCTCTTCCCACCTGACGTCAGAGGTCACATGATAGAGGAAAAACAAATGGCAGACGAAGTCTTGTTTATCTATAGAGGTTGCTGAAATAACATATTTCTATTCTTATTTTTTGATCAATCGTATTTAATCTGTGTTGTTTTTTTATACATCATCATTTTTAATCCATTTTATATCATTATCCATCATCTTTTGTTTGCTATATTAATTTAAATTCATCATTTAGTTTATGTTTGTTATTGATGTTCATGAAGAACATGTTAAATGCTCTGATTTTTGGTACTTAAATCAGTGAAATTGCAATATCGTACTACAGAAATCCACTTAGACAAGTAACTAAGTTAATGGGCTCTTCCCACCTTAAGTTAGAGGTCACATGATAGAGAAAAAACATCATATTTTCTATTCTTATTTTTGATCAATCGTATTTAATCTGTGTTATTTTTTTATACATCATTATTTTTAATCCATTTTATATCATTATTCATCATCTTGTGTTTTCTGTATACATTTACAATCATCATTTAGTTTATATTTGTTATTGATGTTCCTGAAGAACAAGTTAAATACTCTGATTTTTGGTACTTAAATCAGTGACAGTGCAATATCGTACTGCGCAAATCCATTTAGACCAGTAACTAAGTTAATTAACTTGTTGTAACACCTTTATGCAATTAAATTAAATGAAAACATTTTAAAATTTCAAATTATAATCCATAAACATTCCACAAGAACAAGCTATTATTTATTGCTAAATCAGTTAATGTAACAGTTACACTAGAACATACAAAAATCGTTTCTTACAGTTGAAAATAAATGAACACATAAAGTGTTTTTAAAAAATTATTAAATTTACAAATACAACTATTCTACTGTTTACAGATGCACAATATAACTTTTATTTTATTTTATATTAAAAATTAACATTTTTGTTTTTAAGTACAATATTTAGTTGAATTCGATTCTCAGAATTCGATTATTGGTTTTCCTCTATCACGTGATTGAGCAGACGAAACTGGGAAGAGTCCATACTTCGAAGTCAGATTTTCAAATAGTTTTCTTTAAATTAATTAAAATATGAAAATAATAAGCTTCTAATAGCAATAACAATAGTCATTAAAATATTAGCTATAATTTAATTGTTGCCAAAACAAAATTTACGAGTTCATTTTCTTTCGACATAAAAATAAATACATTTAATTAAACGTCAGCGTTAAAAAATTGTAAAAAGTTAAATTATGCATCTGGCAAAAATTGACGTCATTATCACTTTAAAGATTTTCTACACATTAATAAACTGCTAATGTAGTTCATGATGCAAATATATTCTGAAAGGCTTAATATTTTATTTTTAAAATCAACTTTTTTTTATTATTCAAATTTCCCGTAACTCTTTAACCAATCACATTAGAACTTCCATCTTTGGAATATCGATAATAAGGATTTTATCGCCAAAAGTCGCCAAAAAAGTAGTCAAAGGCAAAAAGTCGCCAAATTTGGCGCCAAATTCATTACCTGCCTATTGGAGCTTTTTAATGCGTTTTAAAGGGAAAATTAAGCAATTTTAACGCGAAAAAGAGATGGAAATGCTGAAAATTGACAATTTATCAACTTACTAAGCCTCTTTGAAAGAATTTATACAAAAATAAATACAATTATTTACAATTTCGCAACAATACGCATTGATAAGGTTCTAATGTAGTTAGTTCTATAGCTGTGATTCAACAGAAAATTTAAAAACATGGATTATAAAAAGTTTTTTATCTTATAATTATTTACATTAACGTTTCTATCTCCAGAAACGATTATTTCAGAAATTAATATATTTTAAATCAATTAAAAAGAAAAAAAAAAAGACTATTCGAAAATTTTGAAATAAAGCTTCAAAGTACACCAAAAAAAGTCAAAACGGATCTCCTGTATCCCTGCGATCAGCCGTTTGCCTACAAACGACGGACATACATACACGCACACTCATCTTCTTTTAATATATGTAGAGATAAATATGTATACACATATAAAATAAAAGCACGTTTTCTGATCACAGTATTTCCGAACAGAGTGCAGTATGTGTAGCAGTGGGTAATGGAATTTGTGTGGTTGTTATACAGCAGATTATTTTAATGTTTCGCTATACTAGGCGTCTCGTAAAACTAATAAATACATATCTATATAATATTTCTATAACGCGGTCAAGTTACGATTATATTTTGTCGAAACGATACGATAATTATCTAATTAATAAAATACACAAGGGAAAAAAATAATATTTATAAATGGGCAATATTTAAGCACGCGGACTCAGCTCAATGATCTAATAAGAAAAAATGACGACGTTTGTCTGATGAGATCATTTTATAGAAAAATGTATTTTTAAAAGTTGCTTATTCGGTATCTTTGCAAGCATCATTTTAAACATACTAATACTTTAAAGATATATACAGAATGTGAATTATTATCATAAATTGGCTAAAAAAAAGCAATGGTAAAAAGTACAGTCAAAATAGGAATTTTTTTTTTTTTTTTTTTTTTTTTTTTTTTTACAAAAAATTATACCAAAATGATTAAAATAAATAGTCATCGCCAACATGACGACAAAAATTTAAAAGGCGTCATTGGAGTTCTATAATAAAACTTATACTGCCTGCGGAAATATGAAAACTGAACAGTCAACCATGAATTTTATTTTGAAACCTTCCTTTGAATGATTTTGGTTTCACTATTGCACAGTATTAATTTGATTCTAATAATAATTTGGCTTCTGGTAAATTAAATTTTAATCAGGTGCTAAAATTGGTATGATAGTTATGAGTTAAAATTTTAAAGGTAACTAACAACAAATAAAGGGCAAAAATCTCGCACGAGTATTAAGAAATCATCGAGACTGGCAAACCCGTGCAAAATTTTCGCACTTTATTTCTTTTCTTATTTAACTTTAAAATTTGAAACTCATACATATTATACCAATTTCTCCACCTAATTAAAGTTTTAATTTACCAGAAGCCAAATTATTATTAGACCAAATTTATATTGTACAATAATGAAACCAAAATCATTCAAAGAAAGGTTTCACAATAAAATTCATGGTTCACGACCCAGTTTTCATACTTCCGCAGGCAGTCATACTTATGTTATAACATGAAAATATTTTCACATGTAGTAAAATTAGATATTTGTGTTTTTTTTTTTTTTTGAGAATGTTGTTTTAAAGTCAGAAGTCAAATGCTAATAGAATGTATCTAAAAGATATACAAAAAACAATGATATGTACACTTTTAGCTTTTTAATGATTATTAAAAAGGATTCTAGTGTTTTGTTTTTTATCATTTTATAGGACTATGTTTATTATGAAAATAATAGCTAGAAAGAATGCGGAAGGTCTGAATCAAGAGTTAAAGCAGAGAGAAATGGTGAATTGGTTTATTGCCGCCCTGGTAGTCACGATTTTCACGGTAAAAATTTAAGAAAATATATTCTCCTTTTAAATTAATTTGAAATATTGTTAATTATTCATAGATATAATTCCAATTATTTAAAAGTATTAATTTTTTGCATCTAAGATAATAGTAATGCAAAATATTCTTTATTTTATTGTTATTATTATTATTATTATTATTATTATTATTGTTATTATTTTAAGATCTATGGAAAATTCAAATTATTTTTCCTGTATTTTCGTAATATATAAGGCTTTCAAGTGATGAGTGTAATGAATTACGTTTGACTTTTTAAAGACCAGTTGACATAGGCGGACTCTGCTCAGTTCCCCATCATATTTATGTTCTCATAAATTTCTATAGTGTGAGACATATTATAAACATGTTAAGAGAAAAGAATTTGACCAAAGCTTGATGCAGTGACAGAATGAAATCCCCGCCAAATAGGCTATCCACCGTTCACTTCGATATATTTATCTTATTCTAATCTATTAATTTATTTTATCAGGGTCAATTCCGTTGTTTAGTTTTCATGCTACTATTTCCAATGCAATAATCCTCAAAATTCATATTTATATGAAAAATTTACAATTTCGCTCTGTTGATAAAATCTTAAATTACTAATAACTTACGAAATTTTCCTGTTAGAATATTTCTAGTCAATCATGTTCAAACAAATATCATAAATGTAATTTTGAAGTTGTCTGAAATATTTATGATCCTCAAAATGGAGGTTCATGCTCAATTTTGCCCTATTCTGCCATGTTAAGTAAATCGTAAGTTCCAAATAACTTACGAATTTTTTAAATTGGAAAAATAATAGTCTATGATATTCATGCCAGTAACCTAAATAATATTTCAAAAGTTGTTGGACATGTTTACGATGAAAATATCCCTCAAGATTGACGTTTATGTAAAATTTTGCTCTATTCTGCCATGTTCAGAAATTCGTAAATTTCTAATAACTTACGAAATTTTTATATTGGAAAATTCATAGTCTATAATATTCATGCCAGTATCCTAAATAGTATTTCAAAAGTAGTCTGACATCTTTACGATGAAAATATGCCTCAAAATTGACGTTTATGTGAAATTTTGCCCTATTCTGCCTTGTTAAGAAATTCGTAAATTCCAAATAACTTGCGGAACTTTCAAAGTAGCATGTTTATAGTTAATGATGTTCATTCCTAAGTCAAAACTGTTATTTCAAAACTGTCGTGACATCTTTACGGATAAAATTTCTACTTAATGGACGTTTAAGTGAAATTTTGCCCTATTCTCTCATGTTAAGAAAATCGTTAATATATAATAACTTACGAAATTTTTCAATTCGAATGTTTCAAATGAATACGGCTCTTGCCAGTGTCGAAAGTAATATTTTAAAACTGATCTGATTTCTCTGCGACTATTTGTTCTTGAGATATCGTGTACACAGACTGACAAACTGACTAACACACTAATAGACACCCTACAGACGGACACCATACAAATTTTGTCCTTTTCGGATTCTTCACACCTGAAAACGTGTAAAAAAGTCAAAAAACCGAGGTCGAAGCTGTCCACGATTACCTAAGTTCCCCATACCTATAGTATGATAGAGAACTAATAAGGAAGTCCGAATTAATGTTCACAAAAATATTCTAATAATTTGTATAAGTTTTATTTTTATTATTATTTATTTTATTTTATTTTATTTTATTTTTATTTATTTATTTATTTTTTATTTTTCATGGTAAGAGCTGTCCTGCATTAAATAATCTGATATTTTTTAGTTCCCCATCATACTATAGGTATGGGGAACTTAGGTAATCGTGAAATTTTTCGACCTCGGTTTTTTTACTTTTTTACACTTTTCAGGTGTGAATAATCCAAAAATAACAAAATTTGTATGGTGTCCATCTGTAGGGTGTCCATTAGTGTGTTAGTCCGTTAGTGTGTTAGTCTGTGTGCACGATATCTCAAGAACAAATAGTCGCAGAGAAGTCAGATTAGTTTTAAAATATTGCTTTCGACATTGGCAAGAACTCTATTCATTTGCAACATCAGAATTAAAAAACTTCGTAAGTTATTAGACAATTTTCTTAACATGGAAGAATAGGGTAAAATTTCAATTAAACGTGCATTAAATGGAAATTTTTTTACTATAAAATTGTCAGACCAGTTTTAAAATAACAGTTTTGATGCCGGAATGAACATAAATAACGATAAACATGCTACTTTGAAAATTTCGCAAGTTATTGGTAATTTACGAATTTCTCAACATGGCAGAATAGGGCAAAATCTCACATAAACGTCAATTTTTAAGGATATTTTCATCGTAAAGATGTCAGACCACTTTTGAAATATTATTTAGGACACTGGCATGAATATTATTGACTATGAATTTACCAATATAAAAATTTCGTAAGTTATTGGGAATCTACGAATTTCTTAACATGCCAGAATAAGGCAATATTTCATATAAACATCAATGTGAAGACTCAAATCTCTTGAGGCATATTTTCATCGTAAATATGTCAGATCACTTTTGAAATATTATTTAGGATACTGGCATGAATATTATTGACTATGAATATTCCAATATATAAATTTCGTAAGTTATTAGAAATTTAAGAATTTCTTAACATGGAAGAATAGGGTAAAATTTCATATAAACGTGAATCTTGAGGGATATTTTCATCGTAAAGATGTCAGACCACTTTTGAAACATCGTATTATTTAGAATACTGGCATGAATATTAAAGACTATGAATTTTCGAATTTAAAAAATTCGTAAGTTATTTGGAATTTACGATTTACTCAACATGGCAGACTAGAACAAAATTGAGCATAAACGTCCATTTTGAGGATAATAAATATATCAGACAACTTCAAAATAACATTTATGATACAAGTTTGAACATGATTGACTACAAATATTCAAATAGGTAAATTTCGTAAGTTATTCGTAATTTAAGATTTTTATCAACATAGCAAAATTGAAAATATTCCATATAAATAGGAATTTTGAGGATTGTTGCATTGGAAGTTGTAGCATGAAAACTAAACTACGAAATTGACCCTAATAAAATAAATTAATAGATTAGATTAAGATAAATATATCGAAGTGAACGGTGGTTAGCCTATTAGACAGGGATTTCATTCTGTCACTGTATCAAGCTTTGGTCAAATTCATTTCTCTTAACATGATTTTAATATGTCTCGCACTAGAAATTTATGAGAACATTTTTCTGATGGGGAACTAAGCAGAGTCCACCTATTCCAACTAGTTACATAATGCAATGGTACACTTAAAAGGATATTTATTCGAGAAAAATTAATTATGAGCTGTTTGAAAATATTATTTCATTTTCTTAGTCTATTAATGTTAAATTAAATATTGTAGTGAATAAATATAGCACAAAATACCGTCATAATTGTCTGCATATGACAGAATATTTAAAAGGTTATACCGATATCACACCAATGTAATGATAGCTAATTTTACCATTAAAAAAAAAAAAAAAAATTCTTTTTCGTTTTTAAGGGTTTAAACAAGTTAAAGGCATTTTAGAATTTAAATGAATTTTCTTTGCGTACCAAGTAACAAATAATTCTGGGTTAATTTTCGCAGAAAATGTTGCCTTTTCTCGTTATTTCAAGAAATTGATTTGTAAATAAAAATTAAACAATTTATTAATAATGTAATTCAATTAAAAATTATTAATAAAAAGAAGAGCAATGCACAAATTTTTAATGATCTTCTTCTTCTTATTTATTATTTATTTTTAGGTGCACCATTTATAAATTTGATTCTGTCGATAAAATGTTTTTCTTTCGATAAATGTTTTTCTGTTGATTTTTATCTCCAGACTCAATCGTTTTCCAGACATAAAAATTTCAAATTCATACTGTTTATTTAAAAAAATCTTTTATAAATAGGTGGCTTTAGCAAGAGAAAAAAAAATCTTTACGTATAGATAGAGATGGGTATTTGCCATAAAATTCTTCCTTCAGATTTAGGGGTAAGACGACAAGTACGTCATATAAACTTATGTTAAAAAGAATTCAAACTAGGTTTAGGAACAATTTTATTTGACGAATAATTTCTGTTTGAAGGGGCTATTGCCTCTTCAATACTCCGCTTGTATAATAAATCTACACTTATACTGAATTCAAGGCTTATTGAGCCATTCCATGTCAAATCAACACAGATAACCTGACCCCCTAAGATTTTTATAAAATTGGGCTCATTTATTTCTTCTACTGAGAAATGAATGTATACCAATTAATAAGTCCCTATCTCTTTTAGTTTTTGACATACAGGGCTGCAAAAATGGGTAAAAAATTCAAATTTCCGAAATTCTTCTACTACCAATGTACCAATATCTTCATTCCTAATTAACTTAGAGATAAAAGATTGGTATCATTAGAAAGCTTATAATACAGAATTTCAAATGATATATCGCACGTATATATTTTTAAAAAAATTCATGTTAAAGTCAAAGATTTTGTCCTTTGACCTTCAATATCTCAAAAAGTAGGGGAATGTCTCCGGTTGTGGGCACAGTTTAGACTTTGGCTTATAACTTTTGATAGAATAAATATTATGCAAACATATAGATAACAATGGAAAGGTTTATCTTAGCTAACGTTTTATAAAGTAAATATATTGATTCCGTCAACCAGAGAAAATGTGCCACATATTTTGTGAAGAGGTAATTTTTGACCAAAAATGTTTTTGTACCCGCGGTTGTGGGCACACTTGAATATACGCTAAAAATGGGAATATAATAAGAAAAACAACCATAAATGCAGGAAATAACAAAATTCATTCATTTTGTAAGGATTCAGTGGCCAAAATAACAACAGAAAATGGAATTTTTCCAATTTTATTCGTTACCTTCTTCGTCCTTCAAACCAAAAGTGCAATGCTTGCAAGTAAAACAATTCGCATGTATATTGACACACTTCAAATGCACCAGATGATCACACTCGTTGCATTTGATTGAGTTGGCTTTTGTTAGGTATGGTAGCAGGTGCTCTAATAAGCAGATGATACGGAAGTCGATATCGTCAACAGATTGTGGATGGTCCTAATTTTAGCGCGCTTGGTCGGCAATTTGACAGGTGGAGTTGTCTTAATTTTTCTAGGCTTCTTGTGGAGGTACACAGATGCCGTGAGGAAGTCCATATTCTCAGGCAGTCGATTTTATGGATTTCTTACCTACTAAACAATCATAAATGTCTTTAACCAGCGCAATGAAATCCATTTCTTTTGGATCGGTTGATTTTTCCGGGGTTGACATGACTAAAAATGTCTAAAAAAAACATAAAAACACTAATAAAATATACTATGTTGACATAAACGACCATATTTGACAATTTGTGAGTCAAACACATGCTTTAAATGAAAAAAACAAGTGTGCTCACAACTGGGAATGACAGCAGTTTTTTTAATGACAGAAAAGCAATTTTCGGTCCACATTTTGGTTGAATTTGATATTGCCTCACAAAATATAATGAATATACTGCATGAATATACATTACACTTACATTTTTGAATTAATTCACTGTGATTTATCGCATTCTGAATATATTCAGAAATTACTTTTGTGTTGCTTTTTTTCAAATTTTTAATTTCGATGCGCACTTACTAAGCAAATGAGCCTATTCACTTCGGTGTTAGCACAAAAACTGCGTACTGTCACAATACAAGTTTGACAGTGCTCAAATCTACAATATTTGCTTTTTGTTAAAAGATAAGGTGGATTGCCCATAGCCAGAGAATGCTCATTCCCCTACATATTTAATATTCTTTTAAAAATTATATGTTATTTTTACTTTTATTATCTATAATTATTGTAAATTTCAACATGGAACGGCCGTGGAATGCTGAGTTATAAATTCAAATGAAACCTTTTATCAGTATTTTCATAATATCATGACATAAAGTTTACGCATATTTTGTTCCCTAATTAACTTAGAGATAAAAAATTGGTATCGTTATTGTACAGGCTTTTAAATGATATGTCACATGTATATATTTATAAAAATTTTCATTTTAAGGTCAAACATTTTGACATTTAAGCTTCAATATCTCAAAAAGTATACATTTAATTTTCATTAAAAAATTACTTGTTATTTTTACATTATTATCTATAATTACTTTAAGTTTCAATATGGGAAGGCCATTTTTTTTTTTGTAAAACGTACGTTATGTTAATATGGAAATACTGGTAGAGTTGCATTTTAATTTATAACTCAGTATCTCATAGCCGTACCATGTTGAAACTTACAGTAATTATGAATAATAAACATAAGAATAACATAAAATTTTCAAAAGAAAATCAAATATGTACTTTTTGTGATATTCAAGGTTAAAGGATAAAATGTTTGACCTTAAAATGAAAAGTTTTAAAAATATATACATGTGATATGTCATTTAAAAGCCTGTATTATAAGCTTTCTAATGATATCAGTTTTATATCTCAAAGTTAATAAGGGAACAAAATATGCGTGAACCTTACGTTATGATATTATGAAAATACTGATGGAAGGTTGCATTTTAATTTATAACTCAGCATCCCATGGCTGTCCCATGTTGAAATTCATAATAATTCTAGATAATAAAAGTAAAAATAACATATAATTTTTAAAAGAAAATTAAATATGTGCTTTTTGAGATATTCAAGGTCAAAAGGTCAAAATGTTTGACTTTAACATAAAAATTTTAAATATATATATACGTGTCATACATCATTTGAAAGCATGTATTATAAGTTTTCTAATGATACCACTCTTTTATCTTTAAGTTAATTAGGAAAGACAATATGGGTACATTTGTAGTACAAGAATTTCGGAAAGTTGCATTTTTTACCCATTTTTGCAGCCCTATATATCAAAAACTAAAAGAGATAGGGACTTATTAATTGGTATACATTCGTTTCTCAATAGGACAAATAAATGAGGCCAATTTCATAAAAATCTGAAAAGTCAGGTTAAAAATGCTTTCTTTTCTTTTTATGTTGATTTGACATGGAATGACTCTATTAAATTTAAAAGTTTATTCCAAATTATTCCGACAACATTCACACGCATCACTCCTTGATACTTATAAATCTTTATCAAACTTTTGAAGTAGAAATCTCATATGAACTTCAAAATGCAACATTCGAATACAATTATTTTTACTTTCCGAACACTATAGTGAAGAAAGTATTGTAATAATGTCAAAAATCCGAATTTGACATTTTGATGCTTCTATACGTTTCGAGGTCCCCTGAGTCCGTTTCCACTATTTTTACGATGATGTATGTATGTGTGTGTGTATGTATGTATGTGTGTATGTATGTGTGTATGTCTGTGAGTGAACACACTAGCGTCTAAACGCTTTGTTCGAATAAACTGAAAGTTGGTACGTATATTGTAAGTCACCATAGTACGAACCCTATAGATTTTGGTGAATCTAGCACTTATAGTTTTTTTACAGGGACACCAAGAAAAATTCTTTATCATTATGGCCTATGGGGCCATATTTTTAAAAGTGCGATAGCGTCTAAACGCTTTATTAATCTGAGTAAAAAAATTTTACACATGTTATAGGTCACAGTTGCACAAACTTTATAGATTTTGGTGAATTTAGCACTTACAGTTTTTTTACAGGGACACAAAAAAAGATTCTTTATCATTATGGCCTATGGGAGCAAATTTTTAAAAGTGCGATAGCATCTAAACGCCTTATTCAATTGAGCTGAAAATTTATATGAATATTATAAATCACTGTTGCACTAAATATAAGCATTTTGGTGAATCTAGCATTTATAGATTTTTACAGGGACACAACGAACAATTCTTTATCATTATGATCTATGGGCTGAAAGTTGAGTAGCGTTAAATGAAACGTCGTGTAATATATGGAGAAAAATACTCAAACACTCTATTATGGTTTTCTCTATTTTGTTTGTTTAACAACTCCTATTTCTTTACTTTATCTACAAAACTGTTAATTTCTCAATGCTCGGAAAGTCGAGTGGAGTTACTCCAAATTATTTTTATTTTTTTAATTCGAATGATAACAGACATACACAAGGATCAACTGTTAAAAACATGAGTTTAGTATTCGGGGAACACTCTCTCTCTCTCTCTCTCTCTCTATATATATATATATATATATATATATATATATACTATATATATAAACAAGGTTATATATTTAACTTAGAGAATACTTTACTTATCGTATATATATGAGAAATGAATTTTCACTCTCTAGCAGCTTTCCTAGACATGTAAATTATAGTAAAGCATTTCCATCAATTACATTTAATAAATAGTATGTTTTTGCTTAGTTATTAAATGAATGGTGAATGATTTTCATACCATACTCTACACGAAACATTTTATATGCATCTAAAAAATATAATCTTCATTTCATTTTCTTAAGTGCTGCCTTTAGATATTAATCTATAGCTACCAAACATTTCTCTCGTAGGCGTAAGGTATTTGAATTATCTTGTATGTCCTTGTACACGAGCTAATTGCTCGATCTCATAGAAAATTTTATTGCAGCATTCCTACAAGATACATATTTAGAATACTGAGTTTGGTCTGCTACTATTTGCTCTTGAGATATGCCGATAACACATGCAGATACAGACACACACGAACCAACCGCTAAAGTTCTGATTTTTGGATTCATGGAACCTGAAAACGTGTAAGTGCAAAAAAAAAAAAAAAAAAAAAAAACCTCAATTTCAAAAATTTGACTAAAAAAAAAATTCTCTGCCATACATATTGTAAGAGACAGTAAAAAATACTATTGATAAAACGTTAATTTAATAAGTGGATAAAAACTACTTCTCAAAAATATAGATGAGATATTTCTTACTATTACTTAAAAAATAATAATAGTAATAAAATAACTAAATGATTTCTTCCAGAATTAATTTTATATGTTTTCTCTCTCTCTCATTTAGATTGCGTTTTTCACGATGCTTTATTCCCTTAAGCATAAAATGAAATTGGTAAGTGTTGAAAGCTACCAACCTCTCATTTTCAAACACTCGTTGGAAGTATTTCGTATTTACCTTATTTTTTCTTAACAGATTGCGGTGTTGTTTGAAGAAGGTGGTAAATGTATTGAAAGTATGCCATTGATGATTTTGCAACCTATATTGGTATTATTTTTCATTATTATTTTTCAAAGGTAGAAATTTAAAAAATATATAATATTAACACAGACCGTTATGAATACTTGTAGTATGTTATTAGGATTATTTTCTAGACTGAATTATCATTCCTGGAAAAGCTATTCTAAACAAACGTTCAAATATTAAAAGAAAATTGCATTTTTTATGTTGAAAATAAAATGTATGAATATTTTTTTTTAAAGCGCGGAAATGTAGTTTATATTAATAATAATAATAATAATAAAGTAAAACCTACAGAAAGTCTTTTACCAGGAAACAATTTTGAAATTTATTTTTTAGGTATGAAGAGAAGATTTTTTGTAACTATATGTTTATATTTGATAGTACTGATTCTTAACTATATTAAGTATAAATTCTAGTTTAAATTTCCCAAAAAATTATTTATTTTTTTTTACATAGCCTTGTTATGGTTTTCGCACAACTAATTTCCGTTTTCCTAAATTTGTTCAGTGTTGCTGGATTTCATTTATCCAATGGTTGTTTTTGACAAATCGAAAATGATAAAGTCCATAAATGAATCATCTCATAATTTTAGAAGTTATTTTATTAAATGCTAAGATTTTTTTTTTTGTTGTTGTTGTTGTTTCTAGTTATAACCTATCTTTAATGAATGGCAGCTAATTTAAACGTTGTCACTAATGAATTTATTCATAAGAAGCTCGCCTTTAAGCAAAAAGAAAAAAAAAATGTAGAAAATCATATAAAAAATGTTTAGCTGCTTTTAAAAGGAAATTCATTGTAATCATTGATGAGATAAAGATGTACTAAAACAATTAAAATAAATAATAATAATAATAATAATAAAGCAATTCCCTGCTTCCCTTTGTTGAAAATGGTTGCACAAATCTTCGCCGTTGTACAGAAAATATCCCAAAAGAAAACATCACAACATTTTGCTACAACAGTAAATTTAAACCTTTTAAAACATATTGAAAAAAAATTCTGTGACGGACATCTAGAAACTAAATTGTGTCTCTAGTAAAAATAGTTCCATATCATCATTATAAATTCTAATTCCTTTTGCTAGCGAGTTCTAAAATTCCCTATTAGAATTCTAGAACGTTTGTCTATATTATCGAGGTCAAACTTAATTAAAAATCTGAAAATAAGTTCGAACACAAGAGACGAGTTTTAGTAACTGTAATCTAGGCTTATGACCCAATTTTAATAAATCAAACGAGAACTTCTCGCTGTACAAAGGATTCATATTATTCATAATATTGCTTCCCCATGCATCTACAGAAGTGTAAACTCGAAATTCCAGATCATTCCGTCTATCCAGGTTATTTGTTTACCTTATACGCGTAATTCAAAATCTATATTTCATTTTTAGGGATTCAGAAAATGACTACTTATTCATGTGAGGAATAAGTGGTCTCCATTCCTCAATGATTAACTTAGTTAACTTAACTACTTAAGTATTAAATATTAAATTAGCACAGAGACACAGATATATAAAAATAAAACTAAGAGATTATTCAACTTGAATAATGGGAGGATGATCTGGAATACGTAGCTCAGTCAGCGGATTTAAATACTTTATCAAATAAATGTATAATAACTAATTTAGATAATTTGAAATATCTCACCCCAGAATAGTAGAAGTTATAGAAGGATGCACGCCTTTACTTAGATACTGTGACTTCCAAACATATCCGTGGATTCCCGGCAGAATCTATTTTCCATTCACGAATACTCGCACTGAAGTACAACACCACTCATCAAACTGCTTAACTTAAGCACAACTTAATCTCAACTACCGAAATATAACTTTCTCCAGACTCTAAGGCTTAGCCTTTGTCGTAGACTGACGTCGACAAGACTCCACTACACCGCTTTTTACGAAAACCATCTCCATCTTATACTACTTTCTACCAACTTCCTTTCTCTTCATTTCAACTAAACTTTCAAAATCGCTTCCAATTAATCTACATCTCACAACTTAATTCCTTCGTTGCAGTACCATGTCGACACAAAACTAATCCGACCCAAAATTTCACCGAGTCACTGGCGCCGAAGCGATTTAACCATCCCAACTGACTACTTTGCTGGATTCAGCTTAATTTCAAACAAACTGTGATGACCTTCTACAGTCTCAACCTCACATTCGTTCTAGAGGAATGCTGGGTATTTTTTTTTTTCGCAGTGCAAAAACTTAATGTAAAGCTAAAATTAATTTACTCTATTGTCACCAGATTAATTTAGCACTAGCTTCCGAAAAATAAATTCTATCGTTTTATGTAAAGGTCATCAATAAATTAGAGTTTCGCATGGATAAATTCTCCAGTTATATGCGACTGCTGCTGATTAAAGACGGGTTATAATTAGGAACAGAAATTAAAAAAAAAAAAAAAAAACATTTAATAAAATACCTACAACGCTTCAACATGGACTTTATCGATTTAGATTTATCAAAATAGTCCTCAGATAAATGGATTCTAAGAACAGTGTGCTAATTTTTGAAAATTAATAACAGATGTAGGATATAAAAGTAACACAAGAATGTTGCCAAAATATTTACCTCTATAGGAAAATAATGCTAGAATTCATCGGGGAGAATCTAAACTATTAAGCAGAAGCAAATCGTTGCAAAATATGCTCTTCAAATATAAACGTTAACCACTTCACTCCACTCTAGTATGTGGAAGGCTACGTTCGCCCCGAGTTATCTCGGGATGGCCGGTGAAGTGGTTTGTTCAAAATCGTTTCCATAAACTGTATGAACTTCTGTATTGCATAACACAAACTGTTGAATTAGTTACACAAATTTCGAAATTTTCATTGAATTATCCGAGATTTGAAAAATGCACTGGTATGTGAAAAAAAAAACCACCACAGTGTTTAGCTTGTGTTTAAAAGAAATTACTTCTCAATTAATTACGGAAATATCTACATAGTAAAATTAAATGTTCTGTTCGTCACCATTTTATTATGCGATTAGTTAACGAAATTCATTGAATTTACGCATATTTATTGGCAGTTATATCAATTATTTCTCTTACATCAATAAAAACTATGTTACTTTCCGTCAGATCACTGCCACGCTATTTGCTGCATTTGACAATTCATGCACGCGAGATGGATATGGATTTTGGGTATTGCTCTACGGTCATTTTTTGTACATTAAGGATTAGTAGACTGTAATCTACGGTATAGAGAGGATTATAGACCACTTACTGACAACTAAATGCAAGAGAGCTAACCTTCCAGCTACTGGATGGACGTGGACAAACACACAACATTTAATCTATTTTATATAATTTCTTTGTAATTAGGGCAAAAAATATTTGTAAATTTATTTTTTCTGTCTAGAGTTTCCGTTAACTTCATCTATGTTTTGTTTGTAACCAAGTATAAGTCAAAAAATATAAACATATTTGTAAATTTCTTTGGTTTGTAGTTATTATTATTTTAAATTATTTATAATTTAAAAGCTGCGAAATAAAAACTGTTAAATTGTCCAGTGGCAATTGTCTAACAGAATGGTATCAATTCAAATTTTTTTGTATATTGCTAATTTTTTAAAAATAAAATAAATAATAATAATGCTATTTTTCCCTTTTATACTTGCAGACACATTCCCTAACTGCTGTTTTTGCTTGTTTAGTGTGCCTGGGTTTAGTCTGTCTTCAAACATCTGGAAAAGCGATAGTTGATGAGCAAGGCAAAGTTTCCTTTACAAACAATATATTTTTTGAGGTTGATATTTTTTATATATAATACTGCAACAAAATACAGAATTTCATGAATTAATATTTGTAACTAGGGTTCACAGCAACAATGAATATTTAGTGGTCCCAAAACACCATTTTGTTTACGATTTACTGGTCGAAAAATATAAAATGGTTGACAAACATGTAGAAGTGTACACATTTTATACGTATTTTTACTGCAGGGAAAGGTGGCCTAAAATTATTCCCTTAACCCTTTCATTCCCAAATTTTTCCCTCCATAAAACAATAAATCTTATATTTAGTCATAAATTTATTTCAAAGGTATATATATATATATATATATATATATATATATATATATATATATATATATATATATATATATATATATATATATATATATATATATTTAAATAGTAGTAATAGCAGAGTACGAATTAATATAGCTAACAAAGCAACTGAGAGGTTTTTATTTATGTTCAATATAAACACTGATGCCATTTAAAACCATAACTTTTCAATAAATAAAAATATCAAAATTTTGGAAGAAATACATATTGCAATTAATTAAAATACAAATTATAAACATTAAGAAATAAAATAAAAAATATTTCAAACAGTTAATTTACTTAAATTGCCCAAAACAGTAAACTGATTCCGATATATTATTATCAGAATAGAGTAAAATATACTTTCATTTATCAACAAGGATAGTGAAATCATCTAAAATATATTTATTTTCAGTGGGAGAATGTATATAGATATAATATTGTTCATTTTGAATCAGTGGGAGTGTTAAATGGCAAGAAAGAACATCTGAAATGTTATGATTCCAATTGGCGTCACGGGGAATGAAAGGGTTAAGGAGAAAACTTGTGTAAAATAACATAACTGTTAAAATAAAACTTTGGTCATTTGCTAATAATTTTACACTATATTCTGCATTATAAACATACATTAATAATAATATTTTAAATCCAAATTAACTAATGAAAAAAAAAAAAAAAAAATAGGTTTTAAAAAGGTGTCCAGAGAATCATTTTACCCTCACCAAAGGACAAAATGATCCTTCAATAATAATTAAAAAAAAAAAAAAAAAAAAAAAAGAGAGAGAGAAAAAAAGTGTAAATTGTTTTATTTATCGGCAAAATAAAGGATATAAAAATAATTATGACAATATGTATAATGAAATAAAAGAAGTAAACCAGGTCATATTTCTGTACATGAAAGACTGTTATATCTAGATAAATAGAAAGTTGGTGCTTACCTCATGACAGATGTTATAAAACCCACTTTTTCAAAGAATTCTATTCAGGCGTGTAATACTGCCTCACTAAAATATCGCCATTGCTTCTTCTTGACTTGGTACAACTATTTTATGTGTTACCCTGTAGATAGCACTATCTGTCTGAAAGAAAGCATATGTGGATCGTTTTGTTTGCTAGGATCATTTTAGGCCACCTCCCCCTATACCGAAGCTTTAATAAGAAAGCACACTGAAAAAAAATTTTTTTTGCTAAGAAAATCAAATTTATTTTGTTGACGGATTTTGTAAATTTATTTGTCATTTTACAATAATTTTGAAGTGATAGCCAAACTAACTTGCTTCAATTGACCAAATGAATAAGAGTGAAATAAATAAAATTGTACTTTTAGAAAATTAAAAAACACGCTTTTATTGAAATGTGAACTGAAAACCACAAAATATCTTTCTTTATAGAATTAAAATGCAGGGTAAGAAAAAATCGTATGAGTGACACACCATAATATTTACATCTTTAATAAAAAAAATTGATTGAAATTGTTGGCTCTCAACGTTATACAAATACGGCCAAATCCCGTGCCACATACGATAGAGTTTTATATATATAGATTTTTTTTTCGTTTTTTTTTTTTTTTTGCCCCTAAAACCTGCCCCTGATGGGATAAGAGCCTGGAAACTCTTGCATGTAGTATTGTCATCGACTATGAAGTCGTGTGCAAAAATTCAGGTCAATCACAAAAAGAATTTTGTGATTGATGTCAACGATGTGAATTTTATCCATCATACTTTATGTAAATTTCTTCTATATCAATATGTAACCTGACAAATATGTGTATTTATTTTTAAATATATAGAATTTTTCATTATTATTATTACAGTAAAGCACCATTTGTACGTCCTTCAAGGGACTGATGTAAAAGGATGTGTAAACGAAAAGAAGTTTAATCGAAATTTTAATAATAACACTTTGATTACTACAAATTTAATGACATTTAAGTAAAATTTTTTTGAAAATACTAATTAATAACGTTTCTTAAATTAGTGATTGTATATTATACATTTTTAAGACAATAATTAATTAAAAAAAAAAAAAAAGTCTAGAAATTACGTAATATTAACTGAATAAATAACATAATGAAGGAATGAGAAATAAATAATTTAGAATTAAACAAAAACCATTTTTAAAAAATCTCCCCTGACTGGGCTCGAACGTTAGACCTTTAGTTCGTAGCGCGGAGCTTTACTTCACAGCCACAGCGTTCACGTAGGGAAGGTCTTTTTTTACAATATAGATTTTTTCGTTTGCTCCCAGAGCGGTTACAAACATATATACAAACATACATACATACAGGTGAAGCTAATAAAGCGTGTTAAAAAGAGTTACTGCCACAGAACAGTTCCATGAGCTCCGTCATAGATCTCTCTGTAAAGAGCCAATGAGCAGGCGATGTGCTCCTTTCGATTCTGATAACAACATTTTTGTTAAAGATATAGCGACACCAAAATTCAGTTGATTCAATAAAACTTTCGCTGTTCCAACAAAACATTTTTTGTCTGCATCACAAGCATTTTAAGTTGTAATAAATGAAAACTGTAAAAAATGAAATATTCTATTTTTGTAACTGATTTAGGCAAATAAATGGATGACACCCCTGTGACATCATTCTGATATCAGGATGATGCCATCCTAACGATTCCTGACGTTTTCATCACGTTCAGGAGTTTCCTTTCATATTCATCCCACAATCAATTGGACTACAAACAGTCAGAGAAGCGATTGTTTCTACAAACACTAAAACCTCCGCCTTGTTACAATCGTTCATTATGCAAGACATGTTTCAATAATTTGCAGTAAAATACACCGAAAAACTGGTAATGAAAGATGAAGAGAATAGGCAAATACAATAGATTGTAAAAATACAATCTAATTTTTCCAGGTCGAAGTACTGTATGTTCCTTCATCAAATAAACATAGTAGGCACACGTGCAGTATGGAAGCAACAACACAATATAGCACACTCAAAATAGTACTGGAACAAAATATTAAAAACAAGGGGGTTGAGGGGGGATGAAGTTAGAAGCTTATTTTAAATACCGGGATCTTGATTTCAAAAAGAAATTTTTGCTGACATTTTCTAAGTTTTAAAATATATTTCATTGCTTTTTTTTATATAAAAAGAAAAGTTTATAAAAAATATTTTAGATGACACATTCGACATGCGAAATTTCGGCTAAATTTTTCGATGACTTGCAATAATTAATATTATGTCACCATGTTGATGTGACGTGAACCGTAATTATAACCGTATTTAACATAATTTTTAGCATTTTTTCAATGTATAACATTGAAATTTTGTTTTTAATTATTTGGGTAGATTACTACCTGGCTCCTACTTTTTGGATTTATATGGCTAAGTCAGTTTTTTCTGGCTTGCCAAAACCTAGTTATAGCTGGAGCGGCATCTTCCTGGTACTTTACGAGGTAAGAGATATTTTACTTTAAAATATTAAGGCTTCCTTTTACTTCTTACAATTTCCCTGTTTCCGGTAGCCGAAACTGGTGTTATTCAAAGGGGAAATTTATTAACATAATTATTCATTATCTGATATATATCTTTTAAATTCTGTTTTCACATTCAGAAAATTTTCCCCTGTTAAGTTAGTTTTTTTTTTTTTTTTTTAAGTTATAAACTAAGAAAAATGCACTTAGTTCATTTTTTACATATATTATCACCAAATAAAATAATAATAATAATCAATTTTTGAAAGACAAGAAAAAAAAATCAGCATTTGTGGATTTTTTGAATGTGAAAAATGGAAAAAAAAAATGTAATAAATAGTTCTGTTAACAAATTTCCTCATGGAAAAACATGTGCTTTGACTGTTGACAACGATAAAAAACAAACATACTTTTAAAATTTTGATAACATGTTTCGTAAATATATAATTATTCTCCATAGGCGTTTATTTTTACCAAACATCTTTAAAATGGAGAAAGAAAGATTTTAAAAAAGAAAAGAAAAGAGAAATTGCACAGTATACAAGTATTAAAACTCTATTATTTACTAGCAAACCCATGCGAAATTTTCGCACTTTCTTTTATTATTATCCAATTAAAATTTTTATTCACCGGAAACCAAATTATTATTAGTTTTTGTGGGATGAAACGCTAATGACACTTAAATTTAATTCTTTCAAAAAATAGTTTCAAAATAAAATTCATGTTTGACGACACAGTTTTCATATTTACCCAAGCTTTAACAAAGGACCCCTATGGCGACTTACAAATTTTTGCCTCCATGTTGATGAGATCCCTTTTATTTTATTTTTTTTTATTATTAATTAATTTTTGCATGATTTTTTCTTAAAAACATTTTTTACCTATTTTGATTATACTTCTTATTGCGTTTTTCAGTCAATTTATGAAAAAATTCATGTTTGTTTATATCTTTAAAGTATTGCTGGGTTTAAAATGGCGCTTGCAAAGATTGTAAAGATACAACTTTTAAAAATAAATTTTTCTATAAAATAATATAATCAGACAAATGTCGTCATTTTATTTTATTTTATTTTATTTTATTATATCATTGAACCGAGTCCGCCTGCTTAAATATCACTTGTATATTATTATTATTATTTTTTTTTTTTTTTTATCCTCGCGTATTTTATTGTCACTATCGTATCGTTTCTACAAAATATAATCGTAACTGGGCCACGTTAGAGAAGTATTATATAGATTGTTCATAAAATTTGAAAAATAATTAAAAACAAAAATTAACTTATTTAAAAAATTAATCAAGATATATAAACAAAGCCTTAATCATTAAAATATTTTTTTTTCCGTACCATAAATCATCAAACATAAATAGAATAATTTCATACTGAGTTTGGTTTTCATTACGTGTACTTAAATTAAATTACGTTCAAATATACACATTGTGTAAAATGATGATGATAATGCTTAATTAATCTTAAATACATTTCTTTCTGATTTTGCTTGTAAATAAAGCGAAGTTAGTCATATGGATCTTAAAGTACACTGAAGAGACAAAAAATAAGTAAACAAATAAATAAATAAAAATAAAAATAAATAAAAAAAGAACTGGTACAGGTGTGCTTATGCAAATAACAGAGATATGGAACGAATCAGAGTAACGCGATGCGGTCGGCAGGGCTTAACAGGTGTCTTTCAAAGCTGTTAGATCGATTTACTGCTGCTCGAAGGGCAGGTTATAAGATTTAAGCTGCTTTGAACATGGAGTTACAATTGGAGCACGAAAAAGGGGTTTTAGCTCCTCCGAGGTAGCGATGAAATTTGGATTTTCGTATACGATCATTTTATGAGTGTACTGTAAATATCGGAAATCTGGTAAAATGTCAAATCTTTAACATCGTTGAGGCCGGAAAAAGTTCGTGAAAGAACATGTCCAATGACGACTGACGAGAATCAACATGACAAACGTGCAGCCCTTCCTCGAATTGCTGAAAGTTTGTATGCTGGGACGTCAACAAGTGCTGGCGTGTAATCTGTTCAACCGACCATCATTGATATGAGCTTCTGGAGCCGAAAGCCCAGTCGTGTACCGCTGTTGACTGCACATCACAAATCTTTACGCTACGCCTGGGCCTGCTAACACTGTCATTGGACTGTTGATGACTGAAAATATGTTGTCAGGTGTCGAATTAATTTGTCGAATTAATATATATGAATATAGAGATAGCCTCGTGAATTTGTGGACACTACGTGTCAATAAAGGACTGTTCAAGCTGGTGGAGATTCTGCCATGTTATTGGGAATGTATAGTTGGTGTGATTTAAGACCCTTGATACGTCTAGATACGACTCTGATAAGGGACAAATAACACTGCTCTGCAAGAAAAAAAATCGAGATCTGGTACCATTCTTGCTGATTCTCATGTAAAATGACCTCCCGAACCCGAGTATGACTCCCATTTTGACCAGTCACCCACCGTTTCCTAGATACACCAACCCCTCCCTCAATTTCTTTCCCTGTTCGACAATTTTATGACCATGAATTCGATTTGATGAATAAAATAATTAATTTAACACCTAAAAACAAAATATATACACTCCTTCTCATATTTATAAGGACACTTTATATTTTGAAATAACTAATGTAAAAATAAGTTTGAACAAGATTATACTAAGTGCACTAATATATCTAGTATTCTAAAAACCAAAACTGCTATAATTTTTTAAATATGAAACAAAATTAATAAAAAATAATGCAAAATAATTTTTCTCCGCGTTTTTAGATGTTCATAAATATAGGGCAATCAAGATTTTTTTGTTTTATTTAACTTACAAGCGGATAAATTACAGTTGACATGCGAATTCGTTAACTACTGGGCTAGATTAATTCATATATAGGCCTTTGATTTTTCTTGGACGGACATTACTGATAATTCCTCGAAAAAAAGAACCTTCATGTAGTAAAGTATGATAAATGTGTTTTTTAAGTGGAAGAATAATTTCAATCCACCGAATGTCTAATGAAATTCAAAGATCTAAAATTGCTGAAGGAAATGTGATCAAGCGTTGAACTGCTGGTTCGATAGGAGAGAGATCTGATGAAAAATAATATTGTTTTACAGCGATCGAAGGCTCAAAATTCCTCTTACTGTTCTACTCATAATGACTGCTGCTGAATTTTCTCGCAATTTTTAATGAAAGGTTGGGGTACACATTTATGCATGTTTAAAATAATTAATAATATGTTAAAATGAATAAAAAAACCTGTAATAATCAATAAGCATTTAATAGGGGAAAGAACGTCTGTGTTAAAGTTGAATAAAGACAATATTAAATGGTAAAATGTTGCATTTTCGGATGAAAAACATTTTATTCTTGATTAATCAAATGGTTTTAACAGTTACTGGCACGATCTGAAGATAGCGAAAGACAGAGCAGATTTTTTAAAGGCAGATATGAATTGGGCATTTTAAAGGTGGATCTATGGTGCTGTGGGGAGCTGTTTCTACTAAAGGTAGAATAAATTTAGTAATTTTTTCTATTATTATGAACATCAAGAGAATATCCGCAATTTTTAAACTTGGAATTCTCAGATTTTTGTTAGATTTTGGGGGGTAATAATATTTTTTTCAACAAGACTTACATTTTTGCACTACTTCTAGAGCAATAGGAAATAGTTTGAAGAAAGAAACTTCTGTATTGTTGCCTTTCTCGTGGCCTAAAAGTTGAAAAATACCTTAACTTATCATATTAGAAAAGTGCATGCAGGTTGAAAGCAATTTTAAATAGTTTAAATGTATTCAGAATATCATCTATGCTGTATGAAATAGTATTGAAACTGAATATTAAAGAATATATATATATATATATATATCAAAGAGAATGTCTGACTGTTTCACCCCAAAAAGAGACCCCCAAAAATGTTAATTTAAAGAATAATTGAGAAAAAATATTAAGATTCGAGCTGTCCTTATAATTGTTAACACCTGAAAAATCCTTTTTTTGACCGTATTTAAAGTTTTTTAAGATAGAAAAACGATAAAACTTTTTAAATATCATCTATTAATGAAATTCAAATTAATAAAAAATATATTTGTTTAAATAATAGTGTTCAGCTTTTAGTTAATATAGAAAAATAGAAAAATGGGTTTCCTTATAATTATGAGAAAGAGTGTATATAAAGTTTAAAAAATAAAATTAATAACAAATAAAAAAAATATAAGATATGTAGTGCATAATTTCAGTGGCAAATCCCCCCCAAATTTTTCCCTTGTCACAAATGTCCATGTTTTAAAATTTTCCAACTCTGTAGCCCCTCAGAAGATATTTAACAGTTAAAATAATCCTCCCTCCTCCTGAAAATAAAATTTATAGCTATAAATCACCGAAAAATGATAAAAATAGGGGTTCATTCCTAAAAACTGTGGGTGATAGAGCAAAATGGGTGTCATATTCGGATTCAAGAGGTCATTTTACATAAGAATATGCTGAAATGGTTTCAGAGGCAATTTTCATGCCGAGCAGGGTAATCTGTCCGATCGCCTGGAACCATTCCTGTCATTTTGCATTCCGAAGAACTTGGACAATTCTAATAGGCTGATGCGACGCTCCACACGTCGAAATTTGCTACCGAGTGGCTCCAGTAAAACTTTTCTGACTTTAGCCATATCCATTGACCACCAAATTCCCCATACGTGAACAATTTTCAGCATATCTAAGATGTCTTGTAATGTGCTGTTCAGAGTCCCCGCCCCCCCCCCCCGCCTCGCAATCCTATGGATTTAATGATTGTCCTGCAAAATTTATATTGTGAATTACCTCCAACACACCTCCAGACTTTAGTCAAGTCCATGGTATGTCGTTCTGTGGCTTTTCAGCGTGCTTACGTGGGCCCTACATGATATTAGTCAGGTGTACCAGGTTTTTTGGGCTCTTCAGTGTATATTTGACTTAAAAATGTTGAAAATTCCGCCATTTTGAGGACATTACTTGCTAAAAAAAATTATGTTTTAATGTATGCAAAAAATGTGATTTTTCAGTGTTTCGAAAGTCACTATAACTTGTTGTGTGAATGTCTGAAATCTATTTTTTAAAAATTAAATAAATGTACAATCTGTTTTTAATTTTTTACCTATGTTCGAGCCGCCAATGAAGATTTAATGAGGCAAAACATTCTTAAGGAAAACTAAACTAATGTAATGTTAAGGTAACTGTGTCAGGGAATGGACACGTCAAAAAAATATTTTCCGGCTATATTTTGTGTACTATTCTTAATTTTAGAGCCAGTAAATTCACCTTGTGTTCGTTACCTCAACTATGTATTTCTATGTACAGGAATATACTGCGAAAGATGCAAATAAAACATTTTTTATGCTCAGAGAAAAAAAAAAAAAAAAAAAAAAATGAAGAAAAATTCCCAGATCTTAAAATGCAATAAAAGTGAATTCTTAAAAACCCTGTAACCAATGGTTTCCTGTACCCAGGATCTGATCAATGCACGAGTCGATTGAACCATTGACATGAGGGAAGGAGGGGGGGGGGGGGGGGATTTTGTTTACAGTTCAAAAGTTTTTAATTAAAAATTCAATTCAATTCAATTCAATTCAATTTAATTCAACTCAAAAGTTTTTAATTAAAAAGAAAAATACTCTTAAAAACAATATTTCATGAAAATTTTACTTGTAAAAGCAAAATGTGATGTTTTTAAAATGTAATAGTTTACTCAAACATGAACTTCGCAAAGGGTGGTAATAATCATGGAAAAAATAATACCCAAGAAGCCCGAATACACATTGGACTCTAAGCCCAAATCTTAGCTTCATCGGGCTCAGCCTGTACAAGTGGCAGAAACTTTTAAATTTTTACAGAAAAAAAAAAAAAAAAAAAAAAAAACGATTGGAAATACATATTTAATTAACAAAAGGTATTTTATAAATGCCTCAGTTGAATGAAAAATATATATAAAACTTTTATCATCTGAAAATCAATTAGCTTTTAAAAATTTAACGATTTCCATGGCTCATTACAATTTCCATTTTTCAACATATTACTTTAAATTTAGAACTGATAACTAGAAATTTTCGTAATTAAAAGCATTATTGGTAGACTCTTGCCGATATTGGTAGAGAGATTGGTTGTAACCAGTGTTGCCAATACAAACTTTTTTCCCCGCTAAAAGGACACATGAATATCCGCTAACATTTCAATTGCCCATAGTGTAGCACCAGTGTAATGTAAAATCCAATCCGTTAAACCTTTATTTTTTCCCACTGATCGTGTCAAAATTCCACTAAATTCCGCTAAATTGGCAACACTGGTTGTAACACTAACTTTGAATGCGAGACGAACCTATGGACGACTTAGGTTGTTATTCATCAATAACTTCAACTCCCGGTTGAACACGAAAATCTGAAAAGCGTATAACAGCGGAGTACAGATTTTCAGCAAATTTTGATGCCCTCTAGCGGTATAGTTATTTTAAGATTTTTCAGGTGAAAATAACCAATAAGAGATTATATGAAATTCTCGACGCCTAGATGGCAGAAACAGCGTGATAAATTTTGCTGGGAAGCTGTACCATGCCTTTAGATGCTTTTCAAGTTTTTGCGTTGAACCGGGAGCTGAAGTTAATGGTGAATACGGCCATTAGGCCGTTATTCACCATTAACTTCAACTCCCGGTTCAACGCAAAATCTTGAAAAGCATCTAAGGGCAGATTGCAGCTTTCCAACAATATTTGACGCGGTGCTTCTGCCATCTAGTGTCAAATATTTCATATAACCTTTGATTGGTTATTTTCAACTAAAAAACCTGAAACTAACAATGCCGTTAGATGGCAGAAGCAACATGTCAAATTTTGCTGCAAAGTTGAACACTGCCTTTATACGCTTTTCAGCTTTCGTGCTTAACCGGGAGTTGAAGTTAATGGTGAATAAGGCCATTTGACAGATTGTTTTTAGACTTTAATTTTATTATTCTCTACTACTGATACCACTGCTGACACAGCGTGCATAACTGGTACACTTACCGAAAATTTTAGCATTCATTAGTCTTCTTTTCTTTTCTTTTTTCTAATAAGATGGTCATTAAAGTTGAACAAAATTTTGCAACTTCATAACTATTACCATAATTATCTTCATACTTCTTTTTTGTTATTTAGAGTCAAAGGTAAACTCCATTATCCACTTTGGAAAAGTTTTTGCATGTTTTTTACATGTCATTTAGGATCTGCTGCTTTTGGATCTTTAATAATTGCTATCATTAAAGCCATTCGATTCATTGCCAAAATGTTCGAGAAAAAGTAAATAATAATCTTTAGTAGCTAATTAGCACATTTGATTTATTTGGAATGCACTGTAGTTTAAATAGTTCACTAGCACCTTCTTTTGTTCGACATACATCGTACTTTAGAAATGTGAGTTTTACTATTTCTATTTTAAATATAATGTATTCTCTAAATATGTATTAGTAAGTTGAACGAAAAATTACCATTTAAGCTTGACCATTGATAAAAGTAAACCGTAAGTTATTTAAAGAATGCACTAAAATGAAAGTAAATGACTTCGATGGGTAAAAAGGTTTTTGTAATAAGGAGAAACAATAAAAACTGGGTGAGTCAAAAGTTCGTTAAAACTTTGAAAAATTGCAAAAAAAAGGGAAAGAATAATGATAATGGTATGTGTTTTGTAAGAAAAGGGTTAAAAGAAAAGTTCGATTTTGTTTAGTAGAAGAAAAAAAAAAAGTTTATTTAAAAAGTTACTGTGGTAAAGCGCATCGACTACCTGAAACATAATAAACGGGATAACACTACATTTCATTCAATTCTTCGTGCAATAATAAGAGTTATCATGACCAACTACACACTCTACGATATTACTAAGGTGACTCACTACGTCACTATACCCGTTATAGCTGAATGCAACATGTCGGAATGAATTGCAGAAATTTTGCGACAGATAGATTTTTTTTTTTTTTTATTTTTTTTTTCAGAATCACCCCTGGTTAAGGGATGCCCATAAATGCTTAAAACTTACAGTTGTATGTTTATAATAATTATTTTTAAAGGCAGGAAACTATTTTGAAAGTCAAATATTAAAATATCTTAGATTGGTAAATTGCCGAGTACAAGAAAACAATTATGTGTTCGACCTATGATTAAAGGGATGGACGGTACACAAGTGATTTCAAATAGCCCCACAATCAAAAATCAGCTTTTTTTCTTTTTTTTTTTCTTTTTTTCTTTTACTTCTAAACAAAATCTGACTTCCTTTTGATTTATTTTCACTTCTTTGAAAATTTTTAAAGTTATAATGACGTCAATTTTTGTGAGATGCCTAATATAACTTTTTATAGTTTTTTAATGTTCAAGTTTAATTAAATGTATTTATTTTTATGTCTAAAGAAAATGAACTCTATTTTTTTTTCTTTCTTTAGGGGGGGGGGGGGGGGGCAATTAAATTACAGCTATTATTTAAATGGCTAATTTTAAAAGCTATTAGGAGGTTATTATTTTTATATTTTAATTAGTTAAAAGAAAACTAATCAAAAATTCGAAAATTGGGCTTCGAGGTATTGCGTTGTCATCGTGTTCTGAGCTATTCTAAAAGTTTTAAATGTCTAGCTAGTAGGGAAGTTAGTTAAAAATCGATTGTAAGATTTGTCCTGGGCAAACAAATGAGTAAGCGAATTAATAAAAACATGGTAATTAAACTTTATGCGACGAGTGTGACAGAAATTGTGACGGGTGTGACATTGTGCGAAATGTTTTAAAGTCATTAGTTTAAATATTAATAACTGAATATAATACAGTGGTATGTTACCAAATACGTTTTATTCGTAACTTTATGAAAATATTCAGAAATTTTAACGATCTTATTGTTTACAAGCGATGGGGGTGAAAATGTTTCGATGAATACAGACTGTTTTTCACATGATATGTCATCTTTTTCAGAATGTCACAAAGAATATTTTTAAATTTATGTTCTGCATATAATTAGCTTTCATTTGGTGCATAACAAGTGTCTATGCAATAAATTTGAAAAACTGCCCACCAATGTATTTTTACGTAGAATGGCTGGTGTATATAACAAGAGAGAATGATGTAATTAACTCGTTTCAAATAATGAGATACATTTCTATATCAGTGGAGGTTTCCGCCTTCTTTCATTTCTGTTAAAATGAAACAAATAAATTGAAAACTGTTTAGACTTCGGCTTGTCTGTTTTGTTGTCTGTGTTCTAACTTCTGTAATCATTGTTCGATTGTCTTAAAACTGATATACACCCCGCGTCAAAAAGGTAGGTACAAAGGGTTTTTTTCTTTGATTTTTCATAAAATAACATTATCTAAATTGTGCTTATTATTTATTATTATCATAAAATGATACTATTCCCGGACAAATTTTAGTTTTAAGACTAATTTAAAAAAGTTTTAAGACTAAAATTTTTCTAATTTAAGACGACACTCCGCGACAAAAAGATAGGAACAAAGAGTTTTTTTTTAATTTTTCATAAAATAACATTATCTAAATTGTGCTGATCATTTATTATCATAACAAAATATTATCATAAAACATATTAAATATTTGAATCATATTCAAAATATTCATATTCAAAATAATCATATTCAAAAATTAAAAAAAAAAAAACTTTGTTCCTATCTTTTTGTCGCGGTGTGCAGTCTTAAATTAGAAAAATTTTAGTCTTAAGTTTTTTTAAATTAGTCTTAAAACAAAAATTAGTCCGGGAGTAGTGTTATTTTATGATAATAATAAATGATAAGCACAATTTAGATAATGTTATTTTAGTAAAAAAAATCAAAGAAAAACCCCTTTGTACCTATCTTTTTGTCGCGGGGTGTATGTTATTTAAGTTCACTATAGCATATTCTCCAGTGAAAATTCTATAAATAACAATATTCGTTAGTGTACAGGGACAAGGAAAATAATTCCAAGTCATTACGTTTTGTAAGATATATTTCTATAAATCTGATTTTAAAAGTCAATATACTCGTATTCCCAATCAATAATTTAAAGAAATATATTTAAAGAAATAACTGATCTAGTATATTTTTTATATTATTTTGATAAAATTAAGTTTTCAACAAACAATTTAATTTCACTATTAAGAAATAATTAGTAATACTATTTTTGTTATTGATTTCAGTGCCAGACAAAATAACCAGGGAATAGTTGTTGTCATATGGACTATTGTTCAGTGCCTACTTGCTTGCCTAGAGGCCTTTTTGAAAATACTGAATAAATCTGCATACGTTATGATTGGTGAGTAATCATCTCTGACTAATTTGTTCAAAACGTTCACTAAATTCATTCATTGCTGTATTTAGGAAGTTATTGTACTTAATTTATTTCTAATGCTCGTTTTCAAAGATGTACTAAATTAATTTCTCAGTAAAATTTCAAAATAGCTGCATTTAAAATTTAACTTACAACTATTTAGTTCTGCAAGCAAAATGAATGGAACATCTTCATTACACTAGGCATGGAGTTCTCAGGAATCGTTAGCGGTGAAAATAAATTATACCAATCCTTCTTCTTCTTTTTTTTTCTTTTGTCTTTTTCAAAAATATAAGAATTTTTGCTGGCATTTGCAATTGTATTCTTTTTAACTATGTATAGGTGTGCGTGCATGTGTGTAATAGTATTTTTATAATAATATATAAAAACGTGGTAGATTAATTTTTTATTTAAATAATTATTTTATTTATATAGAAACAGGTTTAGCCCGATTCTCTAGTCACTATATTTAAAAGAACGAAGAGAAAAATAATCACTGTTTGTTATATAACTTTATAAGTAAAATGTTAATAATCTATTTAAAAAAAACTTTAAAAACCCAAATTCTTATTATAGCGTACCATATAAATCTTTTCAAAGTTAGAATAAAATTTAATTTGCGGAAAAAAAATGTAACTTTTTTGTTTATTAACCAAAATTGGCGAAATTTGAACTGTGTTAAGAAAAGAGAAATTATTTCTTAAAATTCACAACAGATGGCAGCACCACACCTGTAAGTTTTGTGATTTCATTTTCTGATTAAGGGCCAATATCAGCAATTTAATTATTCGTTTGAGGCACCTTTTAATTATTATTTTAGTTTATTATTATTTTTTTATATTATAACTTAACATTTTACTGATTTAGCTAATGTTTATGTGTTTTTCCTAATCATTTTTATTTTGTATTGTTAATTGTTTCATTGATATTTTAGTGAATATTCCGCCCAACAGAGGGCGCTTGCAGTCCATAAAAAACTCTTTTTTGCTTCTAAAAAGAGATGTAAGAAAAAGGCTTCTTAAAAAAAATCTTCAAAAAATCTTAAAATACTCTGTAGTCAACGATAAATTTTCTTTTATCAATTGACATCTTTTCTACTAATTGTCGGCAAAGATTAACACTCCCGACCTTCAGGGTACCGAACGCGGGACCACCTGATTACTAATATGGCGCTCTTACCAACTGAGCCACGGAGAAACAAGTGAAATGCTTGTATTTACCTTAAAATAGAGGCGCATTGTTTAGTTGGTTGAGATTCACAAACGTACAGTAGTGAATGACAGTAAGTACATAAGAATTTGGGAAAAAGTTCATTAAAATTGCTGAATTACTCGCTTCAGGTCTTCGCTGCCATAAGACTGACTTGGCTGACTGACAGAGAGAGGCACAAGATTGCCTTCGTCCTTACCCTCAATGTCTCTGCTCCATGCCCCTATTGCCTGCGGCAACGCCTTACCCGTGGACCTTACCAATCTGTGTGTTTCTTAGACTACAGTTTCGAAACGGACAGTATCGAAAATACAAAGTAGCACTTTCATATTTAAATCGCTATTACATATGAAAAACAATATACGTATTATGCCTAGTATTTACTATAACACGTTACTTTCTATAATTTATTTGATTTATCCGATCGACTATGAAATAACAACAATTTCACGCCAAACAAAGTATTGCAATATGCTATGTGCTCTATTTCAATCGTATGAGACAAGTAATAACTTGTTGTTATATATTTACTACTCTTTTATTTAATTTATTTATTTAAATATTAATTTGAATTAGTCAAATATTCTAATATTCTAAATACACGTACATTTTTTTTTTTTTTTTCGATATAAAAAAATATTTATTTCTTTATTTACGGTGAATTAATTAATTAATTTTTGTGTAATTTGCAGTGCTTTTTGGCGAGCCTTTTTGTATAAGTGCCCGTAGAGCTTTTGTTTGCCTTACTTCGGACTCATCACAAGTTGCTGTAATCATTGGAGTTGGAAGTTTTATACTGGCAGTAATGGAATTACTAATAACATTCTGCATAACATTTATCGGAGCAGCTCTTTTTATGGTAATACTAAATTTTTCATTAGATGTTTAATTTAATTATTCGTTTACGTGAAAAATTATTTTTATTGATTTTACATCTGATATTTTCCAATGTGAGTAACATCTTTTCTAAAGCACGCAGTAAAATTATTCTTACTAATTTTTTAATACTTCAACTGAAGAAACTATCTTTTATTTTAAAAGAGTAATCATATTTTGACAGGAGACTTAGCGCTACATAAATAAACACAAAAATGATAAACAACATCTTAAACGCCAAAAATAATAATAAAGTTGCAGACAGCTAGTTATTTTGGTAGCATTGAGCGTACCATGATCAGTGCGTCAAGCTAATTGGTAGGAATCAATACCATAGGAAGAAAAGAGATATTGGGTTTGTGGACTTTCGGTAGAGCATAAAATATGGCACAATTATCCATGAAAAGAATAAGATGCGATTTAGTTGAACTCAAAAACAAGCAACAAGATTTTATAGAAGATTTAATTTTAGTAAATTCTTGTGAGGTGTGGTCACGGGAAAGAGGAGTATAGAGACCATCATTTATTAAATTGGTAAAACTGTCGATGTAATGTTTCTTATCTAAAATAACAATCTGTGCTCCTTTATCATATTTGGCAATGATAATACTGTCATTAGATTTTAAATCTTTCAAGGCGTTTTTTCCAGCAAAGGGAGATTAGTGTTCAAATTTTTAGAGTTGGAGTCAGAGTTATTCAGGATTAAAGGAATAGTCTTTTGTTTTTCTTTATTTCTGTTGGTCAGTGAAACAAGAATTTTTGAAAGCTTTTTCTATAAAAGCAATTACCTGGGGGAAAGAGTGTGATTAATAAATCGCAAAATTTGAATTAAGCTTAAGAACTGAGTATTGAATTTTGGAAATATGGAAATTTGTGTTCTAGAGAGAATGACAATAGCATTTTCATTAACATTAGGAAGGTCATTAGAAAAGGTTTCTGTGTGAACTAAGAAGGTGAAAGAAATTTTCATGTAGTTTAATCGAATGTTGCACTGATGACGGTTTTTCATATTTATTTTATAACACCATCAGAACAGGCTGGGATTTTGTTTGTTCTGCATCATAAAATAGTGTATATTAATTGTGTGACTATTAAATTTTTAAATACCACTACAATAAGCAAACACTAGTTGGCATAGGTGGACACTGCTCAGTTCCCCATAATCATATTTATGTTCTCATAAATTTCTAGTGCGAGACATATTATAATCATGTTAAGAGAAATGAATTTGACCAAAGTTTAACACAGTGACAGAAGGAAATCTTCTCCTAATAGACTATCCACCGTTCACTTTGATATATTTATGTTATACTAATCTATTAATTTATTTTATCAGGGTCAATTCCGGTGTTTAGTTTTCATGCTACTATTTCCAATGCAATAATCCTCAAAATTCCTATTTAAATGAAATTTTTTCAATTTCACTATGTTGATAAAATCTTAAAATTACGAATATTTCCTATTAGAATATTTGTAGTCAATCATGTTCCAACAAGTATCATAAATGTTATTTTGAAGTTGTCTGATATATTTATGATCCTCAAAATGGACGTTTATGCTCAATTTTTCTTTATTCAGCCATGTTAAGTAAATCGTAAATTCCAAATAACTTACGAATTTTTTAAATTGGAAAAATCCTAGTCAATTATATTCATGCCAGTATCCTAAATAACATTTCAAAAGTAGTTTGGCATCTTTACGACGAAAATATCCCTCGAAATTGACGTTTATGTGAGATTTTGCCTTATTCTGCCATGTTAAGAAATTCGTAAATTCCAAATAACTTGCGGAACTTTCAAAGTAGCATGTTTATAGTTAATTATGTTCATTCTGAATTCAAAACTGATATTTTAAAACTGTCCTGACATCTTTACATTAAACATTTTCTACTTAAGGGCCCTCTTCACTCACCGCCGCCGGAAGCCGATTCTAATGTTATTCTATGGGAAATTTTCTTTACGAATAACTTATTAAATAATACATATTTTTAAATTATGTTTTCACATTCTGAAAATTCCCAGCTGTTAAATTGACGGACCTTTTCTAAAAAAATTGTTTTTTAAATTCTTAATATTTTACTTTGAAGCTGCAAAATACGAATTTTCAATATGTGAATTTTTTTCATTTTGCAATTTCAAAATAAAATATTAAAAATTAAAATAATACATTTTTAAAAAAGGTCCCTCAATTTAACAGTTGGGAATTTTCTGAATGGGAAATTAGAATTTAAAAATATGTATTAGTTAATAAGTTATTTGTAAAGAAAATTTCCCCATAGAATAACATTGGCTCGGGCTTCCGGCGATGGTGAGTGAAGAGGGCCGTTAATGGACGTTTAAGTGAAATTTTGCAATATTTCCCCATGTTAAGAAAATCGTAAATTTATAATAGCTTACGAAGCTTTATAATTCGAATGTTGCAAATGAATAGGGTTCTTGCCAGTGTCGAAAGTAATATTTTAAAACTGATCTGACTTCTCTGCGACTATTTGTTCTTGAGATATCGTGTACACAGACTAACAAACTAACGGACTAACACACTAACAAGCTAACAAACTAACAGACACCCTAGAGACGGACACCATGAAAATTTTGTTATTTTCGGATTCCTCACACCTGAAAACGTGTAAAAAAGTCAAAAAACCGAGGTAGTTCCCCATACCTATAGTATGATGGGGAACTAACTAAAAAACTGCTAATTGTACTTTTTGCAGTTATTATAACCGTGCATATTAGTTCCCAAACATATTATAGGTATGGGGAACTTAGGTAATCGTGAAAATTTTCGACCTCGGTTTTTCCACTTTTTTACACGTTTTCAGGCGTGAAGAATCCGAAAATGGCAAAATTTGTGTGGTATCCGTCTGTAGGATGTCTGATAGTTTTTTAGTCCGTTAGTTTGTTAGTTTGTGTACACGATATCTAATGAACAAATGATCGCAGAAAGATCGGACGAGTTTTAAAGTATTAGGGTTACATACAAACGGAACACTTGCAACTTCTATGACGTAAATTTTGCAAATACAGTCGGCAACAAAAGTATCCGAGCACTAGCAAAAATTACTATGTAAAAAAAGTACACCTAATGCAGTTTTGTCAAATAAATCCTTGTCGAGTCTTGTTCTTAGGCAGTCAAAGAACATGATTCAACAAGGATTTATTTAACAACACCGTGTTAAGTGTGCTTTATTTACATAGGAATTTTTACTAGCACTCGGATACTGTTGCTGCCGGCTATGGCCATACATTTCGAACGCTTGTAAACGGCTTTGCAAACGGAAATGTTTCATTTGTATGTACCCCTTAGTTATGACACTGACAAGAACCCTATTCAATCGCAACATTTTAATTAAAAAACTTCAGAAGTTATTCAAAATTTACGATTTTCTTAACATGGGAGAATAGGGCAAAATTTCACTTAAACTTGCATGAAAAGAAATATTTTTAACGTAACGATGTAAGAACAGCTTTTAAATATCAGTTTTGATATCCGGATGAACATCATTAACTATAAACATGCGACTTTGAAAATTTCGCAAGGCAGAAAAATTCGTGCTCGATTTTAACCCTTTATCGGCTTATTGTATCATATCACAGAAATTGGGTTTACTCGGAAATAGATATAGCGATTTTCAAAAAAGTTTGTAGTTAAGTGTTTTTTGGGGTGCTTGGATTGACTCTCATCTTGACAAAATTGCGTTCACTGTTAACCCTTTATTGGCCAATGGCAACATATGGCAGAAATTGGGTTTACTCGAAAATGGTTATAGGGATTTTGATGAAAGGTTGGAGTTAGGTGCTTTTGGAGATGCTTAAACGATTGGAATTGTCCTCATCGTCGGAAAAATTCACGTTCACAGTTAAACCTTTAAAGGCCAATTACAACGTATGGCATGGTAGAAATTGGGTTTACACGGAAATGGAGAAAGTGATTTTGATGAAAGTTTGGAGTTAGGGATTTTTGATGAGAAAAAAACGATTGAATCTCATCTTAAGACAAATTCGCGTTCACAGTTAACCCTTTATCAGCCAATTGCAGCACAACATAGCAGAAATTGGATTTACTCAGAAATGGATATGTTATTTTGATGAAAGTTTGGAATTAAATGTTTTCGGGAGGGTGTTAAAATGATTAAACTTATCCTCATTTTCAGAAAAATTCGCGTTCTGAGTTAACACTTTTAGCGGCAAATTGCAACATAAAGGGCGCATTCGAAAGTATTTCCCGGTCACTTCCCGAGTTGGGAAATGACGTCACGCGGGAAGTTCGGAAAATTAGAACTACCATATAGGAGCCTTACGAAAAATGACCGAGATATAACTACTTCCGTGCACATCTCATCTTCCCGGGAAACAAATATATAAACAAACATGGCTCCTATATAGTAGTTCCACGGAATAGTTCTAATTTCCCGAACTTCCCGCGTGACGTCATTTCCCAACTCGGGAAGTGGCCGGGAAATACTTTCGTATGCGCCCAGTGCAGCAGAAATTGGGTTTGTTCGAAAAACGATATAGGAATTTTGATGAAAGTTTAGGGGTACATAAATGATTGGAAATATTTTCCTCTTCAGAAAATTTCGCGTTCGCTGTTAAACCTTTAAAGGCCAATTGCGATGTATGGCAGAAATACTGTTTACACGAAATTGGACATAGCGATTTTGATGAAAGTTTGGAATTAAGTGTGGAAACATATACGTGATGGGGAACTGCGCAGAGTCCACCTATGCCAACTAGTTTTATTGCATTTTCATGCTTTCAATGACTAGTTGTATAAATTTTATTACAAACACGATTTCAGATATTTTAAAATGTTTAAAATTGTGATTTCCGTGTCATAAAGTAAGTGTCTCTCCGAGGTTTGTTTCTAAATGCAGACTTGGAAATATCCCCTTTCCACTCGCTGCAGAATAACAAAGTAAAATAAAGTGGTGATTTGAAAAAAAAAATTAAAATAATAATAATAATAATATGGTAAGGCACTCACACGACTTTCTCTTACCCTGAAATTCAGTGCCATGAAGGCAGATTGGACATTAAGGGATAAAATAAAAAATACTGTTGTATAAACATTCGTTAAAAACAATTTAAAATAGGCTTCGGAAAAGCTTCATTTGGCAAATAATTCTGTTTGAGGGGGCTACCGTCCCCTCAATCCTTCGTTTTAATATTGTACTAACATTTAAAAAGAGTTCAAAAGCTGTTATTAAATTTAAGTGCTCATTAATAATAATAATGATCATCTTCTGTCAGGAACGATTCCGGTTTAGACCGCTTCAAAACAGAGATTTTTGATAGCCTTTTTTTTTTTTTTTTTTTTTTTTCCTTAGAAATGCTATGTATTTTTATTTTTATTTATTTTTTTTTTCTATTAATCTGCATAAATGTTACATCATTAGAAAGGTCTTTCTAAACTGAGCATTTTTTTGTGCTTGCACTTTTCCCTTAATCAATATGTAAAAAGATTTCAACGAAAGTTTATAACTACCATTGCAATTCTAAAATGCCCATGGAGGATAAAATTAAAATGTAATATAAAATTCAATCATAAAAATTATGGGCTAATAGTTATTACATCATTTTTTTTTGCAATCATGATAGTGTGCATATCTGATATAAACAAACAGTTGATTGTGACGTCATATTTATCAAATTAGTTAAAATAAATAAGGTTACAAATAAGGTACCTAAGGTTACTTCGTTACAAATATGGTACCTTTCATTTGGTACCTTATTTGTAACGAAGTTTTGATTAGATATTTTAGAATTAATTAAAATATGAAAATAATTTCAAAATTGGACATTTAAATTTATGTTTGCTGCCAAAAAATTTACCAGTTATTGTTATATATATATATATATGTATATATATATATATATATATATATATATATATATATATTTCTTTTTTTTTTTTCTTTTTTTTTTTTTTTTTTTTTTTTGATGGGGGAAGGGCATAAGATGAAATAATTTTTTCATACGAAAAATTAAAAAAATATTAAATTTAAATTTGCCCATGCATATGAAAAATACTTATTAAAACGAGTCGAAGAAGGAAACGAAATAAGTACTGAGTTATATTACGATATATAATATGATACGTTGTATTAGACCTATCGTCCTGGGTTAGTAGGTATTTTCGTTAAAAGAAATAGTTTGTTCGTTCGGTGCAACTTGCACATTAGTCCCGTCAGGTACAGCTTGCATATTAGTCCCGTCAGGTGCAACTTGCACATTAGTCCCCTTTAAATATAGTGTCCATGCAAAGCATTCGTTGATTCACTACCTTTAGTACAGTCAAATTAGACCAAAAAACACCAAATAAGGGAAAAAATTTATAAAGTTTTGAAACTTTTTAATAATATTCTTGGGGACTCTAGTAATGCAAAACAAAAAAGTTCCCCCTTCCTGGGGGGGAGCTTCCCCCCCATCCCCCCTTTTCCCCTTTAGACCATATAGTTCTTAAATATTAGGAAAAACAGATATAATAATTTATAAACGCTTGAAATTTTAGGATAACATTCATGAAAAGTCTAGTAATGGACAAGAAAAAAAAAATTTCCCCCTGTGGGTATTATAACCTCCCCCCCCCTTCCCCCCCAAAATTGTTTAGCTCCTTCATTTTTTTTTTTTTTTTTTTTTTTTTTTTTTTTTTTTTTTTAATGAGGGACTATAAAAGGATTATATTATAGGAATTAATATTTACAAAGTTATAAAATTTTGAATTAATACTCTTGACGGTCCCCCCCCCCCCCAAAAAAAAAAAAAAAAAACAGTGTAAGCTCATTGAAACATTGAGATAACACTCATGAATAGACTATTATTAAAAAAGAAGACATCCCCCTTCCCTGAATAAGCATCTCCACACCCCTTTCTAACCAAAACATACAGTTCTTTCAGATTATGAAAAATAGGAGGCTCTAAAGGATTAAAGATATTTATTACAGAGGTATATATTTATAATGTTCTGAAATTTTGAAATAATACTCTCGAGAGCTCTAGCAATGGAAAAACGAAAATTCCACACCTCTCTTCATCTGTGGGAGGAGGATACCTCTTTTCCTCCCGAATATTTACAACTTTTTCAGATTAAGAAAAACCGAGAAAATAATTTACAATGTTTTAAAATTTTAGGATAGCACTTATAAATTGACTATCAATGGAAAATAGAATAGGCCTCCTTCTTGGGGTGGGGTGGGGAGAGCTCCCCCCCCCCTTTCCTCAAAATCCCGTTTTCCTCTTTTCGATCTAAGGAAATCCAACCGTGACTTTTCATTTTTTCATTTTTTACACAAAATCGTTAAGTTTACTTTTACAAAAAATAATTCGTTTTTGAGACCTCGTATATAATATATGTTATATATATCATATATATAAATACGATCAATCTTTTCGGAGTAATTGGCAACGGAGAAAAAAAAAATGAGTACTTGATTTTGGTATGTTTTATATATTTTTTACAGATGAGAATAATGTACGCTCTTCTTTTAACTTGGTCAGATACAAAGAACGGATTTTAAATATTTTGAATTTGCTCAACGCTTAGAAATTTCTGGTATTGAAGCAAGCATAGCAAAAGATGATGCAGATGCTTTGATAGTTAGGAAAGCAATTGATGCATCTAATTTAAACAAGCAAGTCGTTATTGTTGGACAAGATGTGGACCTTATAGTTTTACTGATAGCACTTGCCTCAGAAGATAGGGACATTCATTTCATGAAAGAAGGAAAGGGAAATGCCAAAGCAAGATTTTACAGTTCCGAGGATTTGCAAAGTTCATCTGTTATTAAAAATGTCGAGGATTCTATTCTATTTTTTCACACAATGAGTGGTTGCGACACCACTTCGGCCATGTTTGGAAAAGGGAAAGTGCAAGTAAATCAATCGTTTAACCGATCTCACCACCTCCATGATGTACCCAAAGTGCTCAACGATCCAAGATCGACTCGTGACTCAATTGAAAAAGTTGGTGAAAATTTTATTAGTGAGATGTACTGTAAAGTTAAAAAAAATTAAATTAAATTAAATGAAAATGAAAAACGCATCTATAACTTCTGAAATGAAAAACTTGAACGATCTCAGAATTCAGTGTTTTAATGAATTAGTAGGACAGGCAAGCAATGCTGTCATCCTATCGTGCTTGCCACCTACCACTGATGCTGCATTTTCATCGGGTTTACCTGCAAGTACAGACGTGGTTGGAGAATAGCTTGGATCCAAAGACCTGGGGCTCTGGAAAGTATCTAATTCATACTTGCCTCCTGTATATCTAAGACAAGCGCCTGCTTCAGAAAGAATACTAAATTTGATTTCATGTGGCTGAGTGCAAGGTTGTGGAAGGAAGTGCAAATGTGTAAAAGCAAATTTATTGTGTAGAGGAATGTATAAAAATTGTCACGGGCAAACCTGCACCAATAAAAAACCCATTGATGAGTTTGAAGATGACTTTCACGATGAACTTGATTACTTTTTATTCGATGTTCAGACGATTTTGTTAGTAATAAATTATTGACTTACATTAAAATTATTTTATACATTTTACTTAATTATTGCTATATTTATTTTACCTAGTTATTACCTGAATTTCATTATTATCATTTCAATTTATTTTATTTTTTGCAATTTAGTAGCTTTTAAAAACTTAAAGGAAAAATAATTTTTCGTTTATGCATAATGAAGAGGACATTTTGTGCAGAATTTTCAATGCATATTTTTTTATTTATTTATTATTATAATAGTAGCTGTTTTTTAAACCAAATAATTTTGTGTTAATGAAAAAAAAGGAAAAAGGAAAACTTACGGAAAATTTTGAAGTAGTTTTATGGGGGAAAAGGGGAGTTGGAAGCTTCTCCGAAAGAGGGACTTTTCTGTTTCCCATTGAGATACCCCATATGATTAATGTCCCAAAGTTTTAAATCTGTATGCTTCTTTCTAACTATTTTTTTTAATTGAAGGAACTGTAGTATTTTTGAGGGGGGGGGGAGGGGGTCATCCTTCCTAGGGAAGGCTTTTTGTTTTCATTGAAACGTTTTCAAGCATACTATTTAAAAAATTTCAAAATTATATAAATAATTTCTATTGTCTTACTTTCAATGGATTATACAATTATGGGGCGAAGGGACAGGGGGAGAAGCTCTTGCTCCAGAAGAGGATAAATTATTATTATTATTATTAGACCACTCAACAATTTTGTCCACAAACTATAAAATTCTACAAATTATTTCCCCATTTGTTTTAATTTCAACAAATTATACGACTTTTTATTTATTTTATTTTATTTATTTATTTTATTTATTTATTTATTTATTTATTTTTATTTTATTTTTTTTTTTGGGGGGGGGGAGAAGGGAACTTTTGTATTTTCTATTATTAGACACTTCAAGAGAACTTTCCCCAAAACTAAAAACTCTTATATAATTTATTTTCGTACTTTTCTTAATTTCAGAGAAATTGAACTATTTTTTATTTATTGGTGGTAGTGGGGAAGGGGAGGAGGGAGGTGAAGGCGGAGAGTTCCCACTGCATGGTGGATTTTTTTTTAAATTTTGTATCCCATTATTAAGCGCCTCAAGAATATGTCATACCAAAATTTCAAAACTCTATTTAATCATTTTTCTTATTTTCAATACGTTATATAATTTTTTTTGAGGGGGGGAGGGAGGGAGAGAAGGAAGCTCTTACCTCAGGGTGGGAATTTTTTTTATTTTCAATTATTAAATTACTCAGGAATATTGTACCAAAATTTCAATACTCTATTAATTATTTTTCTATTATTTTTCTTTTCTTTATTTAAACGAATTATACAGTTTTTTTTTTTTTTTTTTTTTTGGGGGGGGGGGGCAGGGGTCGAACTCCCACCCAACGGTGGGGAACTTTTTTCATTTGCATTATTAGACTCCTCAGGAATGTTATGCCATAATTCTAATACTCGATAAATTAATTCCCTACTTTTTTTCTTCGTTTCAACGAATTATACGTTTTTTTTTTGGGGGGGGGGGGAAGCTCCCCCCTCAGAGCGGGGAACTTTTTTGTTTTGAATTATTAGACCCTTCATAAGTATAATCCCAAAGTTTCAAAACTTTATAAATTTTTTCCCTTATTTTTCCTAATTTGACTGTACAAGTTACCACTTTATATTAACTTCAAAATACAACATCTGAATTGCCTGAAATTTTTGTTTTCAAGTTATTCTGATAAATACATAGACAAAGATTAAACTTTAAAAACATGACTTCAATATTCAGGGAACCTCAAAACGTGTCAACCCCTCCCCCCGCCAAATAAATATATTTATAAAAAGGCAAAAAATTTAGTTTTAAAAATACCTTATTTACTAAATGGTGATGAGGAATTAATTTTAATTTATGAGCAGTTTCACTGAATATGGTAAAATATTAAAATAAAGCACTTCCACATTCAGGAAAAAAGAATATTTTCGCTTAACTATTGGCAGTTCTGTACATCTTCTAAAAATTATGCACAGACCACATTCTACACTTAAATTTAGTCCTATATTAATAACATATAGCACAGCCTGAAATACACTATTGACTACTAGTATTGACCTAGTATATAATAGTTCTTTGTGTAGCCCTGTGAACCAACGATTAAGGATTTTCATACAATATTCTACGTGAAACATGCTTTTATGACATATATATATATTCATTTCATTTGGTTTAGTGAGATGTTAAACTCTACTTACTTGCAATTTACCCATAAGCATAATATATTTGAATTATCTTGGACGTCCCTGTACACGAACCATTTGCTTGATCTCAACGAAATGTTTAGTGTGGCATTCCTATATGATACACATTTAGAATACCAAGTTTGGACTTCCTACTGCTATTTGTTCTTGAGTTATGCTGATAACATACACACAGATACACACACAGACCAACTTGTTTTTCGGATTTAGGGGGCCTCAAAACGTGTAAATGTAGCAAAAACTCAATTTTGAAAATTTGTCCCGAAAACAATACTTTCTCTACCATATAGGGGAGGGCGGGACACAGTGGACCTAGGGGTACAGTGGACCAAAGAAAAATCACATGGGAAATAGTAAGATAACCATTTTGAGCAGTTTTTATGTTTTGAGGTGCTCAAAGTAATTTTTTCACATTGAAGTTTTTAAAATTTTATAAAGATTGAACTAGTGACTATAAATACTATATAGCTATTAAAGGAAGGCAAGATATTGCAGTTTTTAAATTCCTAAAATTTATTAGCATATTTATTGTCTATATATTATTTTATTATTATTATTTGTTTTACTCTGACACGGGGCACAGTGCACCACCTCTATATGGGGCACAGTGGACCACCTTCCAGTGTGCCTAAAAGTACAAATTAGATTTAATATATTTGTTTTAGTTACATTTATAGATAGTTACATATTTAGTTACATTTTTAGATAAATTATATCTCAAAGTAATAAATATCTTAATGTTATAATAAAATAAAAATAATAATAAATTTCTGAAATAGTAAGTATTTGAATAGTAATATAATTTTTGTTAATATCTAAATTTATTAACTATTTGAATTATATAGTATTAATAAAAAAAATATCTGATTTAATAAATAGTAGGAATTATTTATTATTTTTGTTCTTTTTAAAGATCACATGTGAAAAGCAAAAGAAGTAGCTTAATATATTTTATTTAAATTTATCCTACAAATACAATGTAAATTAATTATACCTCAAATAATTACAAAAATATTAAATATTTGAATAGTAGTATAATATTTATTAATATCTGCATTAGGAAAATATTTGATTTATATAATATTAATAAAAGAATAAAAAGCAATATCTATTTAAACTTAATAAATTTTCTTATTGAGATTTGATTTCTTATTTGCTTATTTTAATTTAATTTTGGTTATTTTATTTCATGAAAATGCTAGAATTATGTTATTTAAACTAGAATAGTATAAGAAACTAATTTTAGAGAGAGAAAAAAAAAGTAATTTATATTAATTTAATATAAATAAAAGAGGCTGGTCCACTGTACCCCGGTGATGTGGCACAGTAGTTCACTTTGTGAGTGCTCACAATTTATTTTTTAGTTCATAATGTATTAAAAATATTGTTATAAAAAAATTAAGACATGTTAAAAAGGGCTTATAATTTATATTTTATCAAACATACGCTTTCGAAGAAATAATAATAAAAAAAAAATTATACAATTTTAGAAAAGAAAAATAAATGAGAAATTTTGTTAAGGAGGCATTAGTGACGTAAAGATGCATATACTTTCAAAAATTGAATGAAAAGTATTTTCTATTGTTCCTACTTAATTTTCATTATACTTTCTTCTATATATATAAGACGAAAGTCTTAAATTCGTGAGCATTTTCGATCTCCAATTTTCATTTGATTTACATATTTTGAGATACCCTGAACAAGATTTAATAAAAAGGAGACCTAAGTTAGTAAACGTTTTTTCATTGTATGTTATAGTAATTCATTACCATATAAATATCTTTAAAAAACAAAAAGAAACCGTAGCTAATGCATGATTATTATAAGCAGTTTGCATATTTTATCTGCAACTATATCAAATTTTAAATATTAATCCGAAATGTGTTGATTACTATTTTATGTGTTTATGTATAATTTCTGTTAATTTTAGTATAACTGATGCAAGTGAAAATTAGTAACTGTATCTTTTCCCCATAGAATATTGAAGATATACAGAATTTCTGGATTCCAACATGTGTGGTTCTAATTTTATCATATATTTGTTGCCACTGTTTCTTTTCTGTTTACGACGTAAGTACTGTAATTTAGCCTTTGAATGCTGTATGTTGCCTTTCGGTAACATACCCAATTTTATCTTCTAAAGTATTATTAAAATAATATCGAAACTCTAATTCCACACGTTCGTCGATCCGCGATTGTAATGAAATGCTCGCCCTCTGATGGGCTAAGGTGAAATTACAATTAACATGAATAGCTTTCGACTTTCGGCGAGACGCCATTGCTTGCCGATGTTTAGTTTCACATAAATTTATTGAATAAAAATGAATAAATCCGTTAAAAAAAGATAACACATACTGTTGTATGCTACAGTGTAACTCCAAAGGATCAAGAAATCCAGAATTAAGCTTCCATTTATTTCCAAATGACAAATTTAAAATTTCAGTTGCTTCGGCTAATGGAAGTAAAGAATTAATCAGATGATTTGAAACTAATATTTGTTCAGCTTCAGTTAAAAATCTACTTCCGATCGAACTTTGAATAAACTGAAATATTTTTTCCAAAAGCAATCAATTTTCCATGATGTAATGGCGGAGAAATTATAGCACGAATATTAAGTAGTAACACAAATAGAAAAATAATAAATACACGTGGCTATTATATTTACTAACAACAAAAGCTGAAAAAGCGCCAACTATCGATCATTACAAACGCGGATTGACAACAAATTACTTTTCAGCTGTAAGCCATAGTTAAAATAAAGTAGGTTTTTAAAGTATTTTTCCCATGACTTATTTAATAGAGGTAAGAATAAAACATTTTTAAATTGATTTAAAAAATAATCAGGCATAGGGTTAGATACTATTTGATTATATATTTTAATGTTTTTAGCAATTTATATTGTAATGTTTAATGGTGATTTCTTTTTAAATATTTTTCTAATATAAAAATTGAAAAAACACATTACTTATTTAAAACATGTAACCAATATATCAAAAATATGTAAAGTATAAATAACTACTTAACTTATTTTTTAATAATGAAAATTTCCTTAATTAAACGTTATAATTTTATCTCTCGATGTAATCTAAGTAGGCGAAAAATTGTAAACATAAATTATTACTTTTTAATTACTTTCTTCTGTATTCAGTCGAAGAAAATACTGTATTAGTAAAAATTTTCAATTTCCAGCTTTTGATGTGTTTACACATTTTGAAAACTCAAGAACACGATTTCACCAATTTTTAGAAAATATTAGTGTGGTGCATGACAAAAATTTTGTGACAGTTCTAGCTCAAGAAAATATGTACAGAATTTCGTACAAATTTATATGTTGTTGAGCCTTGACATAACCCATAACCTAGTATCTATCAATTTTAGGTGAAAACTGCCCAACAGTATCGTTGCCATCCATTTGTTTCATAATTTTTAATATGACAGTATAGGACAAAAATTCGTATAAATGTAAATAATGGCATTTATGCTTAATCACTATGAAAATAAAAAAAATATTTTTTGCTCTCTACTGTATTCAATAGTAGAAAGTATTGGATTTGTAAAAATTTTCATCTTCCTGTTTTCGACGTATTTACACGTTTTGAGAGGTCTAGAACACGATTTGACCCTTTTTAGAAAATGTTTGTCTATCTGTGTGTGTGTGACAAAAATTTTCTGTCGACTGTATATCAGGAACTACTACAGAGACTTGCATATGAATTTATATGTAGATTCACCTTGACCTAAATTAGTGCTTACCAACTTCTGGTGTCGACCGCTCAACAGGTGACGCTGCTTTACAGTGATTTCCGCAATTTAAGGGGAGACTATATCTCAGGTTCTGTTGTTCTTTACCGCCACTCCTTGTCGCGTAGAAGACCTGTCTCTAGCGGCCCTTCTAATTTTTTTTTTTTAAATAAACGTTCAGGAGGAAGGGACTAGCATAGCTAGAATTGCTCGACACCACTCCTGGAGTGGTGAGCGGCCCCTCCTCCCTGTTAATCCCCTGTTAATAATAAAAACTTTATTTGTAAGAAGGCCATTATGAGACATTATGCTGATTCAATTTGAGTGCTTACCGACCAGCAGATGGCGCTGCAAGGAAGGCTATATCTCAGGAGTTACTGCACAAAATTGCATATAAATTTATATGTAGATGGACCTTGACAAGAATTAGTGCCTATCAACTTTTGGTATCAATTGCTCAACAGGTGGCGCTGTTACACAGCGATTTCCACAGTTTAAGGGAAGGCTATAACGCAGGAACTATGCACAAAAATGCATATAAATCCATATATAATTGCAACTTGATATAAATTAGTGATTATCAACTTCTGGTGTCAATCACTCAACAGGTGACGCTGCTATACAGCGATTTCCGCAATTTATTGAGAGTTATACCTCAGGTTCTATTATGTATCATCAAACAAAACTTGATATGTGAGAAGGCCATTATAAGACATTATAATGATTCAGTTTGGATACTTATTGGCCAATAGGTGGCGCTGCAAACTGCAAATTTACTCGATAACGGGAAGGCTATATTTCAACTTCTATGGCATATAACTGTACGAAACTTGATATGTGAGATAACCATTATAAAAATTCATTTTTTTTAAGATATTATTTATATTCACCTTAAAAAATTCATTTTTTAATATGTTATTTATAGACAATAAACTGTCTTTCTTTGGATATTTAGTGTTAGTTCTCTCTAAAATGAAAATCATTTGCATTATCATGTTAGATAATTTTAATAAATAATAGTTTTAATAAATTATTTCCACTTAGTGAATTTATATAGGGAAACATAGAAGAAAGTCTCCTGGTGGTCAGAACATACTAGTTTTTAATAGTAATAAACAATTAGGGGGGAAATATAGATGTAGGAGCATCGCTTCTCTCCTTAAGATGTAAATTTTCAATGTGAGGTTGTTTTTTTTTTTTTTTTTTTTTTTTTTTTTTTTTTAACTCGTTAATACTTTTAATCGAGTCATAAACCTATCGTAATTTAAAACACAGTTATTTATATATTAATTTGAAACATGTTTTTGTCTGTATCCACTATATTGAGAGAACTACTTGGTGTAAAAATTTGGTTGAGGTGTCTAAAAAAAGGTCTTGGTCTGCAGATGTGCTATGAAAAGAGAAAAATAAAAAAAGTCGAACAGTTTCCGGGTTAAAAACACGTTTACGAGCTTAACTAAGCTCCAAATTATTTCACGGTGAAGAAATTGCACATATGGAGACTAGAGTCAAATACTAAAAAAATAACTTTCTGCGAATTTGGAATTTTCGATTTTAAAGGGGGAAAAAAGGGGGAAAGTAGATTTAGAGGGGGGGGGAGGGGGGGAATTAGTTTGAGCGGGAAATCCGTTCTAGACCAACACATGTAGCACCTCATTTTAAAGGTCTTGAAATTTAATGTCGATTGGGGATGTTTATATACAATATAGTGCGACCCCTAATGGTGAAAAATGGAACTAGGTGATTTTGCTGTAGACCCTATCACGTTACATCTTATTTTAAAGGTCTTGGTATTTCCTGATCGTTGGTGATGTTCGTACAGAACACACTGCGCCCCCTGGCGGTGGAAAGTGCAACTAAAGGATTTTGCAGTTGACACCACCATGTGACACCTTATTTAAAAGGTTTTGGAAATCCAAGGCGATTGGTGATAGAGGTCTTGAAATTTCATGTTGATTCGGGATGTTCGTATACAATATACTGCACCCCCTGGTGGTTAAAAATGGAACTAGGTGATTTTGTAGTAGACCCTATCATGTTATATCTTATTTTAAAGGTCTTGGTATTTCCTTACCGTTGGTGTTGTTCGTATAGAACACGCTGTGCCCCCTGTCGGTGGAAAGTGTAACTAAAGGATTTTGCAGTTGACACCACCAGTGACACCTTATTTGAAAAGTCTTGGAAATTCAAGGCGACTGGTGATGTTCGTATACAACATACTGCACCCCCTGGTGGAGGAAAGTGGATTTTGCAACGCGTGCGTAGCATGCATGCCTGCTGTACAGTGCAACAGTCACAGGCAAAGGTAACACGAGTCAGAAGTTCGCTCGGTTCAAGGTTCATTTTTGAGAATTTTTTCATGTTATTAGCGGCTTGTATATACGCTGCCGCAGGCACCGGGTCACGAGCCCGAGTTGCGTTCTGTTTGAGGTTTTTTTTTTTTTTTTTTTTTTTTTTTTTTTGTGATGCTTTCATTTAAAAATAGAAATTCAAACAAAATCGAGTTAAAGATATAAAACCATACAAATTTAAAGTTCATTCAAGGTTATTATCATGGGCCCGGGCATTGCCGGGCGGGTTCGTTTGGTTCCAGGTTAATTTTTTGGAATTTTTTTATGTTATTAGCGGCCCGCGTATGCGCTGCCGCAGACACCGGGGTCACAAGGCAGAGTTTCGTTCGGTTTGAGGTAATTGTTTTTGCTACAGCTGATTATTTTTTTCGTGATGCTTTCATTTAAAAACAGAAATTCAAACTAAATCGAGTCAAAGGTATAAAATCATACAAATTTAAGGTTCATTTAAGGTATCATGGGCCCGGGCAACACCTGGCGGGTTCGTTCGGTTCTAGGTTAATTTTTAGGAATATTTTTATGTTATTAGCGGCCGGCGTATGCGCTGCCGCAGCCACCGGGGTCACAAGGCAGAGTTTCGTTCGGTTCGATGTAATTTTTTTTGCTACAGCTGATTATTTTTTTCGTGATGCTTTCATTTAAAAACAGAAATTCAAACTAAATCGAGTTAAAGGTATAAAATTATACAAATTTAAGGTTCATTTAAGGTATCATGGGCCCGGGCAACATCGGGCGGGTTCGTTCGGTTCCAGGTTAATTTTTGGGAATATTTTTATGTTATTAGCGGCCGGCGTATGCGCTGCCGAAGGCACCAGGGTCACAAGACAGAGTTTCGTTCGGTTCGAGATAATTTTTTTTTGTTACAGCTGATTATTTTTTCACGATGCTTTTATTTAAAAATAGAAATTCAAACAAAATCGAGTTAAAGGTGTAAAACCATACAAATTTAAGGTTCATTTAAGGTTATTTCCATGGGCCCTGGAAACGCCGGACGGGTCAGCTAACACGTAGTCTTAGTATTAAACGAAATAGAAAATGAAAGATAGGAACTGTTTATTTGTACTTTGTAGAAAGTGATGTCATATATAGTATTTCTATTTATAAGCATTTTTCTGACTTTCTTTTTTTTTAAGTGAAATGTCGTAAATTATATTAGATGTTTTAACTTGAAATACATTTAAATAATGATGCTACGTTTTTTGAAACATTGCGGTCAATAAAATGATCATCGAATTCGACGGGTTCCAGCTAGTTGATTTTTTAATTGAAAAATATTTAAGAAAAAAAAATCTTTAAAGTGTAAATCATTTTCTCATATGTCGTCTATAGAGCACAAAATTGTCTTTCTTTCGACATTTAATATTGTATTTCTGTGAAATGAAAATTATCTGCACTCATCATGGAAAATAATTTTAATAAATAATTTGTATTGCAGGAAATTTTAAATGAAAATATTAAAGAAAATTTTGTGTATGTTTCTTATACACACTTTTTTTAATAACGTTTGGAGATGTCAAATAAAATTAAAGCCTAAATATTTTTTGAAAATAATACCCAATACCATTTGAAATTAATGCCTTCATTTTGAAATTATTGACGTACTGACAATATGCTTTAAGTGGACTTGGCACCATTGAAGGTTTTACATAAAAGCTTATATTTTCACTTAATATTTATAAATTGAACTATATTAGGTTTGTTCAATAAAATATATATTCAAGAAATAATTCTTATGGTTTTTGATATATTTTTTTACTGATTTGAAATCTTTAAATTACGTTTTCTCAGTTTGCTTTTTTTCTTATGAATTTATGATCTTCAAAATGCTAAAATTTCTATAGATATTTAAGAAAATAATTGATATTTGGATGCTTAATAGAACCTACAGAAAAGAATTAGGGATGGATTTTGATTAGTTTTTTGAGAAAAAAAAAATAAAAAAGTGCATATCTATGTAAAAATTGACAAATAAAACATGATTTTTTTTATGTTTTTATTTTTTTATATTTTTTTCTTTTAAAGATATTGCAAAATTCCTCCTTAATTCTTTTAAGTAGGTTCTATTGAATAACAAAAAAGTTATTAAGTATTCTCTTAAATACCTGTAGAATTTTTAGCATTTTTAAAATCATGAATTTATGAAAATATGCAAACTGAGAAAAAACAATTTAAAAATTTCAAATCTGTTATTTCAAAACCATAAGAATTATTGCCTGAATATATATTTTATTGAACAAATTTAATATAGTTCAACTGGAAATATAAGTTTTAATATGAAAGCTTCAGTAGCGCCAAGTCAAAGGTGCCAAGTCCCCTTAACAATGAAGTTTGCACGTCATATTTATGAATGAAAAAACTACACGTTCTTGTTTATATTACAAAATTAAATTAATATACAAGGTCCAGAAAACTACAATTGTTTCTTTCTCGAATAAGAGAAACCTCAAAATATAAACTAGTGCTGCAGCGAGAAGCACACTGTCCGAGTAACCGAGTACTCGGCTTTTTACTACTCTGCCAAGTACTGAATACCGAGTAGTTATACGAAAGAATAATTGTTGCACATATGAAGATTTTTTCACATCTTGAAAGTATAAAAAAGACTTTTAAAGACCAAAATTCAGTTAAATAGCAAACAGTATATTTTCGTGAAGTGTTTCAGAACTTTTTTAGTGTATACACACAATTAGGTTCATTGTTGAATTTGATACTTCCAGCTAAGTAAATTACTAAAACCATAATAACAGATGATTTTATACATAAAGTCTTTCTCAGATGCGAAATTATCATCCTATGTTAATTCTTAGAGAAAATAAAAGTTCCTGTACATTAATATTTAATGCAAGATGCATAAAATCTATATATGAAATGAGAACATAAAATAAATATTTTATCATTTAAAATATAATAGTTAATATAATATAATATTAACCTTTAGATCCTAGACATGCAAAAAGGTAGGTGATTTTGGGCCGTAATTTGCAAAACAATAGATTTGATTACTACAATAGATATTTCATAACATTTTAGCGTGTTTACTTATATATATATATATATATTCAAAATCAATCTTTTCTTACAGTTTTAAAAGTGTCTTACTTTTATCTCCAAAAATGCGTAACTAAAATTTTATATTGATATTATATACTTTTTTTTTTTTTTTCTAAAATATTTTATATTTGTCTATTTTATAGATGGTTTTATATACTAAGTTTATATCAAAAAAATATATAATACATACATACAAGATGGTTATAATTAAATTCTTATATCTAAAATGGATAAGCTCATATCATAAATTGTTTCTATGCCAAGTTTGGTGGCAATCTACTGGCCTATATTAACTGCAGAAAGCTGTTTACAGCAAAAGTTTGATTATAATGACTCTGTATTCGTATTTTTTTTTTTTTTATAATTTTTTAGTTTAGTTATTCATAAGCATATCTTATTTATGCACTTCTTTCAATAATGCATAAAAATAATGAAATTCTTACAACTACACGGTATTGTCCGAATACTTATTCCTAATTTGGCCGAGTAGACCGAGTACTTAGCTCTCGGTACAGCTCTAATTAAAACTATCAAGCTCTTTGATTAGAACCTATTCTGATGAAATTAAGTATCTCGGTGTCTATTTTGACTCCAAATTGAACTAGAAGAAGCACTTTAATTATTGTTTTGATAAGGCAAAGAAGGTGTTTTGCTTGTGTAAAAAGTGTTATTGGTAGAACTTGTGGTTTAAATTTTAAATCACAAAACTATTTTATAGATTTATAGGATGATTATTTGCCCTGTTGTCACTTATGTTGCCATTGTTCAGAAGTCTAGAACTTAGCTAGATTTTTACTGAAAGGGAACTAAGTAAACTTAAATGAATGGTTGGTATAGTTAGGACTGGTTGAGCGAGAACTATCTCTACGGCTTCTTTTAAACTTTTTCTTGGTTTATATCCCCTTTCTGTGCATATAAAAGCAAAAGATTTTATATGCATGTGGAGGCTTAAGTATTTGGGAAACTGACTACTTGTCCTGAAAGAATTATTAATGCGAGTTTCTTAGGTGTCCTGTTCTTAGCATGCCTAGTGATGGTATGCTCCTCGGGTGTGCCTTCGATATGCCGTATCAACTTCTTGTTCCAAGAAGGATGATTGGAATTATGTTCCTGTCCATGATAGAAGTTGTACTATACTGATGGCTCTAAAATGAACAAGAGTATGGATGCTGGTGTTTGTGTATGTTCTTTTGATGAAGGCATTAGTTATTTATGTTCTCTTGATATGTTTTTGTTATCTTTCAAGCTGAAGTCTGTGCTATTTTAATGTGTAGTAAAATTTGTAGTGACAAGAATCATGTGAACAGATGTATTCACGTTTAATCTGATAATCATAAAGCTGATTTATTTGCACGGCGCAAGAATGCGCTCAATTCCAGCATTGTTTAGGAATTTAATTCTTTACTTTACCAACTTCCAGCTAGTATTAAAGGCACTCTTTATTGAGTGCTAGCTATTCTGGTATTTATGGTATTCAGATAACTGATGATTTGGCAAGGAAAGGCTTTGCTACCTCCTTTGTTGGTTCAGAGCCGGTGATTCAAATTTTGCTAATCATACCAGGAGTAATGTCTATGATTTATTTAATTTGGCGTAATATTAGAGGCAGCAAAAGAGGCGGTAATCCAAGTGTTAAACACAAGGAACATTTTATGCTAAATATAAATGGCCTTAAAAAAAGTTATTGATTTTTTAACTGGATAGTGCACTTTAAGGAGACGCCTTATACTTATGGGTGTTAAGAATAACCAAACTTCTAGTGTTTGCTTATATAATAAACAAACAGCAGTACAAGAAGTATATTTAGCCTATAAGTTTGAATACTTGCGTCGGAATTTAATTGAACCCTAGGAGCATCGTGATATTCCTATTCCCATACAGTACAGAATGTTTCAGTTATGTTGCAAAAAGCTTACAATCTTTCAAAAACGTAACAAATTTAAGTATGCTCTCTGATACCTTTCTGAAACATTCGCACTTTCCGAGATTCCATCTGTTAAGTAATTGAAACGCTTCTGTTACGTATCCGATTTTTTGTTACGATCGCGGACATTTCTACGTTTTTGAAACTAATCGGAAACCAAACTAAACGTTTCGAAACTTTTCTGAAATATTTGTAATGTTTCGATGTTACATGACTGTTACATTTCTGGAACATTTTGTGCTGTTAGTTTAGGTGTCTGCTGAACTTTGCTTCACAAACAGACCTTTTTTAAGGACTTTTTGGGAATACTACAATAGACCTCTGATGGCAGGGTTAGGTCTCTTCGGAACCACATGTCTATTTCCACATCCCAGAAGTTTCTCCATGACTAATACCTGCTACTACATCTAGTATATTACAGACACATACGTGCTGTTTGTTACATAATAAAGAACTGTAATCAAGTTGTTTGTTTGTTTTTCAAGTCCTAACAATAAGATGTCAATGAAATAAGAAAAATATGTAAATTAAGAAAAAGTACAATCTGTCTCACGATAACACGAGACACACCAATTAAAAACAGTTCAGTGCGATTTCCAAAATACATAATATATATGATATATATGACAAAACTAACTCCAGATGTGAATAACGTAAAAAAAATCGTACAACGAGTTTAAGAAAACTATCGGGATAGATAGTTCTTCACGATCCAAAAAAAAGGTCTCCTTGGTCTCCTGACATGGACACCATTGTATTTCTTCCTTTGAGGTTATGTAAAGTACAAAATGTAAACTTCAAACGATGACAAAAACGAGACAATGAAGTGCAGGATAACAGAAACCTTTGCATAGATTTCTCAATAATATAGACTAACACATAGTCTGAACTGCATTATCAACTGAGTGGAACCCGGACAACGAAAATGTCACATGTTAAAATTTTATTGATAGTGTAAAAATAATAACTTGATGATTATACCTACATTTAGCAATAGAAACTATTCATCTATATGCCATACTTTGTGTTTTACAATGTTGTTTTGTCACGGCGATACTTCTGATACACCTTGTACAGTAGCAGCCATACTTCTTATTGAACTATTTTTATACCTAGGCCAATTTTAGAATAAATGTGACATTCGTATACTTTTGTTAAAATAATTACTATGTAACACCTAAAAGTTAATGTCTATACTTGGAATGGTCGAGGGGAACATAATGATTTTTCTTTTTTTAAATACATTAAAATTTTTTAGTAATGTAATTTTTATGCATGCACGAAAATAACAAAGCCATTACTTCAAATTATTGTTATGAATAATTCAACATTAAAACAGAACCAATAATGTTTCTGAGTTTCAGCTGAATAATCACTGCAAAATAATAATAATAATAATAAATAAATTCTTATTTCCAAAGAAATACAACAGCTTTTATATAAAAATGACAACTCGATATCACCTTTTTTCCAATAAAGTCCCAAATGATATGAAGCATTGCAAAACTCTAGACCAATTGCACTGAGAAAAAAAAAATATACTGCTTTCATCAAGAACGAATAAGTGATCATCTTCTAAATCCTTAAAATATAAATATAGATTTCCGAGCTATGCGTATAAAGCACGTCAATAAGCTGAATAGACGAAATGATCGAGAATTTCTAGTCTATACATTTCTAGATGGTGAGAAATTCTCGCTTGATTTTCTAGAATTGGGTCATAAAAAAAGATTATAGATGCTAAAACTCGCCTCTTGTATTCGCATTTATTTGCAGAGATTTTTAAATAAGTTTGATTTCCATAATACAGGCAAACAATCTAGAATTCTAATAGGGGTTTTCAGAACTTGCTAGCAAAGGGAGATAGAATTTATTAGGATGACGTGGAACTATTTTTACAAGAGCCACAATTTACATTCTAGATGTCAGTCACAGAATTTTTTCTCAGTGTGGTCTTATCTTGTGGTACAAGCGTTTGTTCAAATACCTGAGTTGTTTATGGTTAATGATTAAAGATTAATTTAAAAATAAGAAAGACTATAAGAGTTAGTAATATTCATATGCATCGTGTTATAGTAATCTTATTTATTTTGTGTTTTAATTTCAATAAATGCATTACATAATTGTTTATTTTAGATGACAATTGATACCTTAATTTTATGCTTCTGTGTGGATCATCAAATGAACAATGGTTTAGAAAGGCCTTATTACATGAATAAAAAACTAATGGTAATTAAATAATATGCTTCTTTTAATTGTAATTTTAATTTTAATTCACTTTGTATTTTCCTAAGCAGAACAAGTATCATGCATAAAATTTACGTGTGATTCAGTTTTCAAATGGTATGTATCTATCAAGCAATTTTTTTAATTTTTTTCAATTTTCGAACAAATATGAGTGTACGAATTTAGAATCATCTTAGTTTAAGACATTTCTCACTTTAAGGATCAAATCATTTTTATTGTTATTAATTTATAAAGAGAAATATGCTGATCTAACAAGGTAAAGCTCATTATAAGACAAAATCATCAAACATCTTAAATTTTCACAGAGGAAGCTTGTGTGAAGAATCTACAATAGAAGAATTAATAAAAATTAAGTATGATCGGATACAAATTGTATTTAAATAAACCTCATACACTACTGAGAAATTTAAAAGTATTTCTATCGATCTTAATCAGCAATGCACACCCAGGGGGGGGGGGGGATTAAATTACTAAGTATGATTAGTTGACGTTATTTTGTTGTTATAAATCAAATTTAGAAGTAAAAAAATAAAACAAAACACGTTGTCAAGAAATTTACGAAATTTCAACAACATTTCTTTGTATTTAACAAACATTTTTGTTTAATTTTACTACAATTTTCGTGTATTTGATTCATTCCAATTTTTATTTAAATAAATAAATAAAAATTAATTATTTCTTAGAATGAAAAATATACACAACCACAAAAACGTTAGTTGTTTGAAACACGGTTGAAATAGCGCACTAGCATATTATAATGCTATATTTGGTGTGAAATTTAGGCTGTCATTTTATGGTCGCCAGGATACATCAAATAAAATATAGGAATTAACGTGATAATAAATACTATACACAGTACGTATAGTGTTCGTGTATTAAATGTAAAAATGCTACTTGATTTTTTTTTAATACTGTCCATTTAAAAACTGTCATCCGATAAGCACTCAAATAAAAGTCCATAAGTAAGTCGTTGACGCAGGCTATAGAGATGCGGACCGAAGATCTTGCGATTAATGAAGACGCTGCCGAAGGCAGCAGGAACCTGAAATGAGGTTCTGAATCATTTCAAAGTATTTACTTTTCAATTTTTTACTGTAAATCGGTATAAACGGTAATGATAATTTTTATTTTAAATCCATTTAAATATAGTGACCAGCAAAGCGGGCAAAACCAGCTAGAAATATATAAAAAGTCGTGATATATTATTAAAAATTTTTGTTGTGAAAAGAGTTGATTAAAAACATAAAATTGCAATTATTTTTTAATACTGCATTCATATAACAAAAAAAAAAAAAAAAAAAAAAAATCATTAGCAACATTCGAAGTTTGATTAGTAAGGCGTAGTTATGCAAATGAAGCAGGTCAAAGTTGTTATCCAGCTCCTGCTTCATAGATTTTTTTTTTTTTTTTAACACTATTAATATTTTATTTATTCTCTGGGAGTGAAGCTGACTGACTGAGTATTCAGTTATATTATGGGTTATATTATGGGATAGTAAAAATGCTCGAAGTACATTTTTATCTTTTGTTTTTTACAATACAAAATGTTTAGTATATTATATTGTGCTTATGCAATTTTTAGACAATATATAGGAATATACATAAGCAATAATATTCATATTTTTCCTTTAAAAATGAAGCTATAAAAATAGTTATTCTGAGTTTCGTTTTTTTTTTTTTTTTTTTTTTTTTTTTTTAATTCGAAAAACAAAATATATTTTAAAGTTTCATCACATATGTTTTCAATATACTTTAAAAGATAAACAATGTAACGGCTAGGTACAGTTGAAAAGTGTTTGTAATCTATAAAAACAGCGTGATTTGTTTTTTCTTGAATGTTTTTCCTCAATTTAAATCCTATATACTTTATCTGGACACTCTAAATATATTTTTACTAGGAATTAATAAGTCTGAAATCCTGGGTCCAGGGGCTGGGCAGAGTGCTCTTGGGGGTTATTCTCTAGGGTATCACTTTTTTGGATGAAAATCGGAACCAACACTATTTTTGGAAATTCTTATGTAAAATGACCTCCTGAATTCGAATATGGAGGCCATTTTGCCTTATCACCCACCGTTTTTTAGGAACGCCCCCCCCCCTACCTTTATCACTTTTCTGTAATTTTATGGCTATAAATTTGATTTGTAGGGAAGGAAAGGATTATTTTAATTGTTAAATATCTTCTGAGTGGCTACAGAGTTGGAAAATTCTAATACATGAACATTTGCAGCAAGAGGAAAATTTAGGGCAGGATTTGCTACTGAAATTATATATTACATTTATTATATTTTATTTATGAATTATTATTATTATTTATTATACATTATATATATATATATGTATATTTTAAAGTTAAAATAATTCTTTTCCATTCTCCAAATCAAATTCATGGCCATAAAATTCCCGAGAAAAGGGTGGGTGATTGGGCAAAATGGGTGTCATGTTTTGATTCAAGAGGTCATTTTACATAAGAATTAGCAAAAAAGGCATCAGGGCTCGATTTTGTTTTTTTCAGCACAATGTATTCTAAAACTTATTATTAACGAGAAAACAGGATCGCACCTAAACTTTCTTTATTTATTCATTTTAAATTATTCACTGTGGTCAGTAATGGCTGCCCAATAAATAAAGATGATGGCATTTCAGACACATATCAAGTGCGTGAAATAATGGATCGTTTAAGATACTTCAAGTTGTGGAGTTTGCGTTCCTGCAAACTCCATCTTAACTTACTTAATTAGATTACTAAGAGAACACAAGACTTTAAATAACAATAATTAAAGTTTATTTGAGCAGATCAATGGGAGGGCGGCCTGGTACTAAAGCTTAGCTCAGTCAGCGTTTTACTTAATCAAAATATATGAATCAACAATTTAAGTAGATAATCTTAAATATCTCACCACAGCAGATAGTCGAAGGTGTAGAGACGATTGCACTCGTACTTCACTAATACGGCTTCACTATGGGTCGGAGGATTCCCTTCGGACCCAACTCGAACTTCCCGAAAACTAGTAGACACTCACCAACACCCAACGCTACTTAACTTCACGCCACTAAATCTCCACTACTCTACTTCCGATATTCACCAAAATAAGATTCATCACAACCACTATAATCTCCTCCAACATCCACACCATCTACTAAAACCATCTCTATTTTTATACTTCTTCCTACACCCTCCTTTCACTACATTTCAATCCGTACTTTTAAAAATCACTTCTAATTTAACTAATATTCAAAATCTAAGTCTTTTAATGCAGCACCCTGCCGACACAAAACTATCTCGACCTCAACCGTCACCGAGCCACTGGCGACGGAGTGATTTTAACCGTCCCCACTTCCTACTTTGCTGGATCCAGCTTAATTGAAACAACTGTGGTGACGTTCTAACGTCTCAACCTCACAGTCCCCCTCCAAGAAAAAAATTTAGTCGGGAAAATCCCCAACGGGTTTGATCGATTAAATTTAAATAGCTTCATTCCATCTCTAACTATCTCAAATCTCTGAAGTGTGAGTGCAGCCGTCACTTAAATTTTAACCGGGTGAGAAAAACTTAAAAATTTGTTAAGTCCCTGAGCGAAAACTCGGGGACGCAAAAAAAATTAATTTAAAATTTTAAATAAAAGGCGTACATTTACCCCGAGAACTCCGGGACTCTGACTGAGCTAAAACCAGGCTTACAGTAGGATTTACACACGTCTCCCTGTTAGGCCAGGAAGGCAATATATTAAATTCAAACTTGATGTTGCGTGTCTTTACATAGTAAGTCGCTTGGGACCAATGCAACATTTAAAGTTTGTTATAATCACAAGAATAATAGTTCTTTTTAAAGAAAAACATGAGAAAATCTTTATTAGTAGGAGTGTACTGGCTGGACTGGTATCTGGAGCTTTACGTCTGCAAGGGAGATGACTAAACGAAGAATAGGATGAACTTTCTTCATACTAGAGCAGACGTCGGAATGGGCAGGCTGTCCACATCCAGAAAAAAGAACTTTTTGACATCAAATTAAGAGATCTTTCACTTCAGATAAAAATACTTTTAACATCAGATTAAGAGGAATAGTCCATCAGAGTGTGTCTGAAATGGGAAATACTTTTACAGTATGCATAGTAAAAAAAATAGTTAGAATTCATCTCTGGAAGAAACTGAGACATGTTCGTCTCTATTAACATAATAGATAGGTTACATACAGAAATATTTCTCCCTCCTTAGCTAAAGCATAAGCGGAAAAAACTGAGTAGTTAGTCTTTTTAATGTTATATAGTTAAACACGATTTTTATGCTTATAGCTAAAAAAAACATTTTACCCCCTCTAAAAGTACATACAGATAAACTTTTAGACAAATATTCAAAAGTTTTACAAATACAAATATGCAGTTTATAAATACATCATTTATAAAAATACAAGAGAAAAAGGGGGGGAAATTTACAAAGGGTCCAAAAAAAAACAGTTTATATTACCAGCTTTCTGCAGGAGATGGCTACAAGGTAAAAGAACTTAATACATACATAAAATAGATATTTAAGAGAGAACAAAAATGTTGACATTGAAGCAGAACATTAATTTTGATTTGAAAGTTCATGGCTAAATTAAATTTTGTATTTTTAGTTTGGGAAAGTCCATAACTTTCGTAAGAGTTCTTAAAATATAAAGTCCCAAAAAGGCTTCAAGGTACGTCGAACATTTTGTACAGCTCTGACAGAAATTCACTTGTAATAGAAAAAAAAATAGAGAACGGTATCACCTGATGTGAATTTGCAGCTGTAACTTCAGCAAGGTTAGAGGTCTTGGTGAATGTTCTCGATGTACTCGTCAGCTAGGCCACAGGGTTGCAGGCTTTCAGACCGGGGTCTAGGGCTATCCCAAAAGGCTTGTACAAAGGCTTGCTCGGCAGGTGATTCATATGGCTGAGCCTGTTGTCGGAGTCTGGCTTGACGCCGAGTATTGAATCGGTGGTGTGAAGAGAACTCGTCTTTGCCGATCGAGTCAGGAGCTGCTAGGAATTTCTCCATGTGCCGTCCTCTAGCTGATGAAGAGGGTGGAGGTCTTTATCGAACCCTTGCCTTTCTCTTAGGTCGGAACGAGTCGGTGTGCACTGAATCTGGAACTGCTAGTACCTTCTGTGGGCGATGTGTTCCAGAGGACTTTGAGGAGGGGGCTTGTGGGCGTTTTAAACCCTTGTTCCAAGCATTTTTCTTTTTAATCTGTGGTATAAAAGAGCCATTAGTAAAAGAATAGTCGCGTTTGCGACCAGTTTGCCTAGGAAATTTCACATTAGAATGGTTTGATGACCCACTACGAGCTCGCTTTTGTGTGACGGGTCTGCTAACATTAGATTGGTCAGCGGAAGTGCCCTGAACAGATTGTTCGGGTGTTGTAGGAGTAGGTAGTTCATCAGCTGTACAAGAATCAGGAGCACTAGGCTGGGGAGTGAGGTTAGGCGTAAGGACGGACTGTTCGTCAGGTGGGTTTGAACCCGGCACGCGATCACTATCAAGAGTTTCAGTATATGATTGAGTGCGCTCTTTAAATATTCGGACCTGATCAACATTAATGGTCGTTGGGGTGCCGTTAAAATCAATTGTCAAATTATTATTTTCTATCTTTAAAACAGAGAAAGGCCCAATGAATTTTGGCCCAAATTTAGCTACTTTAGAATCTTTTTTAGAGCTAAGAAAATGTGATTCTAGGAGTATTTTATCTCTCACTTTTACTTCTAAAATTCTACGTTTTAAGTTATAATATACAGCCTGCTGCTCTTGAGCTTTTCTCAAATTTCTCTGAACTTCTGGTAGCAATTCTTCAATATTTCGCGTAATAAATTAAGATGCGTTTTGCTGTACTAATACCAGTTTTTGAAAGGGGGTCAGAATCTTTCTGACCAAAAACAATTCAGCGGGAGTTTTTCCTGTTGCATCACTTACCGCTGTACGAATCGCATAGCCAAAATGATAGAGAAACTGATCCCAATTTTCATGATTTTGACCAATGAACGTCGCAATCATGTTAATTAAAGTTCTATTGACACGTTCGGCCTGATTAGCTTGCGGCCGATATGGAACCGTGAAGACATGTTTAATTTCGAGTGTATCGCAAAGTGCCTTAAAAACATTACTTATAAATTGAGGACCATGGTCCGTTACAATTTGAAGGGGGGCGCCGTAACGAGAAATATAATTATTAAAGAAGGCAGTGGCCACTGCTTGTGCCGAAGCTTTACGTAAAGGCACAAATTCAACCCATTTACTAAAATAATCCACCATAACTAACACATAACGAAATCTATTTGGTTTAGAGAGGGGGTAAGGACCGATTAAGTCGAGTCCAAGAATTTGATTTGGAAAATCAACTTTAATAGGAATTAATTTACCGGCCGGCTTTACATTTTTATAATTATATTGTTGGCACAAGCGACAACTCGAAACATATTCATTAACAAACTTCCTCATTTTAGGAAAGTAACAGGCATCTTTGAGCTTTTTATAAGTTTTCCTAATGCCAAAGTGCCCCGAAATTGGAGAGTCATGAAACTCAAATAGGATGGCTTGACGAAGAGATTGGGGAATTACAACTCGTAATTCGCCATAAGATGATAATAATTTTGAATAAAAAAGCAAGCCATCGATTAAAGAAAAAGATTGGGACCAGTTTAAGGCAATGGCTGATTCAATTAATGAAACTGACTCAGGATCTTCTAAATACTTATAGATTAATCCAAATTCGGGATCATTTTTTTGTTCTTGGATTAATTGCTCTCTCGAATTTAACACAGATACTGGCATAAGCGCTAAAGCTACTTTTTCCTGATCAGATACGAATTTATTGTTTAAAGTAGTGACTAGATTTGTAGAAGCACATGGGTTAACTTGTTCATTTTCAATTTCCTTTACACGAGTTTCAGTCACGTCTACTAATATTTCGGATTGAACCGGTTCAGCCTTGAAATGCGAATGATGAATATATGAGGCTTTAACAGTAGAATTTAACTGATCATTCTTTTCATTTAAAGCAAGGGATTGATCTAACCCATTAGATTCAATCGTATTTTCTTGAGTTTGAGTAGTACGTGAAAGAACGTCAGCTACGATATTGTCAGAACCAGGTCGGTGTTCGATGTTTATATTAAAGTTAGATAACTTAAAAGTCCATCGAATCATGCGAGGGGAGAGATTCTTTCCAGTTGTTAACCGAGTTAATGCCGTATGATCCGTAACAACTGTTACTGGAAGTTGCGTAAAATATAAACGAAATTTTTGCAGTCCCCAAAGCACTGCTAAACATTCACGTTCAGTTACTGGATAATTTCTTTCTGCAGTGTTAAGCGTACGGGACGCATATGCTATTGGGCGGCCTTCTTGGCTTAAAACGGCACCAATGCCGTACGAAGAAGCATCAGTAGCTACTTGAAATTTAATATTATAATTAGGATGAGCTAGTACAGGAGGAGCGCTAAGTATAGTTTTTATCTTATCAAATGCTTCTTGTGCTTCATTTGACCAGTGAAATTTAACTCTTTTCCTTTTGAGTTTAAAGAGGGGCTCGCATATGTGAGCAAAATTAGGTATAAATTTCCCATACCAAGCACACATGCCTAGAAATCTCGAAACTTGCTTGGAAGTTCTAGGAGGGGGCATGTTTAAAACTGGCTGAACTTTTTCATTATCTACAGAAATACCAGCAGGCGTTATTTTGACGCCTAGGTACTTAATTTCCTGTCGTGAAAAATGGCACTTAGAGGAATTTAAAGTTAATCCTGCATTTTGCAGTAGAGTAAAAACAGTTTTTAAATGATCTAAATGCTCATTGTAAGATAAGGACGTGATTATTATATCATCGAGATAAACATGTACAAATTTATTCAAAACAGGTTTAAGAATAGTTTCCATGGCTTTTTGGAATGTCGCTACAGCCCCTGAACATCCGAAAGGCATTCGTTTAAAACCAAACGTGCCGTTTTTAGTTATAAACGCTGTTTTTGATATATCAGCGGGTTTCATTGCAATTTGAAAATAACCTGATGTCAGATCGAGAGTAGACATAAAATTTGTCGTTGTTATATGTGCTAACAAATCACCAATTATAGGCAAGGGATACTGAGGATATTGTGTAATAGAATTTAGCCTACGATAATCGATTGCAAATCTCCATGCCTCAGGATCACTAATAGGTTTACCATTTTTCTTACGACATAAAACAACAGGAGATGCGTAAGGAGAAGTTACAGGCATAATAATATCATTTTTCAACATTTTTTCAATATGCCAATTTATAATATCTTGTTTGGCTTGATCATAACGATAAGGCTTACTAAAGACTGGTTTATTAGTTCCAGTGTCAATTTCATGGCAAACAACATGGGTTAAGCCAGGTGTCTCAGAGAATAACTGTTTAAACTGATTAAGAAAATTAACGAAATCAATTTTTTCAATATGAGTGAGGGCACTTTCCTCTAAATTAACAATTAACTCTGTCGGCTCGACAGGTTTAGAATTTGACTTAGAATCATCAATATGTAAAGATTTATTGGCAAAATTAATTTCAGCATTATTTGCTTTCATAAAATCTAACCCTATAATGCAGGGATGCTGAAGATTGTCGATGACATAAAAAGGCCAATTAACACTTAAATTATGAGTTTTAACATTCAGGCTGACTTCGCCTCTATTAACACAGGACTTGCCTTGAGCCGTTGTAATATTTAAATTTGTCCGCTTTAAAGGTTTAAAGTCAAAATACTTGTTATAAGTTTCATATGCTAGAAAGGAGCGTTCAGCACCAGTGTCCCAATAAGTAGGTATGAAAATATCATGAATTATTGCATTTAAATTAGGAAGGTCCACCGGACTGATACAAATAGTGTCTAAACATATGGAGGTGGTTGAGATATTCAGTGGCTGTTGACCCTCCTCACAAGAGCCACTTACTCGTTTAACTGACGACTCTGGTTATTACGAGAGTTACGGAAATTTCTGTTATTTCTATCAGCTCGAGAAAAGTTTTGAGACTGATTTTGATTAGAATGATCGTTCCGAGAATTTTGAAAGTTATTACGCCTTGGCTGCGGCGATTGACGTTTTTGTTGATAGCGATTGAAATTTTGAGGGGGGGTAAAATTTTCACGCCTAGAATTTTGCATATTTCCATTACCCCGTTGGCGATTAAAGGTGTTTTCCGCCCTTGGAGGGTGTCGTTCTTGATATTTAGCTAAGATTTGAAACAGACTGTCGTAAGAGGTGACAGGTTTCAGATCAAGGTAATCTTGAATAGGAATAGTCAAAAGCGGGGTTATAATTTCCATTGCAGCGGCAAAAGATAAAACTAATTCCAGCTGCTTTATAATGTCGAATTTACGTAATAAAAATGTGGTGGGTTTGTCATAAAACGACATCTTTGTCGTATAAAGTTCTTGACGGAGTTTGGTTTTATCCACAATAGAGGAGAATGAATTTTTAATTTTGAGCTTCAAATCCTCATACGTGGGATTTTGGCCTAGAGCTCTAGAGGCAATGGTGTCATACCAGATTTTAGCATCTCCTTTTAAGGAGTATTTTAATAAATTAAATTTATCATCCTCGTCAATTTTACATATATCAAAATACTGTTCAAGATCTTCAAAAAATTTAAGTACATTGTTTGAGCCATTAAAATAAACTCGAGTGGGGGGGGGGATGTCGAACTGAGTTGGGCGCCACTGTGGAGTTTGCGTTCCTGCAAACTCCATCTTAACTTACTTAATTAGATTACTAAGAGAACACAAGACTTTAAATAACAATAACTAAAGTTTATTTGAGCAGATCAATGGGAGGGCGGCCTGGTACTAAAGCTTAGCTCAGTCAGCGTTTTACTTAATCAAAATATATGAATCAACAATTTAAGTAGATAATCTTAAATATCTCACCACAGCAGATAGTCGAAGGTGTAGAGACGATTGCACTCGTACTTCACTAATACGGCTTCACTATGGGTCGGAGGATTCCCTTCGGACCCAACTCGAACTTCCCGAAAACTAGTAGACACTCACCAACACTCAACGCTACTTAACTTCACGCCACTAAATCTCCACTACTCTACTTCCGATATTCACCAAAATAAGATTCATCACAACCACTATAATCTCCTCCAACATCCACACCATCTACTAAAACCATCTCTATTTTTATACTTCTTCCTACACCCTCCTTTCACTACATTTCAATCCGTACTTTTAAAAATCACTTCTAATTTAACTAATATTCAAAATCTAAGTCTTTTAATGCAGCACCCTGCCGACACAAAACTATCTCGACCTCAACCGTCACCCAGCCACTGGCGACGGAGTGATTTTAACCGTCCCCACTTCCTACTTTGCTGGATCCAGCTTAATTGAAACAACTGTGGTGACGTTCTAACGTCTCAACCTCACAAAGTGTCTGAAACATGTAAGATGCTTTTATGCATTTTAATACTGAACACTTCATTTCAGACATATTTTTGCATTTTGCGACACACACAGGCGCTTACAGTGCATGCTCGAACAACTGAGAATTCAACTAGGAAGCATTCACATAGGAGGCGAGAACATTATCAATAGAACACCGATTCACATATTACTACTGTTACTTGGTATTTCACAAGAATTTTTATACAAAATTAATTATTTTACAAAACATTACCTTACAAATTATTAAGTAACAAACTTCGTGGTGTATTGGTATAGTTCTCGCCTCCAACTTAGATGGATCTGATTCCTGGTTGGTCAAAAAGGACCATTTTATTTAATGTATATATATATATATATATAGTATATATAGGGGAGACCGGGACACAGTGGACCAATTTTATACTCTTAATTTATTTTCACAAAAATTAGAAAAACAATGTACTTGAAAAAAAAAAAAATATATATATATATATATATAGGAAACAATCTCTAAGCCCTTCTTAACATGTCTTAATTTTTGTATAACAATATTTCTAATACATTATGAATTAAAAAATAAATTGTGAGCACTCACAAAGTGAATCACTGTGCCCCATCACCGGGGTACAGTGGACCAGCCTCTTTTATTTATATTAAATTAATATAAATTACTTTTTATTCTCTCTAAAATTAGTTTCTTATACTATTCTAGTCTAAATAGTATAATTCTAGCATTTTCATGAAATAAAATAACCAAAATTAAATTAAAATAAGCAAATAAGAAATCAAATCTCAGTAAGAAAATTTATTAAATTTTAATAGATATTGTTTTTTATTCTTTTATTAATATTATATAAATCAAATATTTTCCTAATTCAGATATTAATAAATATTATACTACTATTCAAATATTTAATATTTTTGTAATTATTTGAGATATAATTAATTTACATTGTATTTGTAGGATAAATTTAAATAAAATGTAATAAGCTACTTCTTTTGCTTTTCCCATGTGATCTCTAAAAACAAAAAAAAATAATAAATAATTCCTACTATTTATTAAATTATATATATATATATATTTTTTATTAATACTATATAATTCAAATAGTTTATAAATTTGGATATTAACAAAAATCATATTACTATTCAAATACTTACTCTTTCAGAAAGTTATTATTATTTTTATTTTATTGTAACATTAAGATATTTATTACTTACAGATATACTTTACATTATATTTTTATCTATAAATTTAACTAAAACAAATATATTAAATCTAATTTGTACTTTTAGGCACACTGGAAGGTGGTCCACTGTGCCCCATATAGAGGTGGTCCACTGTGCCCCGTGTCAGAATAAAACAAATAATAATAATAAAATAATATATAGACTATAAATATGCCAATAAATTTTAGGAATTTGAAAACTGCAACATCTTGCCTTTTTTTAACAGCTATATAGTATTTATAGTCACTAGTTCAATCTTCATAAAATTTTGAAAACTTCAATGTGAAAAAATTACTTTGAGCACCTCAAAATATAAAAACTGCTCAAAATAGTTATATTACTATTTCCCATGGGATTTTTTGGCTGCATACAACTAGTGCTATGCTGCCATACATGTGTATCCATATGAACTAAAAGAGTTGAATATTAATAGATTTAAATAGGGGTGGTCCACTATGCCCAGTCCTCCCCTATATAGATAGATAGATAGATAGATTTAACTTTACAGCTCTTTGTGCTGTAAAATTGTTTGAGAGGTTTTTTTTTTTTATTATTATTAAATGGCTCGCCTTCAAATTGCAACTATGCTTTTATTTACAACACGCTTGAAATTTACCGCACAAAAAATTGTCCTTTTTTTTACCCGCATATTGTGATGTATTCTAGCAGGTTCTTTATAAAATGTGGAGAGGTATGTTTCACTACTACACTGGTGTTCAAAATTAAAGCAACAACCTGTTTTCTCGTTTTCTTCTTTTGCGCATAATTTTTAAACATATAAACACAAAATTTGTAATTTGTATGGCATGGTTATCATATCATTAATCGAATTTTATATAACTTTAGAAAAGCAATAATTTTTAAGCTAATAATTATTCGATTTTTCTCAAAATTAAGTTTTGAAAAAAAATTAAAAATTTCAACAATTTTAGAAAAGAAAACATAATAAAAAATGGTGTTAAATGATGCATTACAGATAGATGATGACGCACATGCCTTCAAATGTCAAACTAAATTCCGATTTTTCTTTTTGTATTCACTTTTCTTTCACATTTATAACGTACTTTTTGAAAAAAATGTAATTACTAATTTATGAATTATGAGCGCCACTAGAATAATAACAATGTCTATAAATAATTTTATAATGAACGTGTTATCCAATTTTCATGTTTGTATGCATATTTTTTAAAATATTATTCAGATGCGGAAAGCAGAAAAAACAGAAAAGTGAATACAGGAGGAACTAGTATGTTGTGGCCACCACAAGACTTTCTTCTATATTTTCCTATATACATATTCAATCAGTAACAATATTTAAAAAAAAAAAAAAAAAAATTACGATTTTTTTCTAATTTTTTTTTTTTTTTTTTTTTTTTTTTTTTTTTGGTAAAAGTAATACATATTCAAACAGTAACAATATTAAAAAAAAAAAAAATCCGATTTTTTTTTTTTTTTTTTTTTTTTGTTAAAAGTAAAAAAAATCGATAACTTTGTTTTAAATTATCACAGATTTATAGTTCAACCGTCCGTTTAAAAGGTATTGACGAGATCTTTCGAAAGATACCCATCTTGAAAATTTATCAGGGGGGGAACCGGTGCCCCCACATGCACAAACTTGTTTTCGTAGTTAACTACTGCTATTATCAATAATTCATATTAATTTTACAATCACAAGTTTAAAATAACGCTCATTATGTACATTTATACGAAATTTTGTCCTATTCTGCCATGTTAAAAGTTTACATAAAATGCGATCACAGCGCCATCTGCTGGGCGATTGATCCCAAAATCTAATCAGACCCTTTCCATGTCAGGGTCCAACTATACACCAAGTTTGGTTCAATTTCATTCATCGGTTCGTGAGATACGGTGTAACATACGAAATTTTGCGATCACAGCGCCACCTGCTGGACGATTGATCCCCAAATCTAATCAGCACCATGCCCCGTCAGGTTCCAACTATATACCAAGTTTGGTTGAATTTCATTCATTGGTTCGTGAGATACGGTGAAAAATACGAAAATTTGTCCTATACTGCCATGTTAAAAATTTACATAAAATGCTATCACAGCGCCACCTGATGGGCTATTGATCCCCAAATCTAATCAGCACAATGCCCCGCCAGGGTCCAACTATATACCAAGTTTGGTTGAATTTCATTCATTGGTTCGTGAGATACGGTGAAAACACTAAACCACAGACACACAGACAGACAGACACACAGACAGACATTTTTTAAAAACTATCAATTCGTGTTCAGGACATCCCAAAACGTGTAGATCCGTCAAAAAACGGAGGTCGAAAATTTTCGCGAATCCAATACTTTCTCTATATTACATATAGAAGAAAGTAAAAAACCGGTTTTAATCTAACGCCTGCATATAGTATGTGCATCTTCACCTGTCTGTAATGCATCCTTATGCAGTGATGCCAGATTGGGGATTTTGTCCCCATTTTGGGGATTTTTGAGGCTTCTGGGAACAATTTTGGGGACCAAATGTTTGTGGGGACTTATTTGGGGAACTCTAAAATTTTTGGGGACAAATCTGGGGAGTTCTTCAACTTTCTGTCAATGTTGGCAACGTGATGATTTATCCCTACGACTAGAGACTTTCAATAGCTTTATTGTTATTTGGGGATTTTTTTCAAAAATTGCCTTCATTTGGGGAAAAATCTGAGCTTACATCCACTTAAATCTGCTTGATATATATATATATATATTTTTTTTTTTTTTTTTTTGAAAAAATTTTTATTTTCCCTTTTTAGTAGAAATCAAGTTGGGGATGTTTTGGAAAAAAAACCCTGATTTGGGGAAATTTTAAGACCTGTTTGGGTAAATAATTTTTGACCATCTGGCATCACTGTCCTTATGACCATTTTTCATTCAGTTTTCTTTACTGAAATTGTTGAAATTTTTCATTTTTTCCAAAGCTTATTTTTGGGAGAAAAAAAGGAATAATCATCAGTTTAAAAATCATTACTTATGCTAAAATTATGTAAAATTCAATTAATGATATGATAACAAACGTGCCTTCCAAATTTTATGTTTATGTGTTTATTTGTTTAAAAGTTATAATCAAAAGAAGAAAATTGGAAAACACGTTGTTGCTTAAATTTTGAACACCAGCGTATAAAATAATCGGTATTTTGTTCGTGAGTAATTTCGTAAGAATGAGACTGTTAAAAATATGATATACCTGTACGTTTTGTAAAATATGTATTTTAGAAAAAAAAAAAAAAAAAAAAGGGGGGGGGGGTTCTCACGTTGTTAGACAATCACTCAGGTTTTCAATACTTTTTTCACTTTTTTTTTTTTTTTTTTTTTTTTTTTTTTTCAAGTATGCAAGAACAATTACACAGTTACACAATACACCGAAATTGAAGCTATAAGGCACAAGACAAAATTATATTTATTTTCTTTTCACAATATCGATATGCTGTCTTTTTACAAAAATAAATAAGCAAAGATTCTGTCCTTGGTTATTACGTATTGATTTGTGAACTTCATGAGCGACCCAGTTAGGTTTCCAAGCAATCTCATTTCAAGTGCAGAATTATGAAGCAATAGCTTATTGTAGTCCAAAAAGTAGTTTCTCTTGCGAACGTTGATATTAATATTTAAGCATTATTAAATTAACTTTATTATTTAGGATTTTGCTATTTTTATTTTAAGGGGTGTTTGGTTTTAAAGAATTTTGAAACTGTATTCGATTTTGATTATTATTTAAGCAATTGATTTCGAATATTTGCAATAACATTTAATTTTTAAATTTATTACCTATATGCATTAATAACTGCCGTTTTAATTATATTTTTTATGCGTAAACTAATATTCATATATGAATAAAATTTAAATGCATATTCTATTTTTTCTGTATTTGAAGAGTAAATTCCAAATTATCATAACGAAAATTTTCATTATTTATTCATTTATAAAACTGATTTTGTTTGTAATATTCAGTACTTTTTTTTTTTTTTTTTAATCAAATTAATATTTCGAGGATTACTTAAGTTACAAAATATCAAGCAGCTATATAACACAAAAACGTGTAGAGTGTACATGTACAGTTATATTGCTTTCAACGTTAAAACTAATGGGCAATTTCTCAACTTGTCAAAAGATGTGATTGCTATATTGTGATTGCTATATTAGGCTTAAAGTTTAAAAATCTTTTAATGTGATCTAGTTTAAAACATATAAAATATGTAATAACCACCTCCTTTATTTAAAAAAAGAAAGAAAGAAAAAAAAAAGGATTCTTTTAAAAGATTGTAATTTATTCAAAAATATTGAAAGTATTTTTCTGCAGAAGATTCCTTTATTTTATTTATTATTATTATTATTTAATTGGAAGCATGTCATAACAGAAAAATTATATTTGACACTTCGAAAAAGCAAAAGGAAGATACATTGTCATCTGTTGGTCAAGACATTACACTGCTCGGCATGAAAATTGCCTCTGACACCATTTCAGCATATTCTTATATAAAATGACCTCCTAAATCCGAATATGACGCCCATTTAGCCCTATCACCCACCGTTTCTTAGGAATGGCCCCCTATTTTTATCATTTTTTCGTGATTTTATGGCTATAAATTTGATTTTTAGGAGGAGGAGGATTATTTTAACCGTTAAAATCTTCTGAGGGGCTACAGAGTTGGAAAATTCTAAAACATGGACATTTGCGACAAGGGAATTTTGGGAGGGCATTTGCCACTGAAATTATGAATTACATATCTTATATATATATATATTATGTGTTATTAATGTGATTTTTTAAACTTCATATTTTTTTTGGTTTTAGGTAATTAGGGTTTTTTGGTTTTTAATTATTTTTCATTCTTCAAATCAAAATCATGGTCCTAAAATTATGGAACAGAGAAAGAAATTTAGTGAGTGAGTGGTGTATCTAGAAAACGGTGGGTGATTGGGCAATATGGGAGTCGTATTCCGATTCAGGAGGTCATTTTACACAAGAATCAGCAATAATAAAATCAGATCTCAAAAAAAAAAAAAAAAAATAGATTTTTTTTTTTTTTTCAGAGCAATGTTATTTGAAATTTATTAATATCATCATCAAATATACTGACATACAGAATATTCTAAAATATCCCTTACAGACTTATTGCACTGGTCTCTTACACTATGAACAACAAATTTTAGTTCGAAAGTTGTTTCAGGATATATAATCGTATGGGACAACTACATGACAAAAGCGCAAAATATTCAAAAACATATTTACATTGTTTTTTTGTTTTTTTTACAAAAACGAATATGAAAATACGTGACTCAAATAAAACATGTTAAATCGACACGTTTGTAAAATTCCGTCGATACTTCCCAAACGTCCTTTAAAATATCTGTGCACAAATTTACAAACCAATTAAAAATGGGTATTATAAATTTGTGTCCAGGCCGATGAGATCCATGCCAATGTTATGTCATGTGCATCTCACATACCTTGGCTTCAAACGTCTTTCAACAGGAAAAATGTAGAAGCTACAGGTTTGCACGGTTTCGGGCTTGAATTTCTCAATTTGGTTTCGGGTTAATCCGGGCACCCCCCCCCCCCTTTTTTTTAAAATTATTATTCTTTCATCATTGGGCTGGACCTGGATTAAAATTCGTATCGCCTCAGAATTTATTTTACCACTTTCCTTGTTAATTAACGAAGAAGGTAAATGATAAAACATTTCTTTAGTCCTTTATTTTACATAATTTTATAGACTAGTGTGTTACATGAAATTTTGACTTGTTCAAAAGTGTTTATAACTTCAAGTTGACTGTCTGATTGTTTATGTGTTCGTGCTCTGATTTCCCCAAATATTTTTAGTATGTCTCAAAACTGATAAATGTTATTTAAGGTCAGAAGTTTAAGTGTCAGAAATATAAGGTTTCTTATTTAAAATGATATGCATGTCGTTACTAGTTTGCGCACATGTACAGTCAAAAGAAATTACGTTACTGTCTACGAGATTTTTCTTTCCTATTTTTTCAAGATCCTAGGGATTATGAAAGTTATTTTTTAAGCACTTTTTCACTACTTTCCAGGGCACTGAAAGTAATGAAATTAGTATCATTTTTTAGATGTGCAAAAGCATCTTTTTCATTGAAAATGGTTGGAATAGCATTAATGTTCTGCTTATATAATCGCATAAAGGGATTCACATAAATTACGTGATATAAGTGGAAATGGTTGAAAATAGAGTTTTAGTAGTATTAAAAATATTTTGTACCATCTTGCATATTTTGATAAATATTATAATGTTTTAGGTTTGCCTTTCTGTCTGTCTGTGTGCCTTCTGACCATCCTTAATAAGGAAATTTGTTTATATGTAATGGTCTTCTAAAAGATCTGTAGTTTTGTTAATGAATATTCTACTGCTTGGCAATATAAAACCTCTCTCTCTCTCTTGAAGGGGGGGGGGGAGCTCGGGCCCGATTTTTTCAGTTTTCGTCTGAGCTGGACCGGGACATACATTGCAATTTAAAAAAAAAATAATATAAATAAAAATAAATAAACGGGCTAGGTCATTCCCGAGTCAAACTTCTAAAAATCATACCGAGCCTCAAAATTTCGGTCCGTGCAGACCTCTATCAGGAACTGAAACCAAGGATTGCGGTGGCATTAGCATTGTCACTGACTCAGCTAGAAAGGGGATGTTTGTCCCACACATATCTGTTGCGGCATATGTTATGAAAATTTCAGCTTAACTTATATATGATGAATTTGTCGAAGCAATCGATGTTTTGCCTGACATCTGTTTCAGAATTGTACTCAGTATATAGGAAGACTTGTCCATTTTCATCGAAGGCATCCTAAACGCAATTCATATATGTCAATTCTGAGTTACTGAATTGATTCACAGTTAGAATAAAAATAAAAATTAATTTGAAACTGTACCTGGAGTTTTTCATTCACCTTCAGTAAATAAATTATTCATAAATTTTATATACTAAATTATCCGTGTGTATTCCTGTGTGTGATTTACTCGGGAAAAGGCAGCCATTAGAATGACTTTTCCCGAAAAAAAAGCCTCACTTTTTCCCTCTCGCTGATCAATTTATGTCTTATGACTATATCTATGGTCGCGGATAAATTAGCGCAGTGTTTCCAATTCCAAAATAATAAATGAGACAAAAGCAGTCTTTAAAAAATGGGTGCAAAGATCAATTTTAAGTTATAAACTGCAACAACAGCTTTACTTAGGAAAACAGCTCAACATATTCCCCTAGCGGTAAATTTTAGATTTTTTTTTTTTTTTTTTTCCGGAATCCTTCGTCCCCCGTCCTCGTCTTGTTTAATCTTTCTTACAAACTTTGGTGTCATTTTTGCAATTAGATCTCACTATTGAATGCTATAAGCACTGTCAGTTTAATTATCGCCGTCCTGCACATAAATTTTTACGTGGCTAAACTTCCTAGTGTATACTATATAAGCGTTTTAATGTTGAACAAACTATCAGATATGTAATATTACATTCATTAACATGTAACTTAAATCTGAACATTGTGAAAAGTATGTACTTAAAAAATACTAGTTGGCTTCACCAGCTAGCTGGTCAGAGACCCATGAAAATTTTTATCAAAAAACATGCTCTTGGGCGCCTGCGGCGCCAATCGTAATTTGTTCTCCGTAAAAGCCGCATAATATTAAAATATTAAAAATTCAAATATTTTTAAATAAAATCTAAACGTAGCTCCAGTTCATTGTAAAATACACTCAAATCAATGAAAATCAAATAAACCAATCAAATCTCTCGTAATTCCTCATAACGTAGCTCTAGTTCAACGTAAAATACGCTCAAATCAATGAAAATCAAATAAACCAATCAAATCTTCCTTAATTCCTCATAATGTAGCTCTAGTTCAACGTAAAATACCTCATAACGTAGCTCTAGTTCAACGCAAAATACACTCAAATCAATTAAAATCAAATAAACTATTCCAATCTCTTGTAATTCCTCATAACGTAGCTGTAGTTCAATGTAAAATACACCCAAATAAATGAAAATCAAATAAACCAATCAAATCTCTCCTAAGATTCTCCATTCTGTGTCATTACAGAAATGGGAAGTTTTATTTTCATAGTTTTATTAATTAGAAGAAAACTAATTAAAAATTCGAAAATCTGACTACGATGTGCACAATGACCCTACGGAGGGCACCTTTGTGTTAAATCACGTGACTGTCCGAGCTACCGTTTTCGAGAACAGAGAAATATACATATATATATATATACAAATATTGCTCACTTAATAGTATAAGATATATGTAATAAATATGAAAATCTAAAACTAATGTTGCAATTCCTTTATGGCTAGAAAAAGTGTTTCTTTCTTATTTTAATTGTGAAAATATTTTTTCCAGATTTTTTTGAATGATGAAAATGACAGAAATTCAAATGAAATGGGTCCTAGTAGAAATGGAAATGGAAATAACGTGCAAATCATCGCCTGAACAAATCAACTGTAATTATTATTCTACTATTGGCAACTTTCAAATCATCATCAAATAAAATGGGCAGTCTCCTTTTACCTTACGATGTTTCTTTTTGTGAAATTACCTGAAATATCTCTGTTATCTTTATGATTATTAATGTTATTGTTGTTATTATTATTGTTGTTATGACTGTTGTTATCTCTATCATTACGGTAGTCAATTTTCGTTGTTCTTTTGCGATAAAAATGAGATAAACAAAATGGTTATCCGTTCTCAGTTATTACAGTTTTTTGAAACTCCATAACCTTAAATAATTAACAGTGCTATTTTAAAAAATAACATCTTTAATCAATACAACTATATTCCTTTCAGGTAATCTTTTGTAGGAAAAAGTATTACACTAGAAAAAAAAATAATAATAATGATTTTCAATATTATTGGAAGTATTCAAATTAATGTTAAGTAGTTTTATAATTGTTATTAAAATAATCATAACAGCCACCAGTACATTCGCTTTGCAAAACAATTTTCTGAAACTGTGAAAAACAATGATATACGAAATATCATACTTAAGGAATACTATTAATTTTTATATTATTTAACTTTTCATGAATAGAAAATTGATAGCGATAATCTTCGTACAATGTGATATAATCTTATTGACACTATTGTTTATACTGTGATTAAAGTATCTGTTTGCATTACTGGTATCATTATTTTCTTCTCTGCTATTATATTTATTTGTCGAAAAAACATATCGATAGCTGACAATAAATATTTTTTCTACAAATAACGCAACTGTGTGTTGTTAAAAAAAATATAAAGCATTTCGATCAATATTGATTAGTTATTAAGAACGAACAATCTTTCCAACAATAAATGTCTATGTATGGAAAAATTATTTTCCACAATTATTCATTATCTAATGTTTTGTTTTGTTTTTTAAATTCCATTTTCAGATTCAGAAAATTAATCACCATTAAAATAGTACTTCAGATTTTTTTTTTTTTTTTTTTTTACGCTTTAAGTTTTTAACATTTTATTTTCGAGTTAAAAAAAAATAATAATAAATAAATAATGGTAATAATAATAACTTAGAGCATTTTACAGCTAGAAAATCTGTATATATATATATATATATATATATATATATATATATATTATATATATATAAATTACGTGTCACGATGTTTGTCCGCGATAAACTCCTAAACTAAGGAACCGATTTTAATGAAATTTCGCACACTGTGTGCAGTTTGGTCCAACTTGAGAGATAGGATAGTTTTTATCTCAATTTATTGTCACAATATTTTTTTATTGCAATTATTTGTTAATTATAGCTCTTTGTTACAGTTGCTCCAAAATATCTGTGAGTTCCATAAGTTTAATTGTTGCCAAAAAAAAAAAAATAAATAAATAAAAAATAAATAAATAAATAAATAAATATGAGTTCATTTTCTTTCGACATAAAAATAAATACATTTAATCAAACGTGACCGTTAAAAAATTATAAAAAGTTAAATGATGCATCTCACGAAAATTGACGTCATAATCAATTTAAAGATTTTATACACATTGATAAAGTGCTAATGTAGTTCTAGCATAGATATAGTAATATATATAGAACTATCATCCCCATGTTATCGTACAAAGATTTTTGATGCCGAAAAAAAAAAAAAAAAAAAGCTTTGGAATCAGCCATTAAGTGGTATTGAAAAAAAAGAAAGAAAGAAAGAAAGAAACAAAGAAATATGAATTTTAAACTGTATCTGGAGTTTTTCATTCACCTTTAGTAAATAAATTATTCATAAATTTTATTTGCTAAAATATTCGCATGTATTCTCGTGTGTATTCACTCGGGGAAAGACGGCCATATTTTGGTAAAAACGTCGTCTTTTCCCAAGTGAAAAAGAATCACTTTTTTCTCCCCAATGATCACTCTATATATACTATACTATATCTATGAGTCCTATACGCAAGCGAAGTGCGACTCACTGACCGTCTGTGCAGCCAAGAAAAAGATTTCCTAGGTTAATCGCCCATTAGATTTTTCGGGAAAAATTATCAAAAATCGAGGAAGTTTATTTATCGATTTTAATCCTTATATTCGGGTATAGATATGTATTAGTTATCGCGTGAGTTAGATTGAGTTATTTTGCTGTCAAATTGACAAAATTTTAATTTTAAATTTCAAAACTCTGTCGTCCATGTTTTTTTTATTTTTTCCGTATTTGTCGATCAAAAGCATAACACGAAAATATACATGCCAGATGTATGTATTGTACGAAATGTAATATGTATTATTCATTGTACGTATGTATGGCATGTAATGTGTATTGTACGAAATATTGTTTCATATTATGCATTACTCTTTTAATATAAGTTGTTAAAATAACCATGATTTTTGAAAGGAATTAAATATTTTCGCCAGGTAATTTTACGATATTCTTTTTTTCGCCAAGGATGTCAGAAATGAAATCTATTCCACTGCAACATATTAGTATCTTATATTAGATACGTTATTTAGACATTTGAGAACAAATTTGACTTCAAAGTATGATAGAATATTTATCATTTTCCTTTTAATTAGTATATTATTAGTATATTAAAATTTAAAAGCATGGTATATAAAAAGTTTTTTTTTTTTTTTTTTTTTTAATCTTACAATTATTTTTATCTTAATCCTCAATGTTTCCCATCTTTATTAACTTGAATTTACTATTAAAATTTTTAACATACTCAAGACCTTCTCACCACTTCGTTAAAATATATTAAACTTTTCAAAAATCTTTTTCTATTTAAAATGATACAAGTATTTACTTTAAATGTCCAATATTTCATAAGATGTCCTATTTTAAAGTTTTAAAATATTTATCAAATTTACTTATATTTCTGGTTTAGCCATATTGTTTTCCTTTTTATAACTACAGCTGTTGCCATCTTTAAAATATTTAAAATAATGCGGTCATTTTATAGTAAAATTATCCATTATAGCATATATTATATTTCACTCCTCCATAAAAATTGGTTTTAAAATCGTCTGCTTCTTTTATACTTTTATTTTAATAGAATTTTAATAAAAATTAAATTACATATTAGTCTTTTTAGCATTTTAATCCAAAATAGCTTTAGACATATTATATTTCACTCATCCATAAAAATTGATTTTTTAAATCGTCTGCTTCTTTTATACTTTTATTTTAATAGAATTTTAATATAATTTAATTTATACATTAGTCATTTTAGCATTTTTATCCTTTAAGTAGCATTAGAAATAATATAGATCACTTCTCCATTAAAATTTATAAGACCCTACAGTAAAATTAATTTGTGCTTAATATCAACTCTACGAAAATTTTTATCAATCGCTTCCAAATTTTGACCTAAGGTTCAAATCTCAATCCTGTGGGTTTTTACATCGGCTACAGCTTTTTCGTCTTAATATATCGTCTTAATATTTCTCTAATTCGTAAATAATAATTTGACTGTATTATATAGTTTACTGCAATATAATTCAACGTATAACTTAGTCACAGCAACGCGTGGCCGGGTCTGCTAGTAACATACTAAAATAATAATAATAATAATAATAATAATAAAATAAAAAATAAAATTGATAACGAATACTAATTTAATAGTAGTGATTTTTCTAAATATGAAAATCCAATTTTAAACTAGTATGTTGTGGCCACCAGAAGACTTTCTTCTATATTTTCCTATACAAATTCACTCAATAACAATATTGAAAAAAAAAAAAAAAAAAAATCAGTTTCCTTTTTTTTTTTTTTTTTTTTTAATTAAAAGTAAAAAAAATCGATAACTTTGTTTTAAATTATCACATATTTATAGTTCAACCATTCGTTTTAAAGGTATTGACGAGACCTTTTGAAAGATACCCATCTTGGAAATTTACCCCACCCCGTGGGGTGCTTACCCCCAGGGGGGGGGAAGCGATGCCCCCAAATGCACAACATTTTTTTTCCTAATTAACTACTACTATTATTAATAATTCGTATTAATTTTACAATCACAGGTTAAGAATAACTCTCATTATAAACATTTATACGAAATTTTGTCCTATACTGCCATGTTAAAAATTTAGAAAAAATACGATCACAGCGCCTCCTGTTGTGCGATTGATCCCCAAATATAATCAGCACCAGTTTATGACAGGGGCCAACTAAATACCAAGTTTGGTTAAATTTAATTTTTTTTTTTAATTACGATTTTTTTTCTAAGTTTTTTTTTTTTTTTTTTTTTTTTTCGTAAAAGGTAAAAAAAAAATCGATAACTTTCTTTTAAATTATCACAGATTTATAGTTCAACCATTCGTTTTAAAGGTATTCACGAGACCTTTCGAAAGATACCCATCTTGAAAATTTACTCCCCTCGAGGGGGGACATCCCCCCCAGGGGGGGGTTGACGAGGCTCCTACACATACAAAAAAATTTTCCCAGTTGACTAACTCTATTAAAAATAATTCTTGTAAATTTCATAATGATTACTAAAAAATAATTCTCTTTATGCACATTTATACAAAATTTTGTCCTATATCACCATGTTAAAAATTTAGAAAAAGTGGGATGGCAACGCAACCTGTAAGACAATTTTTACCAAAAGTTGATAGGCACTAATTTATGTCAAGGTGCAACTACATACCAATTTGTATGAAATTCTGTGCAGTAGTTCCTGAGATACAGTTGCCACAAAATTTTGTCACTCACTCACACACACGCACGCGCACGCACACACACACACACACACACACACACACACACACACACACACACACACACACACACACACACAGGCAGGCAAACAGACATTTTCTAAAAATGGTCAAATCGTGTTCTACAGCTGTCAAAACGTGTAAATCCATCAAAAACCCGAAGTCGAAAATTTTTAGGAATCCAATACTTTCTTCTATTGAATATAGAAGAAAGTAAAAATACATTAGGCAATGAGTAGTTCTGAAAACAATTTTTCCCATAAGATAACATAGGCCTTATCTGTCGGCGAGATTAGGTATCGTCCACTCTTAAGTTTTTCATTATTATTGTTTTATTATTATTATTATTTATTTATTTATTTATTTATTTATTTTAACCATCAATTGTATATTTTAAAAGCATCTTTGTAAGAACTGTATGCATGCTAAATGTACTAAAAGCTGTTGTAATTTATACATGTAATTACTACATAGATTTTATCACTAACGCGGGGTATATGACTAGTTTAACATATGAATAATGTCATTGTTATATAGCCACGATTAATCTAAATGGTATCTATCGTCTCCCCGAAATTAAAACATTTTCTTTCGATCAAAAAATTTCCGAATCTAATACCCATTGATTATTTAGTAAATGAATAGTTATACAATATTATTTAAAATATTAAAGCGTCTTATCTCAACAACTCTCTGGAAAGTAATACATATTTGCCTTTAAGTAGTCAAAGGGTTTTAAACTTCAAAACAAAATCGACTTTTTAAAATATACCTACAAATATTGAATTGCAAACAATTCTGAACATTTTTATGCCTTATGCGTACTTTGGTCAAAAGTCATGAACCAAATAGTAACTAATATCAAGACGGAACTTATTAACCGACTTCAAAAAAAAGAAGGAAGGTTCTCAATTCAAACCGTATGTTTTTTTTATGTTTGTTAGCTCATAACTTCTGAACGGATACTCCGATTTTGATACTTTTTGTTTTGTTGAAAAGGTCTTGGTCTGACTTAGGTCCCATTGTAATATCTTTACGATCTAAGGAAAATACAGGGTGCCTAAAAAAGTCAGTCCCAACTCTTTTAACTGCTAAACGGCTGCAGCTATAGTGACATAAATGGTATGCAAGTATAGCAAAGTGGCCATGCAGTACAAGGTTAAACCGCTTGCAGCGCCACCTGGTGGAAAATAGAGGAATTAGTGTTCCTATCTCGAAAACGGTTCTAGAGAAAAAAGTTAATTACAAAATTGAAGAGTATAGACATTCATGCTAGCGTTCCTATCTCGGAAACGGTTCAAGACAGGGGAAAAAGTGAATTATAAAATTGAAGAGCATCATCGATTTAGTACGAAAAGATAGTTTAGACATTGATGCTAAAAACACAATGTTAAAAATGTGCATTTGTTTGTTCGCGATTTCTTACACTATGCACACTTGAATTACGATGAACACTTTGCAGCGTTAGCGGATGACACGGATACACTGTGGTTCAAAGTACTGGTACTGTAAGCGGTCACATAGATTAGCTCAAAGTCGTTTTCAACCAACTTCAGACAGGAGGGTGTTCTTAATTCGAGCTATATGTTGTTGGTGGTGTTTGTAAGCTTATAACTTCGTAAGAGATGCTCTAATTAACCGATTTCAAAAAGGAGGAGGTTCTCAATACAAAGCGTATGATTTTTTGTTTTTGTTTGTTAGTTCATAACTTCTGAACGGATGATCCGATTTTGATACTTTTTGTTTTATTGTAAAGGTCTTGGTCTGAAATAGTTCCCATTGTAATATCTTTACGATTAAAAAAAAATACAGGGTGCCCAAAAAGTCAGTCCCAACTCTTTTAACTGCTGAGCAGCTGCAGTTATAGTCATAAAAATGGTATGTAGCTACAATAAAGTGGATATGTGCAATGCGGTTCAACCGCCTACAGCGCCACCTGGCGGAAAATGGTGGAGTTAGCGCTCCTATCTGGGAAACGGTTCAAGACAGGGGAAAAAATGAAATATAAAATTGCAGAGCATCATCGATTTAGTACAAAAAGATATTTTAGACATTAATGCTAAAACAGAACGCTTAAAACGTGCATTTGTTTGTTCACAATTTCCTATTTTGTGCACACTTGAACGACATTGCATATGTTATAGCGTAGCGGGTGACATTTATGCTATGTAGAATTCAAAGTATGGTTATTGTAAGCGGTCACATCAATTAACGCATAGACGTTTCAAACTAATTTCATAAAGAAAGAAGTTCTCAATACAAACCATGTTTCTCATTGTTGTTGTTGTTGTTGAAATTTGTTAGCTTATAACTTCGTAAGAGATGATTTAATTTTAAAACTGTTTTTGTTGTCGTAATGATCTTGGCCTGAAAAAGGTTTCATTACGATTTCATTAAGATATAAACAAATTACAGGATACTCACAAAAGTCTGTTCTCACTCTAACTGCTGAACGCATGCAGCTACACTGGTAAAAGCAGTATATAAGTATCGATGCTGAAACTTCTGTCCGTCAGCTGTAATGCATGTTTTGCTCTTTTTTTTTAACTATACGCTTCGCAATTTCCAGCGCAGCGGGTGACACATATTCACTGTAAAGTTCAATGTATATGCCTAACAGAATTTTTGGTTACGAATACAGCGTATCCGTTCTTTACATTTCTAAAGACATTTTGATTTAACGTATGTTCATTCAATAGATAGTTTTTTGCTCATATCTGATAAAGTTAAGAAAAGTGACGCAACTAAAAAATGCAGCATTTGAGAAAAATCAACTTAAAAATAGATTGTCCACAATAAAACTGGCATAACTGTCTCTCGAGTGGATCACTTTGTAGATGGGGATGTAACTTCTTTGTTCACACTGGGTGCAATTCATGTATTTTTCAGTGACATAATCCATTGTTTGAGTTATGTCCCTTTTCTTGGAAGTTGTGATTTGTGAAACTGCCGTCGAACGTCTTCTGACGTTCTGCTATATGAATAAATTTTCACTGAAAAGGGAAAAATAAAATCTTTTTGTAAAAAAATAGAACCGACTCCAAAAAGCAACTACTATTCAAACAACTAAAAAAAAAAAAAAAAAAAAAGGTACAAAATGAAACTGTAAATTGCGCCTAAAAGTATAAAATAATTTCCTTCGCCAAACAACCTATAACACTACAATTAATCATAACTTTTGAAGTCGGCGCAAAATTAAATAAAAATTGATACCTTTATTCAATACAAAACTCAAATCCTATTCAACATACACATCTTACATGATAGTTATCAAAGTTATACCAAATTTGCAAAGGAAACTCTAACTTCGTAGAATCATAAATACCGCATTGTGACGAATGTTCACTGTTCTATGTAGATGCTACTAATGGATCAATTGTATACAGTGATAAAATAATAAAGAAAACATGAAAATGGATCATTCGAGACAGCAGCATTCCTTGCTACCCATCTACAAACAAACCTTTGAAAACTAATTAAATTTTATTTAATTTTGCGCCGACTTCAAAAGTTATGATTAATTGTAGTGTTATAGGTTGTTTGGCGAAAGAAATTATTTTATACTTTTAGGCGCAATTTACAGTTTCATTTTGTACCTTTTTTTTTTTTTTTTTTTTTTTAGTTGTTTGAATAGTAGTTGCTTTTTGGAGTCGGTTCAATTTTTTTTTAGAAAAAGATTTTATTATAAAGAATATGTACAAAATGACTTAATATTTTGTAAATAAAAAAACTAATTTTATTTAGTTAAAAAAATTTACAAAAAAAGTATGAAGTTTTACAAAATTTAAAATAATAAATTTTAAAATATCGCAAAATCTTTTATTTGTTTTATAAAATATGTTTGCACAAACATTTTAAGACCATAAAAAAGCCAATAAGTTAATTTCACCGTAAGATTTCTCACGGAAAATAATAAAAAAGTACTTGGCTTAGAAATGCAGTAAGTTTTGTCTTGATGTTAGTTACCATTTTGCATGATAACTTTTGAATAAAGTACATAGAAGCATAAAGGAAGAATCAAAATATTCATTCAAAAATAAATTAATTTAAAAAAATTAGAGTACTAATTTAACAGTTGTGAAACTTCTGATTGTGGAAACGGAATTAATATATATATATATTAGGTAATGAGCAATTACGTTGACAACTTTTCCCACCTATATTAATAAAATCAGACTTTTTTCTGTAGATTTCTCAGAATCAAAAAATTTTGTGTTATCATCACATTTCACACATTGAGAAAGCCATAAATGATTTCAGAAATATTTCTGTGTGTATGTGTGTGGGGGGGAGGAAGGTGGGTTCGTTGTGTCTGTTTGTCTGTAACGCTATTTTTGTCCTGGTATCACATAAGAACGGCTGGACGGAATTCAACGAAATTTGGCAGGAATTTGGGTCTGCACACAACTTAACATTATGTCTATCAGGGGCACGGGGGGTGTTATGGGACTTTGGTGAGACTTGGTGAAACTTCTAACTTACCCGGGAGGAAGGGAGGTGGTAAAAGCGGGTAAGTCACTGCCGAAGGCAGCGGTGACCCGAACTTCTCATGTTGCGAGTGGAAACTTTAATTTACGTTTCGACTAATTTTAGTAATGTTTCTTTCCTTTTTTTTTTTTTTTTTTTTTTTTTTTGAGCTTTATTAATAATGATAAAGAAACTTAAGAATTCATTTAAATTAAGTGACCAGCGTTACGGGCAAGTCCTGATATATGTGGCTTGACAGTCAGCGAGATTAGGTATTGTTCGCTCTTAAGAGTTAGATAAGAAATTTTAATGATTATTAGAATTTAACTCTACAGAATTATTGTACTTTCGTTTTTGCAATTTATATTTTTAAAATTTTGGTAAATTGCATAAAGCATATTGTTATCAACACACTCGCTTTGGAAAATTTCACACAAGTTGATGGTCTTCCTCAATTCATCTTAAAAAAAAGAAGAAACTATTGAAATTGGAGTCTTTATCTCGGATAATCAAAATCTTTCGATAGGCATAGACACTGTATTTTTTTAAACCGGGAATTTTTAGTTATAAAATTTAGACAGTAAAAGGCAATTCCGTGGCACGTGATAGTGTCAAACACAAAAAAATTAAAATTCCGCTGCTTTTTTTTTTTTTTTAAGTGAAAACTTCTTTAGGTGCGTTGAGCACTTTTGGGTGAACAAAAATCATGAAACTCGCGTCGTCACCGAACGCTTTCCATTTGAAGTGAAAACTTCTTTAGGCGCGTTGAGCACTTTTGGGTGAACAAAAATCATGGAACTCGCGTCATCGTCACCAAACGCTTTCCATGAGCTATATGTATACTGTGTATATATGTACATAGATATACCTCCGTGCGTTATTAGTATACATTACAAAGAGTATATCTCTCTACATATATTTCCATGCGGCATGCCTCATATATATATATATATATATATAATGTATACTAATACGAGTAGTATACTGGCTACTGGCATCTGTATCTTTCTAGTTCTATACTCTATGTATGTATGTACTTTTTCCACAGTATATACATAGTTCACAAAGTACAAGCACGTGTTTTTATACAGACTGTTATATTCTTCTTTTTGCTTTCAATATAAATTTAAAGTTTAAATTGGTCATTAACACTTCTTTACAAACCAAAAATAATTCAAAAATAATAATCTAATAGCTCGACGATACAATTCACAAGTTACTTAGTTTTCACTTCTATCGGCAGTCCCCAAAGACTGCCCGCATTTTTTTTTTCTTTTTTTTTTGTAACACCTTTCCCATAAAAAAGAAAAGTTATCGCATTTTTATTTAAAAAAAAAAAAAAAAAAAATTGTGCTTAAATAGGAATGTGATTTATTCACGTGTGTAATTGATATTACATTTACTACGGAGTTAGCCAAAAGTATAAATATTTTAATTAAAAGCGAAGCAATTTCTAATGACTATTCATTCATCGGGTATCTTAATTACAGATTTTTTTTTAATGTAATTATAATACAGCAAAAGTTCGAAAAATTGCTTTAAAGACTGGAGCTACTTTTTCTTTTTCTTATATATATACGTGTATATATATATAAAAAACAGACAATTTTTGGGCGAGTCATTAAAAACATTTTAGTCTCAATTCTCTTATTCCGAGTGTAAACTGGAGACACAATATTTGAATATACACTCGTGTCCATAAATTAAGGATAATTCAGAATAACACGGAAATCGAACTTTAATGAAAAAATTTCACATGTAGAATTACCACACATATCTTCAAGAATAATATGCAAATTATAGGAAACCATCAGATGACGCCGATATGATGTCACAAAGACGAAAGTGTAAGAAAGAGGTATATAAGAAATGGTAGCAAAGAAGGAAAATTGTTCACAAGCGTTCTGTAAGCCGCTCAGTGCCACAACCGATTGTAATTGCTCCAGGGGGCAAAAATTGTAGTTTTTATGAATGGTATACTACATAAACCCTCTTTTTTGTTCTTGATCTTTTATTTAATAAATGGGCTTTATGAATAAGCCATGTTTGTTTTGCTTCTGAACCTTTATTTGCCGCAGCTAGCGTTATCCTTAATTTATGGACATGTGTATACTTTGATGCTGAAAAAAATTTATCTATTTTGAAATTTGGTATTTACTTTTGGTATTTATTTCAAGCTTTGAGAACTATATTTACAACGACTTTCGTCTCGATTTATCCGTAATATATCAATTCACAATTACAATGCACAATATTTTAAATATATATGAAGATTTCACAAACATCCATGTCTTACTCAGAATTCGGACCTGGGTCTATTTTGAAATATTTGTGCGTTATATCTGTTTTATATACTATTACTACCTTTTTAAATGCTTATAGATATTCATTAAAAGGTATGAAAAAAATTGTATTTCCTTGTTTCTTCAATAATTAGACATATTTGGAGACATTCATAGATTGATTAATTACTCACTTACAATAAAATGAAACATGTGATTTATAAAATTAATATTAAGTATGCTACATGCATACACCAGATTTGGATGATCCTGATAAATAATTAAGTTTCATTTGATCATCAAGCTGTCGCTTGATTTGAATTAACATTAATACGTACGGAATAATAAGATATTATATTATTAAACTAAGCACGATAAGACGTTTCAAAACATGTCAAATTGTTTCGATGTTAATTCTATATTAGATACATTTTTTCCATTCACATTTGCTACAAAAGTTTTCATATAACGTATTTTCATAGATGATAAATTATTTTATTCCTTTCTGCAACTGGAAAAATAAAAGCAAAAGTTATATACAAAATAGTAATTATGAAATGCAGAGATACTAAATTTGGTATATATATATTAAACATTCATGAGCATTGTTTTTCAGCACTTGATAAACCAAAAGAGCTCGAAAAATTTTCAGGAATTTTGAAAAATACAAAAAAATAACTTATCATTCTATCTGAAGTTACTTGCAGACAACATTACGTGAAAATTATCCTTATACATCGTCATTACTTTAAATAAGACTTTTTTTTTTTTTTTTTTTAATGAGTCTTGTCAGAAAAGTGTTTGCTTAAATAAAACTTATTTTAGTAAATTATTTTCATTATCTGGAAATTAAATATAATCAATTTTAAATACATAAAGTAATTTTAAAAATTAAAAATATTAACTATTGAAATATTGAAACAATAATAATAATAATAATATTAAATCCTTATGATTACTTTAGGCGATTTGACGTTCTATTGTCCTTATATATATATATAAATTACAGAATTCAAAATCATTGCAAATAGTAAAACCAGACATGATAAACAATTAGAAACGCATTTCTCTGTTAACCATTTACATCAGTTTTCGAAGCCATTTTTTTAAAATATTTATAACTGAAGCCAGAAAAAGGTTTAAAAATTCTAATGTAGGATACGCAGATAATACGAGTATTTAACAATTTACACTTTTTACAATGTAATTTATACAATATCTTCTAATTTCATAATAAATAAATAAATAAACCGTTTTTCAACTGTATATTATGTACGAAGACTTCAATTTAAAATATCAGTTAATTCCATTTTTAATATCTTTGGCAACTGAGAAATTGGGCTTTTTGTATCGCAGTAACCTTTATTTTGTAGTCCCCATTTTTATTCATAAGGTTTGAAACGGAAGCACTGAAAAACAAATTTAACATTGTCTATATTACAACTGTAACAGCTGTAAAATCATATAACCAATATTCCCAAATAAGATTTTTTTTTAAATTTATTGCTACTTTTAATGTCCATATAATTAAATATATATATATGAAATGTAAAATAATCAAAACAAACACATTTTTGTTTATTTCTTTATTATACATATAAAGAGATAAAAATCGTGATACAAAACATGAGTATTAAAAATAACATGAATGGCGAAAAAGAGTATTCACACATAAGAAAAAATTCATAGGAAAGCTTATTTAATACACTCATGTCCATAAATTAAGAATAATTCAGAATCACACTGAAATCGAACTTCAATGCAAAAATTTCCCCTGTAGAATTACCACACACATCTTCAAGAGTAATATGCAAATTATAAGATCAGATGACGCCGATATGATGTCACAATGACGAAAGTGTAAGAATGGGGTTTATAAGGAATGGTAGCAAAGAAGGAAAATCGTTCACAAGCGGCTTACAAGCCGCTCAGTGCCACAACCGAATAGTTATTGTAATTGCTCCAGGGAGCAAATATCGTAGTTTTTATGAATGGTATCCTACATAAATCATCTTTTTTGTTCTTGATCTTTTATTTAATAAATGGGCTTTATGAATAAATCATGTTTGTTTTGCTTCTGAACCTTTATTTGCCGCAGCTAGCTTTATCCTCAATTTATGGACATGAGTGTATATAAGATCACACAGTGCTGATATGTTGATATAAATGTGCTTTATTGTGAACGAACAGACGTTTCACTAAGTCTGTATTTAATTTTTAAAAATGGCATTCCACATCTGACTCGACATATATCAGAGAGTCAGTCTGTACTGGTACGTAAAACTTATCGCCCGCGATAAAATTTTTCAGTACCAATAAAAAATTTTTCTAAGAGATAGATTTCATTTATAATATTTGATCACTCTCTTAGAATAATGAGAAGCTTTTAGACCTCTCTACAAAGCACATTTCATCAGACAAAGTTTTAAATAACATGTCATAACAAAGCATTTAATAAAAGGAATTATTGTTGATTTTAGATGAGTTTAAATGAGTTTAGTTATTTAAAAAAAAATTCACATCATTGAGTATTAGTCTAATTCGAGAGTATGTACTTAAATGATTTATACTTATACCAATTCATATTTAAACAATTTTGACATAGAATTTTATTTATTTAACTTTATGCATAATAACATCTAAAATTATACAGTTGCTAAAATGATCTCTACAAGAAGCAGATCTCGGCGTAGTCACTACTTTGAATCATATCACTTTTTTTAAAGGCAATCTTCGTATTATTCAATTGAAGTAAAATACTGCAAGCGATTATTAAATATTTCTGTTTAAAAAACGGTGGTATTTAAAGTAGTGACTTCCCCGAGTCAAGAAAACTTTGATTTTAGATGGTTTGTTAGAATTCTGATGCTATATTAATTAAAATTTTGTTAATTATCATTAACGAGTTTCATTTTCAGAATTAATATGCTATAAAAATTTTTATTCCAGACTAATATTATTTCATTTAAAAAGTAAAAATTTTATAAGTAAAGAAAAAAAACTTGGAATTAAACATAAGTTTTCCTTTGCACATTTTATAAGTAAATGAAAACATTTTCACCGTGTTTATTCATATATCACATAATCGTCATTGAAAAAGATCATGCTTAATTTAAATAAATAAATAATGATAATAATAATGGAGAAGTTTAAAGTAAAAAAGATTATAATATCGATTAATCGATATCTAAAATGTTTTTTCGGAAGTTCGAAGTTTTGTAAAATGTAGATTATTAATCGCATGCTTAACACACTGGTTTATATCTTTAAAAAATGTAAAATTTTAAAATATTACGTGTTATAATCGTATTAAAATTTATTTAATATGAATAAATATATTATTTAGTGAAAGATGTATATTAAAATAGCATTACTTTTTTTTAACTGTAGTTTTAAAACTATGCATTATTTGTTCATAAGCACTGTAGTTAAAATACATAGTACATTTATAAAAAGCGTGTTCCAATTGTAAATTCATGCGCAACATTTGATTTCTCTCAATAAATACTGATATGGTCTGAAAAATCTGGAAAGGATTTTTGCTGGATTCAGCAATTAAGTTCGTCGGCATTAATCAATCTTAAATATTATATTTCACTTTTAAAATGTTCTTAGTCGATTTCCTTGTGACGTGGAGCTGATTTTACTCTTGCGCTTTTCCTACTGCCTTCCACAAAAAGCTGTACAAAAAAAAAGGATTTATTATTTTAATAATAATAAAAAAAAAAAAAAAAAAAAAAATGTTTTCTTACAGAGAAATAACTTATAGTTGTAATATCCGATAAATCTTGTATACAATCTATGAACTACATGTGGGGACAAAATCTCGCGGGACAAAATATCGCGAGGACAAAATATCGCCTACAGAGATGAATGGAAAGAAAAAAGGAGTTGGTAATTATAAATAATGTTGTATAAAATTTCACGAAAACGCATACCTTAGTCAGAGCACTGACATACAGACAAACCCACCGCAAAAATTATTATGCTTTGATGTCAACAATGATGTGCAATATTTTTAAAGTGTATTTTGAATGGTGAAAAGCAAATGATAAAATAACTTAAGTATAGATAAAATAATTAAATTCCACTCTATGATATATATGTATATATATATATATATTTATTTATTTTAATTAATTATTTTACATTTATAAGGCCCTTTGTCCCCCTCCAGACATCACACGTAACACAAATTCAAATTTTTAAATAGATCGTATTATTTTTTTGACGCGAGATTTTGTCCGGATCCCATTTAAAATTACTTTTTTGCACTTAAGAATCTTGATACTTTCAATGCCGATTTAAGTATATAAAATTATAACTTTAGATTTTTTTTTTTTTTTTTTTTCTTTTTTTGAAATTATGTTAACTCGAAAACTGTTCATTCGAAAAGAGAATTAATGGTAGCCACGGTAAATTACGAGGATTGTGTTGCTAAGATATACATAATTTTTCTTTAAGATGCAAATTTTACTAACATTAAAAATTATTCTGATACCAGAATCATTGCTATCGGTTTATTTTTAAAATATTAAATGTTTTAAGTATTTTTATTTATCTATTTTTTAATTATTGTCTAAATTTTCAAAAAAAATTATAGAAACACACTTACCATAAGACTCTTATTCATAAAATAGGGTCTTGTTATGCCGTCGTTCATAACGCAATCTTCACAAAAACACAGAAGTAAAGTTTCGACAGTCATCTAGAATAATTAACATTAGTTAATATTGGCAAAAAGTACGCACGGGAATTTTTTTTAAATAACAGCAAAAAGAAATTCTGTGAAAATTGAACTACGATATCATTTACGATTAATCTTATCACTTTATTTATCATAATTTCGATAATGCGAGCCGCAATGAAAGTTATATATAGATTTAAATCAGAAATAGTGGGGTGAAGTGGGATGAATGTAGCCATGTCATGTTTTGGATTTTGGTATAGTTCAACTTTAAGTTCATTTTTCTCAGTTGCTATTGCACTTAAATTTCTGAAAACTTTTAGGCATAAGCTACAACTAATTAGCTTTTGAAAAATATGCTCTGTTTGTAATACAGCACTAACTATCCATAAAAGTCAGGATATATTAGATTTTAGACGTTTTGTCAAATATTTCAGAAAGTACTCAATGAATCATCTTGAATTTTTAGGAGTGTAAAGAACATGTTATACGTGGCATATTTCAATGAAAGGGGGACTCGTAAAAATTTAAATAAAAACAAAAATATTTAGGATCACCCTGTATAAAGTAATGCTCAAAAGGGGATCTGGCTTTACCATAGAATATGAGGCTCCTTCTTATTATCTGTGTAAATATTTATGAAGCCATCACATTTATTCATGCAGATTGCAGATATATCTTTTTATTAATTGAAATATATATATATATATATATTACTTTTAAACTCTAACATACAAGCTATTAAAGCCAGTGTAAATCCCTTTTCGAAAAATTTAATATATTACATTAGACACAGCATACTGCAATCAGGATACAAAAATATTAAATATCTAATGAAATAGGAGCATCTTTACTAAATAACTTTTAACTACGCATGCGCAAATTTTAATGAAATTTCATTTGACTAATATAATAGCCAATAGTATTGAGCTACTTATATGAATACTCCAAACAAATATCGTGTAAATTCAAAAAGTTTCATGCGATAAAATGAATTAAATTTCAGTTCTTCTCAAAAATAAGAAAAATGGTTAGGTGGTTTTATGAATATGTTTATTTAGAATCAACGGACGCAACTACGTCTACGAACACAACGTTGGGTCTACGCCCAAACTTATTCTTTAACCACATTTCTTGCGACCATGGAAGCCTCTGCGCAAGTGCGGATTGAACGAGTCCAGTGTTAAATTAGGGGTGACTGAGGGAATACCGAATAACTGGATGTTTGCCAAATAACTATCTCTCTGCCAATTTTGCATCCCTCTAAACTTTTTGACTCGACCTCACTGCTAGTCGTAGGAAACGTGGTCGCACTATAGTTTGCTATAAAGTCATCGGCATCATGCAAGGATGGGGCTTTTCACTTATGGTGAATAATTAAGCTATCTAGAATTCGCAGTGACAGCTTTTGTTGGTAGTAAATCCTGTTATTCAGTAAAACGGGTTCTTCACCCACCCTGAAAACATTCTTTTGGTGATGTTATTTGATAAACGAACACATATTCAAAATTTTGCAGTTCGAATTTTGAAAGCCTGAAAACAGCAAAAAAGCCAGTGTAATAAGGGATTTCAGTATTCCAAAATCGAACATCACTGCGTTGGATTACATTGATTTGATTGACTGGCCCTGCTCTGATGTTACGACTTTTCCACCACCGCTTATTTCTGAAGTTACAAATAATGAACTGAGGGAACTTAAAAGAATGGAATTCCAAGAAATATTTCTTGACGTTCTTAAACTACCTTGCCACTCGCAAGCGATAGAGAGATGTGTCAAGTTAGTTATGGAAGCAGCAGCAGCAGTCTGTGGAGACCATTCAAAGGATGGCTTTATTCGAGCATGGATTGAATTGTGTAGATTGATACTGTTCTTCAAAAAAAAAAAAAAAACATTTGAGTAAGCTGATATAGAGCTTGATCAAGTGAATTATTAAACAAATATATTAAATAAAAAATGCCATGTTAGGAAATACTTAATGCTGAACATATGACTTACTTTTATTAAACTTTTTACATATATAGTGTCAAATGTGTACAATTCTGTTTAATAACAGATGGTTGTAATTTGATAATTAAAACGTTTTTTCAGGTAAGGTATTTTTTGATTTATTTGCACTTCTTTGTTTGCTGTAGTGGACACGTAAGAAGTTCTCCGATATAATTAAAATTTTGCACAACCCTTAAATAACATATTATCAATACTATTACAACTATTTGTAAAATATTTTAACCCGCAACTGGTGAAGTGAATTTCCTTACGCAGTCAGAGACCAAGCGCGGAACGGAATGGAATTCATTTACTTGAAAATCAGATCGAAATATCTCAATACATTCATTTAAGAAAATTTTCTAAATTTTGTTTGGATATTTACATTTTTTCGGAGTGATCAAACGGGATAACTGAATTCTGTATAAGATTCCGATTCCGAATTATGGGAGAACACGGCCCATACAGTCAAAAAGACTCCATTGTTCTTTTTCATTTTTGTCTTTTGTAAACATCATTGGAATTAATTTCGGAAAAGCAATACATTCTGGAAATCATGTAATTACCAAAACTATTAAAAATATTAATATTAAAAATGTTAAATGTTCAATGAACAACGCGGAGTCATTTTGACTCCCGTCTCCAGTTACAGGTTAACACCGCCATTCACAAACAGTAATATTTATCTTATTTAATTGAAGATAAATATTAGGACATAATACTGGTAAAAAATAGTGATAAAAAGATTGCAGACACTTCACTGCACCTATTAATATGAATATTTATTGTTTTTTCGCCTTTTTTTTTTTTTTTTTTTTTTTAAGAAAGAGAGTTAATTATGCGTTAAAAAATAATGTTAAAATATTCAATTTTCAGAATTTTATGAAATTTTTTATGCAACTGTGGACCCTCACGATATTGTTATATAATATTCAAACTTTGTACAGCCTTAAATAAATGAACTTTTTTTTTTCCTATTACATATAAGGAGAGACATTTATATATAAGTTAAAAAAAGTATAAAAATAATCAGTTTTTGGAATTTTTTTTTATTTTGGAGCAAAAGTGGACCCTCAATATATAGTCTAAAAATTCTCAAATTCGATATTTTTCTTATTCACCAGCGGCCGAGCGCTTCTGTGCTCAAAGCTGGTAGATGGAAGTGCCAGATTAAATCCCAGCTCGCGCTCATCGACCTACCCGTTCGGAGTTTTCCGTGGTTTTCTCAGAAGCGTAAAAACTGGACCCCTTAGAAAGACCCCCCCATGGAGAGCATGCCACCTTCAGGCCTAGGGCCCCTGCGTAGTCATTCGGCTTTAAACAGTACAACCAACCAACTTATTCAGTCTAAAAAAAACAACTTTTAGTCGCTATTACATTTTGAGATCAAAAAAGTTTTTTTCACTCCACAGCCACAATGTATATATATATGTTGTATTAAACAGATAACAGATATTAGAAAAGACTCGATTAAGGCAGTCGTTGGTTTTTTAGTTCTTTAATGAAATCAGGGGTTTCATTAAAGTTCACCACATATCGAGAAGATGAGCCTTTCTGTTAAAACAAAACATAGCGAGACTAAGTCCTGTTTCCGGCTGCTAGGCAAACGAACTCACTTTTAAAGCTGAACTGAAAATTCTCTTTTCCATTAAATGCACTGTGATCACGTGATCGCGACTGCTACGATAGGCTTGGGGGGAGGGGGGATCATACGATACAAGAGAGGAGTGAACAGAATTTTCTAGAATAAAATTACGTTGCAATTCCACAATATAATAAAGGAGCGTCTCGGATAAGAATGAGACTAATACTTTCGTATATCGTTCCGCATGAGCTAATTTTAAAAAATATGCAAATTCTACAAGATGCCATGAAAACGGTAACTCAATACGTACAAAACAAAATCAGTTTGAGTCTAATGTTAGGAAAGTTTCTACAATGGCACCTCATAACGAAAGTTGTTTAAAATGAAATTGTACGTTTTTATAATTTTGCTAACCGTAGCAAAACTGCTGTCTTTAAATATTTCAAAAATAGTCAAATATCTACAGCAACAATTTATAAAGTGTTAAAACACCATAAAAAACAGGGATATGTTGATACCAATGAAAGTTTTGGAAAAGAAGTAAGGTTATGAAAATAGTTAAATGGAAATTTTTTGCAACACTTCACATTTCGATCCGCCAAGTTGCTTGAAAATTGAATATATGTAAAACAACTGTTCACCGAGTTAAGAAAGATCTGGGATTAAGATCTTATTGAAACTAGTATGTTGTGGCCACCACAAGACTTTCTTCTATATTTTCCTATATACATATTCAATCAGTAACAATATTTAAAAAAAAAAAAAAAAAAAAAAAATTACCATTTTTTTCTTTTCTTTTTTTTTTTTTTTTTGGTAAAAGTAATACCAAACAGTAACAATATTTAAAAAAAAAAAATAAATAAATAAAAATACGATTTTTTTTCTAAGTTTTTTTTTTTTTTTTTTTTTTTTTGTTAAAAGTAAAAAAAATCGATAACTTTGTTTTAAATTATCACAGATTTATAGTTCAACCATTCGTTTAAAAGGTATTGACGAGATCTTTCGAAAGATACCCATCTTGAAAATTTACCCCCCCGGGGGGGTACTTTCCCCCCAGGGGGGAACCGGTACCCCCACATGCACAAAATTGTTTTCGTAGTTAAGTACTGCTATTATCAATAATTCATATTAATTTTACAATCACAAGTTTAAAATAACGCTCATTATGTACATTTATACGAAATTTTGTCCTATATTGCCATGTTAAAAGTTTACATAAAATGCGATCACAGCGCCATCTGCTGGGCGATTGATCCCAAAATCTAATCAGACCCTTTCCATGTCAAGGTCCAACTATACACCAAGTTTGGTTCTATTTCATTCATCGGTTCGTGAGATACGGTGTAACATACGAAATTTTGCGATCACAGCGCCACCTGCTGGACGATTGATCCCCAAATCTAATCAGCACCTTGCCCCGTCAGGTTCCAACTATATACCAAGTTTGGTTGAATTTCATTCATTGGTTCGTGAGATACGGTGAAAAATACGAAAATTTGTCCTATACTGCCATGTTAAAAATTTACATAATATGCGATCACAGCGCCACCTGAAGGGCTATTGATCCCCAAATCTAATCAGAACAATGCCCCGCCAGGTTCCAACTATATACCAAGTTTGGTTGAATTTCATTCATTGGTTCGTGAGATACGGTGAAAACACTAAACCACAGACAGACACACAGACAGACAGACAGACAGACAGACACACAGACAGACATTTTTTAAAAACTATCAATTCGTGTTCAGGACATCCCAAAACGTGTAGATCCGTCAAAAAACGGAGGTCGAAAATTTTCGCGAATCCAATACTTTCTCTATATTACATATAGAAGAAAGTAAAAATATATAAAAACAAGACCTTCCGGCTTTTTCGGAAGGGTAGGTTGATTTCTTTTTCCTTATCAAATAGCCGTCATTTTGTTTCAAAATGGCGGCTGCAAATTATTAATGCACTTGGTAGAAATATTGATGTAGGCTATGCACATATGGAGTTTTAAGCAAATCGGTTCATAAATACACTTTTATGTGAATTTAAAATTTTCAAGTGGCCGGCGCTAGGAAAAAAAATGGTGGGTTAAGTTGACAAATATATGAAATGCGTTTGTGAGATAAGTCTACTGTACACACATAGTTCGAATTAATTCAAAATCTCAAAAGTCATTGTGTTCAAAAATTAAGTGGCTGCCACTTCGATAAAAATGGCAGAGAAAGTTGCTCATCTAAGATATCGTTGCAAATTTGAAAATATTTTTTTCTTTTGTAGGAATTCTTTCAAAGAGGCTTAGTAAGTTGATAAAATGTTAGTTTCCTGCATTTCTAGTTTGTTTTAGCATTAAAATAGTCTAATTTTACCTTAAAAACAGATTAAAAAGATCCAGTTACGCATGTAATGGATTTGGCGCCAAATTTGGCGACTTTTCCCCTATGGCGACTTTTTTGGCGACTTTTGGCGAGAAAATACTTATTATCGATATACCAAAGATGGACGCAATAACGTGATTGGTTCATGAGTTACGTGAATTTTCTAAATTTTTGTTGTTTGAATGATAAATCCATTTTTCAACTTTGATTTGAATTGATTAAGTATTTCTAAAGTTCCAGCAAACACATCGAAGATATTTGAAGCATAGGTTACTGTCCAACTGTGGTTTAAATAAGTGCCGTGTTTCAAAAGTTATTATTATGGCAAATTTTCAAGTGGCAGTCTAAGTGGATAATATCACTGTCCAAATTTGGTTCGATTTGGAGTATTATTTCAGAAGTTAGCGTGATTTTGAATTTTCAAGTGGAAGCTTGATTTCAAGTGGTCCCGCTTAACTTAAGATATCTGCCACTTTATTAAAAGTGGCGGATATAGTTTATTAATAAACTTCATTGAGATCCTTATGTGGTCTGTATTTACATCACAATTCAAACAATTTCGGAATACGCTTTTTACAATTTAAATTTGAAATTTTCAAGTTGTCTCCACTTGAAAACAAAATGGCGGAGCAACTTGGTTAACAAACTCATCTAAGATATTTATAAGATAAGTTAAGACACTGTTCAAATTTGGTTCCATTTGGAGTATTATTTCGGAAGTTATCATGGTTTTAAATTTTCAAGTGGTGGCCTGATTTCAAGTGGTCCCGCCTAACTTAAGATATCCGCCACTTTATTAAAAATGGCGGAGAAAGTTCATTAATAAAGTTATTTGAGACACTTGTGTAATCTATGTATACATCAAAATTAAAAGAAATTCGCAATACGCTTTTTACAATTTGAATTTGAAATTTTCAAGCAGTCTCCACTTGAAAACAAAATGGCGGAGCAAGTTGGTTAACAAACTCATCCAAGATATTTATAAGATAAGTTAAGACACTATTCAAATTTGGTTCGATTTGGAGTATTCTTTCGGAAGTTATAGGGATTTAAAATTTTCAAGTGGTAGCCTGATTTCAAGTGGTCCCGCTTAACTTAAGATATCTGCCACTTTATTAAAAATGGCGGATATAGTTTATTAATAAACTTCATTGAGATCCTTATGTGGTCTGTATTTACATCAAAATTCAAACAATTTCGGAATACGCTTTTTACAATTTAAATTTGAAATTTTCAAGTGGTCTCCACTTGAAAACAAAATGGCGGAGCAACTTGGTTAACAAACTCATCTAAGATATTTATAACATAAATTAAGACACTGTTCAAATTTGGTTCCATTTGGAGTATTATTTCGGAAGTTATCATGGTTTTAAATTTTCAAGTGGTGGCCTAATTTAGAGTGGTCCCGCTTAACTTAAGATATCCGCCACTTTATTAAAAATGGCGGATAAAGTTCATTAATAAAGTTATTTGAGACACTTGTGTAATCTATGTATACATCAAAATTTAAAAAAAATCGGAATACGCTTTTTACAATTTGAATTTGAAATTTTCAAGTGGTCTCCACTTGAAAACAAAATGGCGGAGCAACTTGGTTAACAAACTCATCTAAGATATTTATAAGATAAGTTAAGACACTGCTCAAATTTGGTTCGATTTGGAGTATTATTTTGGATGTTATAGGGATTTTAAATTTTCAAGTGGTAGCCTGATTTCAAGTGGTCCCGTTTAACTTAAAATATCTGCCACTTTATTGAAAATGGCGGATAAACTTCATTAATAAACATCATTGAGACCCTCATGTGACCTGTATTTACAACAAAATTCAAGCAAATCTTGCTTTAAATATGCTTTTTACAACGTCGGTTTGAAATTTTCAAGTGGCTGCCACTTGAAAACAAAATGGCGGAGCAAGTTGGTTAACGAACTCATCCAAGATATTTATAAGATTAGTTCACTGTCTAAATTTGGTTCGATTTCGAGTATTATTTCGGGAGTTATCGTGATGACAAAATTTTCATTATAGATAGATATATATATATATATATATATATATATATATATATAGATAAACGAAGTGATTGCAATAGGTCGATTTCTAAAGAAATCAACCTAATATCTATACATATAATAAAATAAGATGTTTGTGTGTGTGTCAGTGTGTATGGTTTCCAGTGCTTTTTAAGAAAACGGCTGATGGCTGAGCTACAAAAATTTGCAGGGTGGTTCGTAATGACCTCTCCTGATGCACCTCGAAGCCCGATTTTCGAATTTTGTTTTAGTTTTCTTTTAATTAATTAAAATGTTAAAACAAAAACCTTCTAATTACTCATAAATTGGCCATTTAATTTTAATCCTTAATTTAATTGTTGCCAAAAAAAATTATCATTATTTTTTGGACAGAAAAAAAAAAAAAAAAAAAACGTGAACAATAAAAATTACATTTATTTAAAATATTTAATTTTAATCCTTAATTTAATTGTGCCAAAAAAATTATCATTATTTTTTCGACAGAGAAAAAAAAACGTGAACAATAAAAATTACATTTATTTAAAATGAGGAAAGTAAATTAAAAAAATTTAGAAATATCAGTCATATCGTTACAAATAAGATACCAAATGAAAGATGCAATTTTTGTGAATCCAACGGATTAAACAGCTTATCGATCGGACAATTAGATTTTTTAAAATTAACTAATGTATGTATTTTAGGTGGCAACAGCAGAAGATTGTATGGAAACCGTTTGGAAATTTTTTTTTAAATGTGCTACTAATTAACCCTTTAACGTTCACTACTTAATTTATTTTAAAAATTACTAAACTAATTTTAAATATGGCTTTTAGACACATAGCTGATCATAAATATTTAAAAAATAAAAAATTAGCATTGTTCCTTTTCGAGAAATTTTCGGTTTGAAACATCTGTAATTAAACCTTAATAAATTCAAATAATATTTAATTTAATAAATAAATCACATTATAAGTAAACATTATCGACAACAAAAACTCGTAAAAGTTGCATAGATCCCAACAATTCAATTTATTCCGGAGTATTTTAACCCTTTGCGGTGCAAGGTAATTCGGATAATTTAAATTACACTGCCACCGGAATTAACCAACATAATTAAAATGGAAGAAGTTTTAAATTTTCACGTTAAAAAAGGGCCTTTTCTGCTATGTTATAAATGTAATTTTTTTTCTAAAAAATTTCCGGGATGAGTTTTTGCACTTGCGAATTAAAATTAGGTGTTCCATCAGCGGGAACACTGCGACTGAAAGGGTTAAGTCACATGTTTTTTTTTTCAGTGGGATTAAAAATTTCAGTTTTGAATTTTTTTTTAAATTTTCTTTCACAAACACAAACATATAGTATACAGCCTGTACAACACTAGACCAAATTGAAGTTCAAATTTCATCAATATTTAAATAAATAAATGAAAATAAAAATATGTTTAATGGGAAATATATATAACCATTAAAAGTTTAGTTGTCTAAAATATGGCAGAAATAGCGCTCATAGCATATTGTTACAAAGTATTAAGTCTTATTTTTATAAGGGATTAAATCTAAAATGGTGACAAAAATTCAAAAGTCGCCAAAGAGAACTATATTAAGGCGGTACTATGATCATGCTGACAAACCATGAATTACATATAACCACAAAAAATTAATTGTCTCATGCAACAGACGTAGCCGGTCATAGCATATTATAATATTTAGCGTGAAATTGTTATCATTTTTATGGTTGATCAGGGATAAACAAAATAAACATAGGAAATAACGTAAAAGCAAATATTATGTGCACCACGTATAGTGTTGTTCATATGTAACTGGGATTCAAATATAAAAGACTTCACTTTTTTCGATACCATCTATTTCGAAACTGTTATCTAATAAGTACTTAATGGAAGCCTATTGGTAAACCATTGTCTCAGGTAATAGGAACAAGCGCCCGAGTTTTAGCGGATGACCAAATCGCTACCGAAGGCAGCAGGAATCCGAAGCGAGCTTTCGAGCAATTTTAGTATTTTATTTTATTTTTATAAAGCTATATAGAAAAGAGTTTCCTTTAAATTTAGTGACCAGCGAAGCGGGCAAAGCCTGCTAGTATAAAATATAAAAATGGGCAGAAAAATCGCCTTAAAATTTATAGCAAATTGATTCCATCTGAAGACGGGTAGAAACCCATCGTAGAGGATGAGTCATAATTTAGATTTGACCCAAATCTCTCTCGTGGTACTAAATATTATCATGCTACAAACCCTAACTTTGTCACTATGCAATTCAGGACAAAACCTTAGGAAAAGTTCCCCAGAAAAGTAATGGTATAACATGCCAGAAATGAAGACAATATTGTTTCTAAATCAGTTTTTTTTTTTTTTTTTTTTTTTTTTTTTTCATGGTACAGTAAAGGGTTCATTTAAAATCAGTGTATTAAAAAGTTTTTGATTCCTTCCATAACAACATCATCAAAATGAAGATATTTTGTTTTGGCCAGACCTGGCTACCAGCCATTACACAAAAGACGATATTGATTACTTGAACACCGAGAAAATTGAAGTTGTTTCTAAGATACATAATGCCCCCAACGTGTCCTAAGCTGAGAGTATTGAAAGGTTTTGGGGCATTATTCAAAGCATGTACTCTAATGAAAAAAGGGAGCCTAAAAATTTCCATCAGTTCAAAAGGATTTACCTTAAATTATTGAAATCAATTTCTAAAGAAAAGGTACAAACAGGTTTCCGTAGAGCTAGAAGAAATCGTCGTAAACTAGGCTTAAAATTAGTTTACACAGCTATTTATGTGTGGAAAAGGAAAAAAAGCTTATTGAATAATATTCAAATCTAAGTTTAAATCCAAGTTGATTTGTAGCTTTATTATTTATAAATATCAAAATTGTCTCATTCTTATCCGGGACTTTCCTTAAATAAAAGTTTTATTTCATCAAAAAAAAAAAAAAAAAAGGGGGTTAAAAAAAAAAAAGATAACAAGTTAATGAATTTAAAATTACTGAAATATTAAGAAAATGAATTAATAAAGAATTAATTAGGGTGCTATAAGTGGATTAATGGGAGGCAGAATAATTTAAGTTTCAGAAATGGCATTTTAATTTTAAGGGAGGCTTTTAATTACATTTCATATGTACGTGTGTGTATTACAACCTCTTTCATACTTACTTCGTACACAGACAAGAAACAATGACAGCATAAGAAGGCGAAGATGGATACCAAGCCAACGAGCACCCAAATATAATGAATTCCTTCAACATTCTATAAAGATTAAAGTCTCAATTAGCTGAATATATTTGATTTTATAAAAATACTTACCGTACAATTTGTCAAAAAGAGAGGAAAACTACCCTAAACAAATACGCAATACGCTTAACGGCCCTCTTCACTTACCGCCGCCGGAAGCCGAAGCTAATGTTTTTCTATGGGAAATTTTTCTTTACAAATAACTTATTAACTAATACATATTTTTAAATTCTGTTTTCACATACTGAAAATTCCCAGATGTTAAATTGACGCACCTTTCTTAAAAAATTATTTTTTTAATTTTTAATATTTTATTTTGAAGCTGCAAAATACGAATTTTCAATATGCGAAATTTTTCCATTTTGCAATTTCAAAATAAAATATAAAATAATAAAATAATAATTTTTTAAAAAAGGTGCGTCAATTTAACATCTGGGAATTTTCAGAATGTGAAAACAGAATTTAAAACTATGTATTAGTTAATAAGTTATTTGTAAAAAAAATTTCCCATAGAAAAACATTAGCTTCGGCTTCCGGCGGCGTTGAGTGAAGAGGGCCCTTAATAAATTTTCTCTGGGATAATGTTAACACGTGCCAAAATGACATGAAAGTCCTAATGTAGATATCAGGATTTTTCCATCAATTCGGCACGTGTTAACATTATCCCAGAGAGCTGATATTTATCTAAAAAACAGAATTCTCCAAATGCATCAAAAATCTGAAAATGTTTAGGTAAAGCAAAGTCTGATTATCTACTATCTTTATTACTACAACACTTCCTTACATAGTATAAGTTTGAAAAATAAAAATTAACAGACTACATAATTTTCCATGTTAAGAATAAATTTGGTACTAGAACGCATAGATATGCGCACAAATTAAATTAAATATTGATTTCTATAAAAATTTCTATAAATAGTTATGAAGAAGTTTAATATTAACTATTTTAGGTGGTTTAAAAATTGAAATTCTTACTTTTATGTTTGGATTTAATATAAAGTTTATCAATACTTTTTAATGGAAAATGTTGCTTGTAAAAAAATAAAAGTAAATAAAATAAGACCACTAAATAAATCATATGTACTAAGCCCAACCACTGTTACTTTATTAATAAATTTCGCGAAATTTATAATATTTTTGTTACAGTCGAACTAGGCGTTTATTAATATTTATATAAATGCAACGCAAGAAGTTTTCGCATATACAACGAAAAAGTACTTGTGGAAAACCTAAATAAATAAATGAATATATATATAATGATCTCTAAAAATTTATTTCATATTTTTATTTTATTTTATTATTATTAAAACTATAATTATCTATTATTTTATTATTAATATTATTGTTATTGTTATAATGGTAATTTTATACATAAAAGAATATAAACTTTTGTGAAAATTATTGCATTAAATTTGTGTCTATATAATATTAAAACGTAATTTTGAATAATTATAGCAATTTTTATTGGTAGAATAGTATGCATTTAAAACCTCTTAGCCACTAGCTTTATGATCAAAATCTAATAAGTTTCAATTTTTATTAATATCCAGCTAAATATACAGTTTCGTGTAAATTTAGCCACAACACATATATAAAATTACACTAATAAACATGGACAAATATTTTTAATAAATAACCAAATAGAACATAAGACGTCCTAAGACATAAATACAACAAAAACAGAAAATCAAAAATTTCTTAAAAATCATTATTTTTTTTAATATAAATAATTAATAACAGTAAATATTAAAATTTTAAAGTATAAACGATTTATCTGACAAAAACAATATTTTAAATTTTTTCCATAAAAATCATATTTTTATTTTCCAATACCCAATTTCGATCAATAGAATTTTCTATTTTTTTTTTTTTCTGTGAATTTTTTTTTTTTCTTTTTCATTTTAGCTAGCATTTTATGTCTAATTTGAAAATTTAATTGTATACAGAACAATTCTTATACATTTCTTTAGTTTTACTTTAAATTATTTCCTACAAAAATATCAAATTTTTCTCTTACATAAATTTGATTTAAATAGATAAATATGTTTAAAAGTTCATTATGAACTGGTATCATAATTATAGATTCTGAAGTGTATAAAGAACTTTTTTCCACGAAACGGTTGTTTTTCCATTTTACTTTTAACTCAAATACTAATTTTCATTAGAAGAGAAATCCACGCTAAAAGTAATTAATTGGTTATTCAAATATAATAACAAGATTTAAATAATTAAAAAGAAAAATAATGAAAATGATTATAAAAATAAAATAACTTTAAGATATTGACATAATTTTAATTATAATTAGCTAAAATGATTATAATAAATTAAAATAACCAAATTTCTTTAAAAACTATCTCTGAAATATGACAGCAACAATTCGGAAGTGAATAGTTTAAAATTGGCAGTAATAGTGACATCATTTTGATAATGGAAACCGCAAAGATATGAAAGTAACTCTTTTTTTTTTTTTTTTTTTTTTGTTATACAACAAGATTATGCTTTCTTAAACATTATGGGGGGGGGGGGGAATAATAATCCATAATATATTTTTTCAATTTAACTAAAAGAAATTATACATCTGTACAGAAATATTCCCTACCTTGAAAACCTCCAGAGCAATGAAGGCAACTGAAACAGTAACTCCAATTTTGCCCATGAAAAGTATGAAGGTACCGATTCCGTCTACTGCTGCGACTCTGAGCGCATTAGAAGCAATTGTACTGAACGCTCGTCGAGCACTTGAGCAAAATGAATCACCGTAAATGACTAAAAACATAATAAAATTAACACGATAATAAAAAGAATAAGAAATGCACTGTCTACCAATAACATGTCTGAAAACTATCTCATTATGAACCGTACAATTTTTAGTGCACGCCTTTTTTTCCACACCAGTCAGTTTTTAGTGTAGTTTTATTCTTAATTAATCGTAACAACATTCAGAGAAAATTACTCTAAAAATAAAGTGATATGAAAAAAAGAGTGTTTTCAAGGGGTGTTAACAATTGTACGGTTATTAATGAGATGGTTGGCAAGTATGCAATAAGTATTTGGATACTTTTGAATTTAGACGCTTTGTTAAATATCTAGAAAAATTCTTTAGGAATCAACTTGAAACTTTGGTAAAGTAAAGAACATGTTGTACTTCATATATTTCAGCAAAAGTTGTGTCCTGATTAGAAAAAGGGGACCAGTAAAAAATTAAACAAATGTCAAAATGTTTTGTATCACCCTGTAAAAAGTAATGCTTCAAATGCATTTTGGCTGTGGCATGTGATATGAGGATTTTTCTCATTATCTGTATAAATTTTTATGGAGGCTACCACATATATTCATGGAGATAACAGTTTATTTTATTTATTTATTTATTTTTAATGCAAAAAAAATCCCCTTTTTTAACTGTAACATGTAGGGTATTAGACCCAGTGCAAAGACTTTTGTAGAAAATTTGCATATTATACTAGACGCAACATACTGCAATCAGAATGCAAAATGGTTAAATATCTTACGAAGTATGAGCATTTTTACTAAATATTTTTTAACTACGCATGCGCTACCTTTTAAAAAAATTTATTTGCATGATTAAATAGCCAAAGGTATTGAGAAACTTATATGCAAACTCCCAAACAAATATAGTGCAAATTCAAAAAGGTATGAGAGATAGAATGAACAAAATTTCAGTTCTCTTCAAATACAATTTAAATTATAAGGGGTTTTATTCACCTTTTTATTTTCATTCAATGAATGCCCAATGGTAATACTGGGTTCGCTGATTGTAAATAAATATTGATAAACCCCCTTATCATCTTTTTTTTTTTAGAGGAACTGAAATTTTGTTAATTCTGTCTCTCATAAATTTTGAATTTACACGATAGTTGTTTGGGATTTTCATATACATTGCTCAATACTTTTGGCTATTAAATTATGCAAATAAAATCTTTTAAAAGCTAGCGCAAGCGTAGTTAAAAATTATTTAGTAAAAATGGGCACGTTTTGCAAGTTAGTTAAAATTTTTTATTCTGATTGCAATATGCTGTGTCTAATGTATAGCATGCCAAATTTCCTAAGAATGGTTTTGCACTGAGTCTAATATCCTACATATTATAATTAAAAAAGTGGATTTTTTTTTTTTTTTTTTTTTAGTTTAGAAAAAAAAAAGTTATATCTCCATGAATACATATAGCAGACTCATAAAACTTCTTACAGATAATGAGAAAAATCCTCATAATCACATGGTACAGCCAAAACGCATTTAAAGCATTCCTTTTCACAAGGTGATCCAAAATATTTTTGATTTTTCTTTAATTTTTTACTGGTTCCCTTTTCCAAATCAGGACACAACTTTTGCTGATATACTAGAGGTATAACCTGTTCTTTTCACTACCAAAGTTTCAAGATGTTTCCTAGAGAACTTTTCTAGATCTATGACAAAACGTTTAAATTCGAATGTGTCCAAATACTTATTGGTAAATAGTGTATAACAGCAAAAATAGGTTATCCCAAAATTCTCTTGGAGATCAAACGTCATTCTTTGCAGGATTTCATGAGCATTTACACCACCGATCAGAGGATATTCATTGTTGAGGAACATAAATTCGGACGGCTAAAAATCAAAACGAATGAAAAAGCATTCTGGGTGAAATTTACTATGAAAGCGAAACCAGCCAGACGCTCAATAAGAAAGATAAAGATGAAATTTAGGATGACTGAGCCCATGTTGGACTTTTTGCTGTATGATTGGGTTCTTTGGACATGAATATTCTTTGATCAGTGGTATAAGTATTCATGTGGCAATCTTCAAAATTATAAACATACACGTTAAAAAAAAAAAAAAAAAAAAAAAAAAAAAAAAAAAAGGCCGTAATGTTAAACATATATCCCCAAAAAATATTTCCATTACGTTTAATATTACTCGAAAATAATTATAAGATAAAAAACTTTTTATTTACCATGTTTTTAAATTTTCTGTTCAACTATAGCTATAGAACTACATTAGCACTTTATCAGTGTGTATAGACTTTTTAAAGTGATAATGACATCATTTTTTGTGAGTCTAGTTAGTAGGGAAGTTAGTTAAAAATCGATTGCAAGATTTTTACCGGACATACAAGAATAGATATTAATAAAAACATGATAAAAGAATAGCATTTGATCTGGTAGGTATATTTTGGAGCACAATAAAATGATACAGAGAGTTTTAAGCCAATATTGCACAAGTACACCAAACTTAAAATACCTAATGGCCTTTTTTTTTTTTTTTTTTTTTCTTTTTTTTTGTAAGTTCCAGCAGCCTATGTTTTACAATTTGCAATTCTGCGCAGGACTTGTTTAAGACTCAAAAGCGAGGTAAGCCCAGTGTCATTCAGGCGGGCCCCCCTCACAGAAGAAGTCCCCCCCCTACTAATCCTATAGGAATCGTTTCTCCTTTATTATATCTACGGATTTTTATGCAAGCTTAAAAAACTTGCACTTGAAAAAGTAAGTTTTACAGTTTAGATAAACTGTTTCGTAAAAAAAAAAAAAAAAAAAAAGTTCTTGGACAAAAAAATTACTTTTAAAAGTGAATTTGGGGGCCCCACATTGTAAATTTTTGAGTAAGCCCGGGCTTCACGGGCCTATTCGGTAAACAGGCCCTGATTCTGCGTGGTCTCGAAATTTGTGGACTACTTGACCGACCTTGAGTGAATTTATCCTTTTTATTACCAAATGACGATTTATCGTCGTTCGCAACTCTTCAGAAAAGTGCCATCGACGATAATATCATTGCATATGTGATGGTGTCCTAGAAAACATTGTGAGATAGGTTACAGAAACCAAAAACCCCAAAATTATATATAATAATTTGATCAAAGTAATAATGGTGTACCCTAAAGCCGGGTTACTTGAACTCAAAACGCTAACACGATTTAAAATTGCCCCTGGCACTGTTTTATTGATATAAAAGCCGTAGTTAATAGTTTGTCCTCAAAGGATACGAACCGTGTCAATTTCTTCACTAAACCAGGATCGATTTTATTCATTTTATCATTTTAGGCTCAAGTAACCTAGTTTTACGGTACATATTTTTTCTAAAATATTTCCGGTATGAAATAAATTACTATATGTGACTCTTGCTGCCCCAAATGGCCGACAATCGATCAGACAGTTTCACCATACACATTAAGTTGCTTACTTTGCACATGCTTTGTTTAATATGACAATAAATATCTGTACTGATAAGTATAAAGGATTTAAGTTCATATTCTTGATTTTTCAGGAGACGAAAAATAAATTTAAACTAACTAAAAATTAATCAGAAGAATCGATTAGGAAAAAGGGATTATGTTGATTTATACCCTTTATACCATTAAGTGATTGTCAAACTTCATTTAATAAAGGGAAAAAATTGAATTAAATATTTTATACAAAGAATAATGCTAAATATCTGACTTGAATCTTTTTTTACCAATGGATTTTCTCAAAGACTAAATGACATGTATTTAAATCCTTTTTACCAATCGATAGAGAATTTTTTTTGGGGGGGTCTGACTATGTACTTAACTCAAAATCAACATTTTTGGACTTAAATCCTTTATACTTATCAGTACAGATATATAAAATAATAATTGTGCACAGTTTAAAAAAAAATAACGTTTATGTAATAAAATAAGCTTTTTTATAGGAACCATACAAATAAAATTTGAAATGTAAATATTCTAAGAAGAATAAAAAAAAAAAAATATTCTTACTTATCATAATGTATGCATTTTTACTTAGGAACTTGAGGTAGGATTCGAAACATCCAAGGCAGCATTGGAATATTTTCCAAAAGATCTCGCATCTTTGATTTTGGCTGTTTAAGCTTTGTAAAAAATAAAGAAAAGAAGTATAATTATAATACAGCATAAAATTTAATTTAATCATGTCTCATCATGACCTTAAAAATGCTTTATAATTCGATTCATGAAACTGAAACGTAAAGTATTAGGTCTTTGCATAAATTCGTGCGGTTTTTTATTGCTTCATTTCATAAAAATACATCAAATCAAATGACAATTTTTAATCAAAATACTCTCCATTACTTTCAACAACCTATGCCCATTTTTCAGGTAACAAATGTATACCACGGCGATAGAAGCTCTCGTCTTTGGAGGCAATAAAATGATCCGCGTCCGCACGAATTTTTGCAACTACCTAATATAAATTTAATGACAAAAACATTCATATTGCAAATTATTTAAAAAAAAAAAATACTTTTTACTCTTTCTTCTAAATTCAATAAAAGAAAATATTGGATTCATGAAATTTTCGATTTCTGATTCCCTATGCTTTTAGAAATTTTGAGATGTCTCGGCCTCTGATGTGGGCCGAATAATTCTATAAAGGCAATTTCAATTACATTTGCGAATAGTGATTAAAATATACTAACTAACATAGAACTTGAATTTGCCAAAATTTGTGAACATATTCTGTTAACGGGTGCATGACACTTTGGTCTCGAGGAAATTTTGGTCCTTAGCCATTCTGGTCCCGCTAATTTTTTGCTATCTTTTAAATATATATAAGTTTTTTAGTATGATAGCATATTTGTTAATGGTACTGCATCATTTTCAACCTTTGTTGAAAATGATATAACAATAGGACACATGGAACAGAACATTTATTATTTCGAATCGAATTTTGAATGATAAAGTGTATCAGTTATCACCGAAGATCTAAGCATTGTTAATTTATCTAAGACCCCAAAATTTCAGTTTAAATAAAATACAAGGTTTTTAATATAAAACACTGTAATGTGGCTCTTAATTATCGCATTCAAATTTAGAGTGTTCGAATACAAAATTTCTAGGAAATCGATGCTTTATCCAAGCATCCCCTAAATGTTAGAGTTTAATAATAACAGAAGATATGAGAAACCTAAATAATGATCTCGGAATTTAATTTGTACAGATCTGTTAAATTTGAGTCATTTTCTTCTCTGTCAATCCGCATATATTTGTTAAGCAAAAAATATATATAATTAATATTTTATTCAATTTGATTTTTAATACTATTGATATCCAAAAGTTCATGAAAATGTTTAAACAGAGCATTTAAAAGTATACATGAGTAAAAAAGAAAATTATCTCTTACTATTTTTCCAAAAGCCGGAACAGTGCCCTGATAGCTTTCATAATGGCAATGATGAACGAACCAAAAGCAGCTGAACCCAAATGGAAACAAACGAGTATCCGGAAGCTTTTCAATATGGGATTACTCAGGCGCTTTCTATCTCTAGTTTAAAGAAAATTAAAGATATATACATATATACATATATATGGGTGATCAATTTAAAAGAGTACCCGTTGGTTTTTCTTATAACCCAAATAGGACGGACGTGGCAACTATTCTAACACTGAAGTATAATTGTTTGAGCCTTGTTTAAGTACGAGAGACAATTTCCAACACTGTTGGACTGTTACAATTTTATTTATGATGTAAAAGAGAAATGGAGACGTACAATATTATTCAATCCTGTGATAATTTTAATTTTGAAAACATAATTTAATTCAAATTTTTTACATAATCATTCCTACATTACATTTACATTATCATTATCATTTTTACATAATCATTTCATAGGGTTTTCCAGAGAAGTCCTGCAAACATCGATGAATTAAAACAGATGATAACTGAAGAAACTCGTCAATAACACCAACAATGCTATAAAGTGTGTCAAAAAACTTGGTTCAACGTGTTCATATTTGCATTCAAAATGGTGGTGAATAATTTCAACATTTTCAGTAAGGAATGATTTCTGTTTTACCTCACAAATACAGTTATAACAGCCCGACAGTGCTAGAAATTGTCTCTCACACTTAAACAAGGTTCAAACAATTATACTTCGGTGTTAGAACAGTTGCCACATCCTTCAGATTTAAGGGTGATCTAAACTGATCACCCTGTATATATATATATATATATATATATGAATTCATGCTATTTGTAAAATCTAAAGCCAATTCAAGCAAAATTATTTCCGAAACGTTATTCATACCACTGCTGACACTCCAAATGTTTTTGGAATATGCATCTATGTGTGCATGTACCATACAGGTCTCAAAAATCATTTAAGTAAATTGAAATTTGGTTACAAACATTTATTAGTTACATGGAATTAACTGTATACAATTTGGTGTATACGGTTTTCGTAGTTCGTGTTCGTGTACAGGGACACACAAAAGAATTTTGATACATTACGCTATGTAAATGGCATTTCTTTCAAGTGCATTTTAAAATTATTACACAGCATTCAACATAATGAAATAGACATTTGTTATTAAAATGCATAAAAGTATAGATTCTACAGAAATTATATGCATAAGATGAAATATTCATGTACAGAATTTCAGGAAAGAATTCCGCTGCATTTCGGTCCGTGAACGGCATTATGGTATGCATAAAGTTAATAACTGGTTTTAGCATAAGTACAATAATTGCAAAACGTTATGTATTATGCTTGATAACTTATGAATGGGAGTTTTTGTTATTATACCCCTATTGAGCAAAGCAAAAGAATGTTCAGTGAGTGATTAAAGTGGTGAAGTAGCCTCAATAAAGAGATATATATCTTATTAGATGAGTTAATCTTTGATACAGTGTGTCACAATTACTGCATGCCTTTATACAGAAGAACAGACTAAAAAAAAGTCTTGTCGTAACAAAAATTAAATTCCGTTTTGTACAGAATTATACTTTTGTATAGAATATATTACTTAAAAAACAAAAATAGGTTTTGGTTTCGGTTTCTTTCTTTCTTTCCTTTTTTTTCTGACACATGGGGTGTTTAAAGTAAAAATAAAACACAAAAATATTGTATTGAAATATTAAAGGGATATTTTAGATTTTAAAGATAATCGTCTATAAAGTTAAAAATTCTTAATCGAATATGTTTCATCTTTAAATAACGTATTTTTTTTTTCTTGTATATATGTTACTGCTAAAGTGTAGAAGTCTATTAACCTGCACATTAACTAGGGTGATCTGTTAAAATGCGGAAAATTACTTCATTTCTCAAATTACCTAGGTAATATGCGAATTACCTAGAGAATCTACACATTACTGACTAGAGACTCGTTATGATCTGCACATTATCTCCTAAGCACTTGTTAAAGTGAAAATAAGATGTCTGGCGAAACAATAGCAACGTTTCTGTGCGCTTAAATTAAATGTTGTTTATTTATTTTTGATATCTAAAGAGTCAAGTTAACACAATCTGACAATCAACACGTTAGTTGATAGAATCAATCATCAATCAATTGAAAAACTACAATGCAAAGAAGCAAACGGTTAAAAATATTACTGCAATTAAGGAAATTTGCAAAATGTTATTTATATATTTCTCGATATCTAAAAGAATCACGTTAATACAATCAAGCAAAGAACAAATTAGTTGACAGAATCAATCATCAATCAATTGAAAAACAATAATACAAAGAAACAAACGGTTCAACATATTATTACGATTAAAGAAATTCATTTGCGAATTATATGATAAAATTATGCTTACTTATTGGTGCAATCTAAAGATTGGTGACATTTTGAATTTCATAGCAATTAAATTCCGTACGGGAGATTCAAACAAAACCACAGAAAACCCAGAACACCTTTATTCCAATATCTCCAATTCTAATTATTATTAAATTACTTATAATACATCATTCAAAATATATTTCAATGTAATTTTATCGGAACTTTTAAACTGGTGTAAGCTGTTAATTCAGTACGGAAGTTTCAGAGAAAGCCACAGAAAACTCTGAACACGCGTTTATTCTTTTTTATTTTGCAAACTTTCAAATTCTGATTATCCGTTCACATTCCGTATAAAAGATTTTTAACACGTTATTTATTCCGGAATAACGCAAGTTAAGGAGAAAACTTGCGTTATTCCGGAAAATTAAGACACAAATCTTTTTTTAACAATGTTTATATTACTTTTTTATCTTAGCTTCTAATTAACATTATTTCATAAGTAATATATATTTTTAAAAGTTATTTGAATTGGAATAGACGAGTACATGTTGCAAATCCCTGTCGCAAGATGGCGCGTTTAGTTTTTCTACAGTTAAAATTTTCAAAACTAGTTGCACTATGAGCAAAAAAGCTATTGTAAGTTTTAAAAAGGGAATAAGGCGTCACAAGCGCCATCGAGCGGGACTTTGCTACGGTCAGTATTTCCAAAGATTATAACACAGTGTGCGAACAGGCTGTTTCAGATACTGAAACGGAAGTTGGTGCCGCAGGCGCTACCGAGCGGGAATTTACTACAGTTAACATTTTCAATAAAGCTATTTGCATTATATGTCTATAAGTTGTTGTAAGTCCTGAAACGGCACTGCAGACGCCACAGAGCGGAAGTTTCGTACGATCAAATTTTTCAAGGATCGCTAACCAGCTGGTCGCCGAAATCGGCTGGTTAAAAATATAATTAACCGGCGACACTAAACTAAAAGTGGAGGGAGATAGGAAAGGAGTAGGGAAAGGAAATGAGAGAAACAAACATTTCAACTTTAACGATACGGAAGCCGCTAATGTGCAGATTACCTAATTAAAATGCGGAAAACTCTTGATCCCGTAATTTAACGGATCACCCTAGTTAATCTGCAGATTAGTTAGGTATTCTGCACATTAACGGCTTTCGAGCTTTAATGGTAACATAAACAGGACTTCAGAAAAATGTTCAAACAGTTTAATTTCTTTAAACGATTATTGTATTGTCAATTACTTTATGCATTTTTTAACTATGAAATTTTTAAAAATGTGGTGCAACTGATTCTTGTATAAATCCATAAATATAGTTTAACGTTTTGATATGTTAAAAATATGAATTGAAATATTCTTTAATATTGTTTGAATTTTTTGCAGAAAATTAAATTTTAATAGAAATAAAAAAAATATCAAAAATAGATGATGCGCACATGTACCATCCTTCTTGTAAAAGTTATTTTGCAACTTGTGAACAGACACAAGTTCTTGTAAATAATGAATATAAAAGTTAAATAAAGCAAAAAGGTTTTTTTTTTTTTTTTGTAGTATATTGGTAATTTCACAGCGTACGATTTTTCCATACGTACTTTTTTTATTTTTAGTTTTAGACAAATTATATGATTCGTTTGTTTGTTTTTGAATAAAAATAATTGTATGACAATAAAAATATTTAAATTAGCTTTTTAAAAAGAAAAATTATTCTAATATTTTTGTTTGGTATACATAAAAATAATTTTTTGTCAGAAAAGAAACGTAGGTCAAAAATTACATGTTATTAGTCTAAATGTAAAATAAATAAACAAATAACATTTAGGTTAAAAACTATATATTCATAGCCAACATTTATTTGCTTTCCGAAAGAAAATCAAAAATTGTCGTGACAAAAGTTTAATGTTGAATTTGTACAAATATTAACATTAAATATTTATTCTGATTAATGTAAATCGAATAATTTACATGCAACAGACATATTTTAAAAAATTTTGAAAACTCTACCTTGTGAAGTACCATGTTGCTACAGCTCCAGCAATAATAAAGTTCTGACACGCAAACACAAACTGTATGAGCCAGAAAAACCCAAACAGTGATAACCATCGCATAACCTGCAAAAGAAATAAAATAATTATATTAATTCAATTAAAGTACTAATGTGCGGTAGAAGGGAAAAAAAAAAAAAAAAAAAACAGAAAATTTAGTATATACATGTAAAATATCTCTTTATAACTATTTTTTTATAATTATAATTAAATATACAAGTATTAAAAAAAAAAAAAAAAAAAAAAAAAAAAAAAACTATTCAGAAAGAAATGTTTATTATTCTTAAGTTCTATAGATAATGTAACAGTTCAAAAATTTGTGTACGTAGCATCACGTGGAATTCACACTATAGTGCGTTTCCTATGTGATCCCCTTAATTATTTACAGCATTCCCAAGGCGAATATGTCAAATGACAGCTACAGATTCGAGCATATAAATCGACTGTATTTCTGTTTTCATGGATGCAATAAGGTCGGCAAGCTCGCTTAGTTCTTTTTCATATACATTTTCCTTGACATAACTGACAGGAAATAACCCTACAGATGAAGATACAATGAGTAAGAAGATCAGTTAGTGATTACAGTGTACATATTTTTGAAATTCAATTAAATAGCCGAACAAATGTATATATTAATTAATTATTACTGAATGATTAATCTTATTACATACAGGCACAAAATTTCAACATATCTAAATCTGCCCTTCAACTTTAGTGAATTTACCAACAATCATATAGAGACATGATAACCACACGTGTATTTGTAGAAAACCACAATTTTAATAAAAAAATTCCCTGTAAAGCACGTATAAAATATATTTAATTAAAATCATTAAAAAAAAAACACATCGTGTCAAGGCCTTTCGCCCTGAACATCAGGACAGAGCCATTTTAACTAGAAGTACAGTAACATTTGATTTATATATACATAAGAACCATATTACAGTTAAAATTCACCCCATTAGGCCGTATTGATAAGAATTTTCGCGTGTCCCTGCACACAATCCATAAACAATATAGACATTTAAAAAAAAAATTATACAGCTATTTCTATACAGAGCCTGAACGTGTGTGCCAATTTGGAAGCCAATTAGAGGATTTTTGCGACCGCTGTTTTGCGTTACGTACAAATTCTGCCCATAGGATGTAATGATAAGAAAAATTTTGGTATGTCCATGTATATGAACTGGAAATGGAATACACACCGAAAACTATTCAGCTAATTCCGTGTGGTTCATAAACATGTGTACCAAATTGCAAGTCAATAGCGTGATTTTTGCGACCGCTATTGCGGTACATACATATTCTTCCTATAGGCTGTAATAATGAGAAAAACTTTGGCGTGGCCCTGTACACGAACTGGCAATGGAATACACACCCAAAACCATACAGCTAATTCCATGGGGAACATGTGTACCAAATTGCAAGTCAATAGCGTAAATTTTGCGGCCGCTATCGCGGTACATACAAATTCTTCCCGTAGGCCGTAATGATAAGAAAAATTTTGGCGTGTCCCTGTGCGCGAACTACAAACGGAATATACACCCATAACTATACAGCTAATTCCGTGGGGCTCGTGAACATGTGTATCAAATTGCAAGTTAATAGCGTAATTTTTGCGGCAGCTATCGCGCGACAAACGCAGACAAACAGACACACATCCGGAACCCAAAATCTTTTTGAGTCTCAACTCAACAGGGAGGCCTTCACTGACGTTTCGGCAATAAATATTGATAGATAGATAAACAGATTAATAAATATAGATACAAGGTAGATAGATACATTGATTGATGTATGCGTGCATATATAATACTAAAAAAATATTACATTCATTTTATTTTAAGAAACACATAAAAAAAAAGGAAAGAAAGAAAGAAATTAAATATCAAGTAAATGAGACACTTTAAAAAAATCTCTTTTTCTTTCTTTTCCCCCTCTCAGCAGTATTTTGCTTCACATCATGAAAATTACAACGATAAATCATATTTATTGAACTATTTTAACGTTAATGCATTTCAATATTAAAAATAGAAAAAATCTCTAAGGAAATCAATAGAACTGATCTCTTCAGCAAAATAATGTTGGTTTGATTTCCCTCGAGAATCGGTTACATGACTGACCTTTAACATAGATAATAATACCCAAAATATCTTCTAATATATTATTTTATTTGAAAGATACTTAATTTTAGATTTTACTTTAAAGCATCAATGAAATCAAAATCAGCGATTCGCAAAAATCATAAAAAAATTTCTAACTGTACTAACTCGATTCACAATTTAGCTTTATTTTAATTTTGTTTAAGATATGACAAAAAAAAAAAAAAAAAAAAACTGAAAATGCATTTCGAGCAATTTCCCCTTATGTACTAAAATGTTTCTGAATATTTTTGTGTACTCCTGTAAACCAATTAAATACACGTCATACGATTCTATAGAAAATATTCTTGTGCGCCTTCAACTAATAATGTTAAAATTGCTATATTTTGCGCAGTATAAAGATATTAATTACATTATTTAAAGAAATAGTCTCATAGTTCGTGAATTCTTTAACAGTCCTTGTGAACAAACCAGTCGTGGTATTTATGCTATTTGTTTATAAATAAATAAATAACAATAAAAATCTCACAAAAGCTAGATTTACAGCTCCACGTTAAAAAAAAAAAAAAAAAAAATTTCAAGATTTGACTGAAAACGTCTGCCAAGCAATTCCTTTTAACTCTCATTATAAATCTAGATATTCTGCTTGACATCATTAATGCAAATCATATTTTATTCCACGGGAAGCAGTGTTGCCAGACGTTATTTTATTTATTTATTATTATTATCATTATTTTATTTATTTATTTATTTATTGTACATCTGGAAAATGTATATGTTAATAACGTTGTGTTTTCTGTTAAATGCTTTATGGAAAAATACCTGTTATAGATCATAAATCTTTTTGAAATTTTTTTGCATCCTCGTTCACAAATTAGTAGTAAATTAGAATACACTCGATATTAAAGGGATGAAAGATTTCCGCTTTTACTTTTTTTTTTTTTTTTTTCTCTGCTACCAGTATATTCCTACAGAATTTTCTAAACACCTATAAAGTCCTGAAAGTAACTATAAAAATACGATAAAAATTTCTTTATAGAAACGCTGGTGGTAGAAAAAGCAGAACTTTTTCCTCCGTGACATTGTAAGCTGTAATTTAGAATAGTAAAAAAAAAAATTAAGTAAAAAAAATTATTTTTAAATGTTAGAAGTTTTTTTATTGCGAAGCCCTAAAAAGCATAAAATAAAATTTATTCTGGCAAAGACATGCTACAAAGAAATGAAAGTTTCAACACTAACAAGGGAACTCTTTGAAGTGATAATCGCCGATTTTCTTGAAAAAAATTCTGGCATAAGATTCAATCATGAATAGCATCTTCCTAAAATATTAGCTGCTGAGTCGCAATAGATAATCTATAAAAAAATTATTAAAAATGCAAGCATGTCTGCAATATTTCCAAAAAAGCGCCTGTTTGGCGACTGCATTCTTCGGAATTTCATTGTAATGAAGATTTAATAGATGTAGATGTTCTTCTTTCTATTTGATAGCCAAACGAACTCCATACGCTGTCGAGCACTTGAGAATTCAGAATAGTTACTAAAAACCAGATAATTTACCAGATTGAGACTTACTTAGTCGAAATTCTAAATAATATTTAATATTTCAATTAAATAAGCTGTGTCAATAACAATTGCAAGAGCATTAACAATTGCAAGAGCAAGAGTTTTTAGTAACGTCATTTAAAAAATATATGATCAAGACTTTTATATAAATTTAAATAAAATAAAACATTATATATTAAAACACAAAACTCTTTTTTTTTTTTTTTTTTTTAAACTAAAATGAAAGCATTTCGTATCCGACCACATTTTTTTCTTATAAGTCTGATCATTTTATTGGGCAGTACCAACCTTCGACGAACAAGCAACTCAACAGACTATGAGTTGTGTGGATACATTATCTCATTAGAGCTACGCAATGAGCAATTGGAGACGATTTATGATTCTACCCTAAATTTCGACCTGTTTGTTGATTGGGTTTAACGTCGCACTTGTACTGCACTATGGGCAATTGGCAACGGTTTGCGATGAGCTTCTGAGGATGGTCCGGTGACATCTTCACGTTATAAATGATTCCATTCTGCGTACAGTCGGTAACAAATGTGTCCGAACATTAGCAAAAATTCCTATGCAAAAAAGTACACTTCATACGGTTTTGTTAAATAAATCCTTATCGAATCATGTTCTTACACTGGATAAGAATAGGATTTGACAAGGATTTATTTAATATAACTGTAAGAAGTGTACTTTTTTTACATAGGAATTTTTGCTAGTGTTCAGACAACTTTTGTTACCGACTGTATGTTATTTATTTTTAATTATACATCCGATTTGTATGTTTGACTCGGCATCTCCCACCCCATACCCCTGTAAATTTCGTCGAGATGAGGATAGATATAATATAACCAGATTAAAATACAAAAAAAAAAAAAAAAAAAAAAAAAACCACCCTGGGTCAGCTGGGGAATCGAACCCACTCTATTACACTTGAAGGCGAATAGCAAGGGTGACATACTCACTCGGACACAGAGGGTCTGCATTCAGCATAACAATTATTTTTAAAACAACAAGATTTCGCAGAATAATTCTATAAAATTCCCTATGAAATTCATTGCGCAGCACTAGTGTGACGTAAAACCCAACCAACCTTATGAAATTCTAATGCGTATTTTTACAAAATTCTTTATATTATTAAACATATACAAAATAAATTTCCGGAAATGTAAGAAGCCATAAAGTAGTAGTTACGCACATATTTTTCCAATTTTAAATAAACCCTTCGTAAAAGGTCAAAATTGTAATAGCACATCTAATGACCATCTCTAGGAATATGTCCCAGACTGTCACCTTTGCATAGCTGTAGTGCGAATTAAAACTTAAAACCTACTCAACCTCAAATATCTTAAATATTTTAATTTTGATTTATTTATTTGAATATTAATTTCAATCAACTATTCAAATAATTAAATGTTCAATCAAATATTATAATTCATATTGGTCTCCAATTGCCCATTACACAGCACTAGTGCGACGTAAAATGTAGCCAACCAACCTATAAATCAGATTAGTTTTTAAATCGTCTGCAAATTTATATAAGGGGTACATACAAATGAAACACTTCCGTTTGCAAAGCCGTTTGTAAGCGTTCCAAATCTATGACAGTCGGCAGCAAAAGTATCCGAGCACTAGCAAAAATTCCTATGTAACTTATGTAACTTATTCCTATGTTCCCACTTAACACTGTTTTGTTAAATAAATCCTTGTCGAATCGTGTTCTTAGACTGACTTAGAATAGGATGGATGGATGGTTGGGTTTTACGTCGCACTAGTGCTGCGTAGATGGGCAATTGGCGACGGTGTGGGACACACCCCTAGAGGTGGTCCGGAGACATGCCATCACAATTTTGATCCTCCACGTAAGGGATTGCTCTCCCGCTTCGGTGACCCCCATAGGTATAATTTTTGATGGGAACATGGAGGACATTGCGGCCACGACAGATTTTACGTGCACCAGCCACCATTAGTGTACATGACGGTCTTTGGCCGGCTCGAGTACCGAACCCGCAATCTTTCAATTACGAGGCCGGCGCTCTACCAACTGGGCTACCGCGGCCCGACTTAGAACAGGATTCGACAAGGATTTATTTAACAAAACTTCAGTGTAATTTTTTTGATATAGGAATTTTTGCTAGTGCTCGGATACTTTTGCTGCCGACTGTATTTGCAAAAAAGTTGCAGAATGTATGTCATCGAAGTTGCAAGTGTTCCGTTTGTATGTAACCCTAAATGCACGTGCCGAGAGCTTCAAACATTAATTTACTCCAGATTATATATAAGCTGGAGTAATGTAAAAGTAATTCTGAAATTGAAATTGCATTATTTTAAATAAATGCAATTTTGAAACATTACATAAAATAATTGAAAATATTGGTCATAAAACATAACGTCACTTTTTCTAAATAGAAATTTCTAGATTTCAGAAAATATCTTGAGTGTTGGTGGGCTTTAACGTCGCACTATAGCTACGCAGTGGGAAATTAAAGACTGCCTTATATTTGCACTTAGAGATGTTCCGGAGACATGCCATCTTAATTTTTATCCTCCGCGGAGGGGATGGCTTCCTTGCTTCAGTAACCCCTAGAGCTATAGAAAATACTACCCTCCTATACTTGAGCTCTTTGGCATCATTTAAGGAAGGTTAATCGGATTTGGCGATGACTTTTTTCATATTTGGCGTTCAAAACGTAAAGTTTAATAATTTTTTGCGGCTTTCCTGTTGCGATTCAGCAGCTAATTTTTTTACCAGTGAATTAAGTGCGACATAAACTATATTCTGTAATTTTTTGAAGGAAATCGGTGATTATCACTTGAAAGAGTTTCCTTGTAAGAAAATTTTAGAGAAAAATATTGGTACTTTCCTTTTGAAAGAGATAAAATTTTTTTAATGTTCAAAATATTTTAAAAAGCTTTCGAGACCAATATTCCTAGTTATAAGTTTTTGTATAATCATTCGTTAGGCCACAAATTTCAAACGTCTCGAAAGCTTTTTAAAATATTTTGAACATTAAAAAATTTTCATATCTTGCAAAAGGAAAGCACCTATATTTTCTCTAAAATTTTTTTAGTGTTGAACCTTTCATTTCTTTGCAGCATGTCTTTGTCAGAATAAATTTATTTTATGCTTTTTAGGGCTTCACAATAAAAAACTTCTAACATTAAAAAATGATTTTTTACTTAAATTTTATTTTGGGCTTTTCAGTTACAGAAAAGAAAAAAGCTTCTTAAAAAAACTAATTAAAATTTCTTAGGATATTGTGTAGACAACGGAAGATTTTCTTTTATCAATTGATATTTTTTTCTATCATTTATCTGCAAAAAAAGTACTGTATATCGTCTTTCGAGGACCGAATCCGGGACCATCGCGTTATCAACATGACACTCTAATCGAAGGTCGAAGAACTGTCAAGAAAAATCATAGAACATTCTAGAAAAATCTAACAAATACTTATACAAAAGAAATATCGTTCTGGAATTCTTTCTAAAATATCTGGAATATTTAAAAATTTTCATCTTTTGCAAAAGGGAAATATCAATATTTTTCTTTAAAATTTTCTTGTTGTTGAAACTTTTATGGTTTATAGTATCTCTCTGCTAGAATAAATTTTTATTTTAGGCTTTTTCGGTCTCCACAATAATAAAAAACTTTCAGTGTCATTTTAATTAATTAATTAATTTTTTATTTATATTTATATTTTTACAGAAATTTTTATTTTGTGAGTTTTAGCAACTCAAAAAAAGCTTCTTAAAAAAACTCTCAAAATTCCTTAGGATACTGTGTAGACAATGAAAGATTTTCTTTTATCAATTGACATCGTTTCTATAAATTATCTGCAAAAAAGCAACACATCGGCTTGCGAGGATCGAACCCACGAGCATCGCGTTATCACCATGACGCTCTAACCAAATGCGCTAAAGAGCGATGAAAAAGGTTGTTTATATTTACATGAAAGTGGAGGCGCCTCCTTTTTCAGAATGACACAGAGACACGACGATAAAAATCCAGTTTTAGTAAAAAGCTTCTAAAAGAATATTTATTATTTTTTTTTCCTTAAATTTTGTGCTTTTTAGTATCTAAAAAAAAAGCTTCTTAAAAACAAAACTCTTCAAAAATTCTTAGAATACTGTGTAGACAATGAAAAATTTTCTTTTATCAATTGACACATTTTCTATTAATTATCTGCAAAATTTAACACATCTATCCTTCGGGGGATGGAACTCACCACCATCGCATTAACAACTTGACGCCCTAACCAGCAGAGCCAATGAGCGATAAGGCCTGGTGACTTTAAAATTGAGGTGCCTTATTTATTAGACTGACACGAAGACGAGATAACGAAATCCAATTTCAGTAAAAAGCTTTTAAAAAATCTATTATTTTATTTATTTTTACTTAAATATTTATTTTGTGCTTTTTAGTAACTAGATAAAAAGATATTTAAAAAATTCTTCAAAAATTATTAGGATACTGTGTACACAACGAAATATTTCCTTTTATCAACTGACACCTTTTCTATTAATTGTTTGCAAAAATTAACATGACACTCTAACCAACTGAGCGATTAAGAGATACAATAAATTGCTTACCTTTTTTTTTTTTTTTTTTTTTTTTAAGTGGAAGCATGTTGTTTTTTAGTGTGACAGAAAACGCGATCACATATTCAATTTCATTTAATAATATATATATATATATATATATATATATATATATATATATATATATATATAAGCTTCTAAAAATATTTATTTATGTATTTTTTGCTTGAAACTTTTTATTTTGAGCTTTTTTAACATCTAAAATATTTTTTGTTTTCTAATATCTAGAAAAAGAAAAAACTACTTTTAAAAAAAACTCTTCAAAATTTCTTCAAGTATTCGGCAGTCAACGAAAAATTTTCTGTTATCAATATTTGGAAATATTTGGAATATTTAAAAATTTTCATCTTTTGCAAAAGGGAAATATCTATATTTTTCTTTAAAATTGTTTTGTTGTTGAAGCTTTTATGATTTTATAGTATCTTTCTGCTAGAATAAATTTTTATTTTAGGATTTTTAGGGCTCCACAATAATAAAAAACTTTCAGTGTTATTTTAATTAATTAATTTTATTTAATTAATTAATTAATTTATTTATTTTTATTTTTATTTTTACAGAAATTTTTATTTTGTGAGCTTTATCAACTCAAAAAAAGCTTCTTAAAAAAACTCTCAAAATTCCTTAGGTTACTGTGTAGACAATGAAAGATTTTCTTTTATCAATCGACATCGTATATATATATATATAAAGCTTCTAAAAATATTTATTTATGTATTTTTTGCTTGAAACTTTTTATTTTGAGCTTTTTTAATATCTAAAATATTTTGTGTTTTCTAATATCTAAAAAAAGAAAAAACTACTTTTAAAAAAAACTCTTCAAAAATTCTTAAAGTATTCTGCAGTCAAAGAAAAATTTTCTGTTATCAATTGACACCTTTTTCTACTAATTATCTGCAAAAATTAACACGCCGGACCTTCGGGCATCCAACTCTCGACCACCACGTTAATAACGTGACGCTCTAAACAACTAAGCCATGTAGCGATAAACTGAACAGCTTATATATACGTTAAAATGGAGGCGATTTTTTTATTAACGTGACACGAAGACACGATGACTAAGTCAATTTCATATAAAAACCTTCTAACTAAAAAAGAAAAAAAAATTACTTTGTTGGAAAATAACAAAATATCTCAAAAGAAAAAAAAAAAAAAAAAAAAAAAAAAAAACATTGTTTTCTATCACAAGAAAACACGATTTAAAATAAAATAAAAAAATCTGGTGTGAAACAACCACACGACTACACGTATTATATGCACTTTTTAGAGATAATGTTATTTGAAGACACAGAAATTTTAACTAATTTTTACTAATTTTTTTAGAAATTTTAATTAATTTTTTACTGGTCCTCTTTTTATTTTTGGAGAAAGACTTTCCCGGAAATGTATGAGGTATAACATGTTCTTTACACCCCTGAAGTTTAAAGAGGATTTGTCAAGTACTTTTTTAGATATTTAAAAAATGTTTAAAATCGAAAGTGTCCTGTCATACATGGAAAGGTAAACGTCTAGGATTCCCACCACCGCCACAGATGACTATTTGAAACTTTCTCTGTTTATGTCGTGTCGAAACCTTCGTAGATCTACTGATTTATGACTTAAATAAAATAACTTTACCAATGTTAACGTTGCACGCAGTAAAATTCTTTTTTTCAGTTTCTCATCATACTATGTGTGTGAGAGAGAGCGAGAGAGAGAAGAGAAACTAAAAGGGAAAAAGAGGATTTTTGTAATTCATTTATTTAAAAAAAAAAAGAAAGAAAGAAAGAAATCGAAAATTATTTACTGGAACTAAACAAGTTATTTTCTTTCTAAAACTAAATAATTTCTTAAACTAAATTTCTTAAACTAATTCTTAACTAAATAATTTTCTTTCCTTTTGAAAAATAAATATATAAACAAAATAAATATATAAATGAATAAAATAAAATCCACTTTCCCCCTTTTTTGTGTGTGTGTGTTTGTTTCTCTTCTCTCCTTTTTATTGATATTATTATTGTGTCCCCTTCTGATTAGTTGTTGGATGCTACTATGTTATTGGCTTGTTGTATTGCTACTCCCTCTTTGGGTTTTTTCCTGCTTTCAGTTTTGCTTTTCCCTCGAAGACAGTAGCGCATGTTTTTCGCACCTGAAAAAGGAAGGCCACGTCCTTTCGAAACCGGTAGTGCTTGGATTTATTTATGGTGTCTGATGAAGTTTTTAAGTTTAAATACTTAAAAGATTAATTTTAATGTTGGCATGAGATTCATTAACTATGAAATTTAACTTCGAAATGTTATATTTAAAATTTACAAATTTCTTAGTGTGGCAGAATAGGGTGAAATTTCGTATAATCGTCTATTTTAAGGGATATTTTCCTCATAAAGATATCAGGCCACTTTTAAAATATCATTCATGATACTGACTTGAACATGATCGATTATGAATATTCTAATTTGAAAACTTTGCGAAATATTTGAAAATTAAGATTTTCTTAACATAGCAAAATAGAGCAATTTCATTTTACTTTCTAAATTAATTAAACTTATATATAAATAAATAAAATTTATGATTATTTAATGAATTTTTTTTATACATAAATTAAATTAAATATATATGTGTGTATATTAGCAAAAGAAATAAAATTTACCTGAAAAAAGGTGTCTAGTGGAAACGTTACATATCCCTTAGAGTCCACTAATGGTTTAGCAGAAGTTTGGAGACATATAAATCCAAAAAGAACAAAACAGCAAACAAGAGCAACAGAAATAAATGTCTGAAAAATAATAATAATAATAATAATAATAATTTTTTGAAATGAGATTGATCAATCAACAATACATAATAAATAAAATATAGAAATATTCATAAAACTAAACGGGTGTCAAAGAATAAACAAAAAGAAAAAACATCTTTTCGCATAGAATATAACACTTTCCAAATGTACATACACGATGCGTCGTTTAACCTTCAATATATTTTCTTCAATGTTATACCTTAAATATGTCAAAAAAAAAAAAAAAAAAAAAAAAAGTTTAAAAATATGATCTCATTTCAAAATGTACTAAAAACTCCAATTTAGCGGATGTAGATAACATACAGGTATGTGAAACTTAAACTGAATCAAATAACAGAATGTGAATTAAATTTCAAAATGAATAAATAAGTAAATAAATAATAATAACAATAATGACAGGAACTGGAAGCCCAGGCGCTCAGGAAATCTAAAAAATCTAAAATTTTGGCTTTTAAAAACTTGTATCTTAAAAGGATGATTTCGATCTAAATCAATAGATAGCACACCATCGCTCTGCCGAACAGCCAATCCTGAATGACAAGTTTAATTGGCTTTAAAATTTACCAAATATGCTTTTTTTTTTTTTTTTTTTAATGAGATTTTTGAGCATGTAATTCAGCACAAAGTTTTTTTTTTTTTTAATTTTCCGAACACTATAGTGAGGAAAGTATTGTAATCATGTCAAAAATCCGAATTTGAGAGTTTGATTTTTCTATACGTGTTGAGGTCCCCTGAGTTCGTTTTCATTATTTTTACGATGATGTATGTATCTGTGTGTGTATGTATGTGTGTATGTGTGTGTGTGTATGTATGTATATGTATGTGTATATGTATGTGTGTATGTATGTGTGTATGTATGTGTGTGTATGTGTGTGTATGTGTGTGTGTGTGTGCGTGTGTGTGCGTGTGTGTGTGTGAACACGCTAGCATCTAAACGCTTTGCTCGAATGAGCTGAAAGTTGGTACGTATGTTTCTTTACAGGGACACCAAGAAAAGTTCTCTATCATTATGGCTTATGGGGCCAAATTTTTAAAAGTGTGATAGCGTCTAAACGTGTTATTAAACTGAGCAAAAAAATTATACACATATTATTGGTCACAGTTGCACGAACTGTATAGATTTTGGTGAATTTAGTACTTACCGTTTTTTTTTTAACAGGGACACAAAGAAAAAATCTTTATCATTATGGCCTATGAAGCCAAATTTTTAAAAGTGTGACAGCGTGTAAACGCCTTATTAAACTGAGCAAAAAATTATGCACATGTTATAGGTCACAGTTTCACGAGCTGTATAGAGTTTGGTGAATTTAGCACTTACAGATTTTTTTACAGAGACACAAAGAAAGAAAAATTCTTTATCATTATGGCCTATGGGACCAAATTTTTAAAAATGCGATAGAGTCTAAACACCTTATTCAATATAGCTGAAAAGTTATATGAATATTATAAGTCACTGTTGCACTAACTATAAGCGTTTTAATGAATCTGGCATTTATAGGTTTTTACAGGGACACAACGAAAAATTCTTTATCATTATGATCTATGGGCTCAAAGCTCAGTAGCGTTAAATAAAACATCGTGTAATATAAGGAGAAAAATACTCAAACTCCCTATTATAATTGTCTCTCTTTTGTTTATTTAACAACTCTTCTTACTTTACTTTATCTACAAAACCGTTAATTATTCAATGTTCGGAAAGTCGAGTGGACTGACTCCAGATTTTTTTATTATTATTATTATTATTATTTCTTTAAGAAAATGTGCATTTTAAGTGTATTACATTCAATTTTTGTTTTGTAGCTGAAATCTCTAGAATGATAAAAGTATAAATTCGACTGTTAATCTGGGTTGAGCAATCAGATAGCGCCTTACATCACTATTGTATACCTTCAACAAAATTTAATCGTAACTGGTTCACGTTAGAGAAATATTATACAGATTTTATAAGAAAAGGTTACTTTGTATATCTTAAAAATATATACTAATTTCGTAATGTTGTATGCAGTATAAAAAGATATTAAATTGTGATTTAAATTTTACCTCTCGTAGACCATAATGCATCGTGAATGTTTGTGAATATTTGTACTCAAGCCAGTTGCTCTATTTACAGCATTTTCAATAGAGAGGATGCAATAGTGAATTGAATAACAAAAATTAATTTCAATGCATTTTGTAAATTAGAACTCAGACAGACAAACGGAGAGAAAGACAGACATACTAACTAAAATCATAATCACTATTAAACGTTTGTTAAGAAAGTGTTGAAAACTTTTAACACAAACGAAAACGTAAATGCAGCAATTTCCGATTGTAGTTCTTAATGCATCTAATTATTGTGTCGTGGCTAATCATACCATATTCCATTATTATTATTAGTATTGTTTTATTTTACTTATTTATTTATTTATTTTGGTGTGTGTGTGTGTGTGTGTGCATATGCGTACTATATATTAATTCCATCATGATTTGTGCTGTGAAAAGTTATTTAATATGATTTTTATATATTCCCCTCATAGAACGCTATTCATTGTCTTTTTCGAGTGTCCCTATACAGTACAGAAACCAGCCGTGGTATTTAGGCCATTTTCAATAAGGAACATGCCACTATGAACTTGAATAACATATATCAGTTTCAAGAAATTTAGAAAATATCCATGGAAGTTAGAGTGAGGACAGACAGACAGAGAGTCAGACACATATGCAAACTGAAGTATTTAAAGTCATAATCATTCTTTTGAAGTCTTTGGAAAGTGTTAAAAACGCTTAAAGCAAATAAAAACGCAATTGCGTCAATTTCCAATTATAGTTCATAATGTACCTTAATATTTTGCTCTGTCTCTGTAAACCGTAATGCTAATCATACCATACTCTGCAAAAAAAGCATTTTTTTTTCTTTCTTTCTTGAGTATGTGTATGTGTATTTAAAAAAAAAAAAATGTGAATTTCATCGTGATTTTTTTTCTTTCTTGAGTATGTGTATGTGTATATAAAAAAATAAATGTGAATTTCATTGTGATTTTTGCAGTACAAAATAATTAAAACATGATTTATAAAAACGTCTCTCACAGAACACAAAGCATTAACTTTGTTTTTGTGCCCTGTACACAAACCAAGCGTGGTGTTTATACTGTTTTCGATACAGAACTTGCCATGGCGAATTTGTATAAGATATATCAATTTCATGAAATTATGAAAATATGTATAAATATGTAATATGTTAGAGCGTGGTCAGACAGATAGACAAACCTAAGTCATAAACGCTTTTCAATTTTGTTGTAAAATGTGAAAATTGGAAACGAAAAATCAAGCAAAGATATTTTAGATTTTTTTTTTTTTTTTTTTTTTTTTTTTTTTTGAAAGATAATTTTTTAATATAAACTAAAATTCTACCTAAAAGTGGCGTAAATTGTGATAATTTACATAAATGCATAAAAAAAGAAGAATGCTTAATTTTATTTTGTGTTGAAATCATTCAAATATTTTTATTTCAATCTTCTTTTAAATATAATCCGTTTTATTAAATATGACTTCATAAATTACTGTCTATGCCGGTAGTTTAAATACTTTAGAAGTGTTAGCTATATGTGCAAAACATAAATTGTGAATTCAGTTTGTTAATTTTATTACAGTAATTTGCAGCATAAGTAATAATTTGTAAATGAAATTTTATATATTATTAATTTAAAAAATTGACAGTCGAAAACTTGGAGTTTTAACTTTAAAAAATGTAATAGTAATAAAAACTATTGTGTGAACATTTTGTACTAAAAAGTATTTTATGTGCATAAAATTACATTATTTAATATCTTCTTGTCTACTTTTTTTTTCTTTAAATTATTATTATTGCCCATAGTGTAGCACTAGAGCGACGTAAAAATCACTGATTTATTTTATATACATGAACAGTGTTATTGTAATTAAAAATAAGAAAATTTAATTAAGTTAAGTAGCAATACAATACGTCATTTAATAAAAACGGTGCATTCTATGCACTGAGAGAAAAATCTGTAACTGACATCTAGAATCTAAATTGTGGCTCTAGAAAAAATAGTTCCATGTCATCCTTATAAATTCTAGTCCCCTTTGAAAGCGAGTTCTAGATGTCCCTACTAGAATTCTAGAGTGTTTGCCTATATTCTCGAAGGCAAAGTTATTTAAAAATCTCTGCAAATAAATGAGACTACAAGAGGCGGATTTCAGCAACTATAATCTTGGTTTATTACCCATTTCTAGAAAATCAAGCGAGAATTTCTCGCAATACAAAAGATTCGGAATATTCGGAATATTCAGAATATTGTTTCACCATCTAGAAGTGTATGCACTAGAAATTCTCGATTATTTCGTCCATTCAGTTTATTGGCGTGCCTTATGCGCATAGCTCGGAAATCTATATTTCTAGTTAAAGGATTTAGAAAATGGCCACTTATTCGTTCTAGAGAAAGGCGGTATATATTTTTTTTCTCAGTGAGATTCAAAAGGATAAGTAAATCAAATTACAAGTAAAGATATTAATTCACATTTGATCACGCATAACGGATTCACACAAATTTCCATGAACAAAAGAGTTTAAAATATTTTTTCTTTGAAAATGATTAACAAACTATTTTAAGCATAATAATTATAAAAGCATTCTACCTTAATTAAATGTAAACCTCGAATTCTAGTACTGTAAGGAAAGCAAATACTAATGACGAAGCATTGCATAAAAAATTAAATTATTCTGTGAGTAAAAATTTAATTAAAATAACTTCCAAGTATAAAGAACACAAATCATATTGAAACAAACCAAAACAGGTTCTAATAGTATTAAAGGCATTGCTCCGATAGATTTTCCAGCTTCTTGAAATAAAGCAGCAGCCTAAATAAATAAATAACATAAGAGTTTGCTCATACCATTAAAAAAAAAGGGGGGGGGCACAATGATATTAATGTAAAAAGTAAAAAAGAAAGAAAGAAAATAATAGAACATACCAGCCGTATTCTTTTTCGAAGGAATAAAACTATAAGCAAGTACAAAACCTATTTTTAATGAAAAGTACAGTTAATTTTCACGTTTAATAATACATAATGTAATATTTAATTAAAGACAGTCTCAAACTGAGTTCATTTTATAAATATTGCAACATATAATGCAGTTACTATTTCAAATAATAAACCAAATAGTGATTTAAAAATAATAAGAAAAAGTACAAGACATTCACGAATTATCAAGCAATATCGAACAGTAGGATTAAATTGCTACAAAATTTCTGTACAGTATATTAACCCTTTAATCCCTTTAATTTACTATATTTTTTCTTTGAAAATTTTTTTTCAAAATTGGCTATTAGACACATAGCTGATCATAAATATGTAAAAAGAAAAAAATAGCATTTTCAATTTTCAAGAAATGTTTGTTTGAAACATTTATACAGTCGGCAGCAAAAGTAACCGAGCACTAACAAAAATTCCTATATAAAAAAAGTAGAGTTAATACTGTTTTGTTAAATAAATCCTTGCCGAATCATGTTTTTAGTCAGTCTAAGAACATGATTCGACAAGGATTTATTTATTTAACTTTTTTTTATTAACACGCTTTTTTTAGCTTCACCTGTATGTATGTTTGTAACCGCTCTGGGAGCAAACAAAAAATCTATATTGTAAAAAAAGACTTTCCTACGTGAACGCTGTGACTGTGAGGTAAAGCTCCGGGCTACGAACCTAAAAATCTAACGTTCGAGCCCAGTCGGGGGAGATTTTTTAAAAATGATTTTTGTTTAATTCTAAATTATTTTATTGAAAATTTAAAAGTATGTAAATATTGTGGTGTGTCACTCACACTATTTTCTTTTATACTTCATTTTAATACTATAAAGATAGATATTTTGTACTTTTTAGTTAACATTTCAATAAAAGCGTGCTCTTTAATTTTTTAAAAGTACAATTTTATATAGGATTTTTTGCATGTGCTCGGATACTTTTGCTGCCGACTGTACGTTAATCTAATTAAAATCAAATAATAACACAGGCCTTCAATGAAAAAAATACAAGGAAATTGGTAGCTGAATTTTATGTATTTTTTGGTGCTGATTTCAAGAAATATAACTAAAAATCTCTGTCACGTCACGTTTTCTTGAAAAATTCAATTTTACTACGATTTTTAATACATAGATAAAATTTATTCCTCTTGGACGATGGTCTATTTTATGTAAGTTACCTTAATAAAAATAAATAAAGTAGTATGTTGGTAATTTTCTTTTAGAAATTGCACCATAATTTGAAGTAAAAAATACCCAAGGGACCTTTTTGTTTTGCTCCGACCAGAGGCGGCTCGTGCGATCTAGCAACAGTGGTTTTCATCCATTTAAACCTATAAAAAATAAATCGATTGCTGAAAAATCAATTTCCTATACCAATTATGGATCATTTTATATAGATTTACATGGATAAAAACCACTGTTATAAGATAGTACATGCATTATTGTTCGAGAGAAAAAAAAATCGATATCGATTTTACTAAAAATCCTGACTCGATAGAAAAAATGGAGGTCATTTTTGAAATCAGCTCACCAATTAACATAAAAATCAGCAAAATCTTCTCTCGTATTTTTCAAAAACGTGAAATTTGCAGGCCTGTATGTAATTAATTTAGTAAAAATTGAATTAATTAAATGAATTTCAAATACTCGCAACAGTTTTTTTTTTAGGTCAAAATAATATCACAGCCCTTCATCAGGTAAGAAAGAAGGCACGAGAACATCTTCAAAACAGCAAAACGTACTCCCGCTTACAAAGAAATTTAAAGTGATTTTTTCATATGGCTTCCTCTTAAACATTTTTTGTCAAATTTAAGAATAGTGCTGAGAACAGAGCAAGCTATCAAGCAGAGAAGGAACAAATGTTGGAAAATCTATTAAAACAAAATATTAAACAATTGCTTCATTAAAAAGAAAATAATAATAAATAAAAAAAATAAATGTTTGTTTTAAATACGAAACAAGTGAACGCTAAAGGGTTCAGAGGTTAAGAATACTGAATGGCTAACACTCATCATTCATATGAAGTGGGTATACAATATGAAATATTTGGAGATTACCACTGGTATTATCGAAGAATTCTGAGGACCATTATCAAAAACTTTGAGTATAGAATCGTAGCTTAAACGCATTATTAGAAAATAAAAATAAATAAGTAAATAAATAAAACTACCATGATGTTAGGTTTTTTTTTTTTTTTTTTTTTTTTTTTTTTGGAAAATTGGGTTTAACATGCTAATCTTAACAAAGATTCCTAGCGCATTTGACGTAAAATCTCAAACGAAAAAAAGAAAAAAAGAAAGAAAGAAAGAAGAATCATGCAGTACGCATTGATTAGTAACACTTTCCAACTGTACGTAATTCTTGTATCGTATAACATTTAATATTCTTTGCCTACGTTATCACACAACAAACAGAAGGACTGAAAAATATACAGATAGTCTAATTGATTTTAAAATCATTCTTAGACATTTTGGAAAGTGTTAAAAAAACTTAATGCAAAAGAAAATGCAGCCGTTAGATTATAATTACAGTTTTTAATCTATCTGAATATTTTAGTGTAGCCCTGTAAATCTGAAAGTTCTTACCTAAAACCTAATGCATTGGCCTTTTTTTTTTTTTTTTTTTTCTTGTTGATCCTGCACACAAACAAGTTGTACAGGATCTATTGATGTCATTTTAAATAGGGAACATTCCATAGTGAACTTGATTATATCCTTTTTTTTTTTTTAAATTCTCAAAATATTTACGGACGCTAGGAGCCGGAGACAAACAGATAGAAAGATAGACAATCGGACAGACAGATATACAAATTGAAATCATATTCCCACTAAAATTATAAGAAAGTGTTAAAACGCTTAATGTAAACGAAAGTGCAATTCCAGCAAATCTTTATTAATAGCTCTTAATGTAATTGAATATTTTTGTGTGGCCCTGTAAATCTAAAGCTAATCTTATTACATTATATAGAAGGCATTCTTTTGTGCATACAAATAATATATTTCAATTGCATTAAGCTTTGTGCAAAGTAAATTTATTAAAATTTGGCATAGAAAAATAACTTTCATAAGAACGCAATGCTTTGGAATACTTTTAAGTGTCCCTGTACATAAACCAGTTAGAAATGTACTCTATTTTACACAGGAAACATCCGATGGGGAACTTAAATAACATATTAAAATTTCATAAACGTTTCTGTACAGTAAAGGTATTAAAATATGGTTTATAGAAACACCTTTCATAGAACACAATGCTTTCGAATAATTGTGGGTGTCCCTGTACACAAACCAGAAGAGGTATTCACTCCATTTTCAATAGGGAACATTCGATAGTAAATTTCAATAAAATATGTCAGTTTAAAGAAATTCCATAAATACTTACGGGAGTTAGAGTGCAGAAAGACAGAGAGACAGACAGACGGACAGAAGAACAGTAAGACAGATACACAAATTAAAATCATATTCATACTTAAAAAATGTTAGAAAGTGTTAAAAACGCTTAATATAAGCGAAAGTACAATTATAGCAAATTTTATTAATAGCTCTTAATATAACTGAATATTTTTGTGTCACCCTGTAAATCTAATGCTAACCATGCTATATTCTATGCAAAGCAATCTTTTCTGCATATAAATAACAAATTTAAATTTCATAAAACTTCGTGCAAAGTAAAGTTATTAAAATTTGGTTTATAGAAATATCTTTCATAGAACACAATGCTTTGGAATACTTTTGAGTGTCCCTGCACACAAACCAGTGGTGGTATTTACTCCATTTTATGCAGGAAACATCTATAGTGAACTTGAATAACATATTTCAATTTCATCAAGATTTGTGTTCAGTAAAGGTATGAAAATATGGTTTATAGAAATACTTTTCATAGAACACAATGCTTTGAAATACTTTCGGGTGCCCCTGTACACAAACCAGTAGAGGTATAAACTCCATTTTCAATAGGGAACATCCGATAGTGAACTTGAATAACATATATCAATTTCAAGAAGTTCCATAAATACTTACGGGAGTTAGAGCGCGGACAGACAGACAGACAGACAAACCGAAGACATTAACACTTTTCAACCTTGTTGGAAAGTGTTTAAAAAAAAATTCAAGCATCTGGTAAAAAGTAACAAATATTCAACTGCTGATCTTTATTATTATTGTTGTTATTATTATTATTATTTTCTCTATATGTAAGAAAGTACTGGATTTGCGAAATTTTTCGACCCCTGGTTTTGGTGTATATAACCGTTTTCAGATTTATTGAACATGATATAAGTATTTTTAGTGTCTGTGTGTGTGTGCATCCAAAATTTTGGGGATGCTGTATCTCACAAACCAATGGACCAAATTTAATCAAGCATGATATTTTGTTAGTTCTTGACTTAAACAGGTACTGATTATATTTGGGAATGAATCCTTAAACAGTATCGCTGTCACCAATTTGCACATATTTTTGATATTGCAGGAAAAAAAACAAAATTTTTTTATAAATGTATATATTGAGAATTATTTTTAACTTTTCAATGTGAAATTAAAAATATATATATTTATAATAGTAATAGTCAACTAGGAAAACTTTTTTGTATGAGTAGTGGCATCGCTTCCCTCCTGGGATGAAGTAACCGCTAGGGATTTAAATTTTCCATGTGGATGCATTTTAAAAGAAATCATCAAACCTTTAAAACGTTGAATCATAGATATGTGATAATTTAAAGCAAATTTATCGATTCCTAAGTATCTTGTACTTTTAGCTGTCCTACAAAGTTGACTTTCTTTTGATATTGACTTCTGAAAGATGAAAACATATCCGCATTCATCATGGAAAATGATTTTTATAAAAAAAATCTGTACAGCACAAATTGTTATCGGAAAATATAGAAGAAAGTCTTGTGATGACCAAAACATATTATTATTATTATTATTATTATTATTATTATTATTTAGGGATTATGAAAGCAGGAGTTCATTTAATCATGACAATATACAATATTTTAATATCCGAAAAACTTATTGAAACATGACAGAAAAAAAAAATATTTAAATAAAAATTATCGGGATGAAAGTAAAATAATTGTTACCGTAAATATTGTAACTGCTATAGCGGCAATAAACCAATTTTTAACTTGTTTTTCTTTCAGTTCTCGATTCGGGCCATCGTATTTTTCTAGCTCCTGTTTTCGTCCGTGCCATACAATCCTGTAAAAACAAAGAAGTTAATGATGATTTTATGCTCTTTTCATGCACTAGTTACAGGGACTGAAAAATAAAATAAAATAATATTTATTTGTAACTTAATCAATTCTTTCAATACCTCAATATAAATCATAAGATAAATTATCATTAATGAAACATTTTTTTTTTTTTTTTAATTCAAAGACATTCTATAACTTCTAGTTCACGCAACATTTTTTATGTGGATTTTTAGTTTGATTTGCTGTCTAATTATAATGTAAATATACCAATTAATTAAACAAATAAATATTAAGTCGTTGCAAAAGTTCGTGCGGACACGGATCATTTTATTGCCTCCCAAGACGAGAGCTTCTATCGCCGTGGTATACATTTGATACCCGAAAAATGGGCAAAGGTTGTAGAAAGAGGAAAAGGTTGTATTTTGATTAAAAATTGTCATTTGATTTGATGTATTTTTATGAAATGAAGCAATAAAAAACCGCACGAATTTATGCAAAGACCTAATAGTAGACTAATAATTCCTAAACAGTAGATTTCATTCATTATCAGATACATCTGATCTGACAAACCAAAAATCTTTCATACATAAATTGATTTTAAATTACTTGTAAGCCCTGTTTAATTTTAATCTTTATAAGCATAAACAATCAATTTTATTTATTTATTTATTCATATTTTGCCTTCTTTTATTATTCAGAAACACATGAATATTTGAAAAGGGGAAATATGAAATATGATGTAGTCATGTGACGCAAAACGTATGCAGTTCTAAATACAGAGGGGAAAATTAAACTTAAGGACAATGATCAGAATAAAGTTTTTTCCAGTTGTTTTTGGTTAAAATTCATTTTACTAATTCGAAATAAATAAACAATAATAATAATAATAATAAAGCCACTATAACATAACCTGTTTTGAAAAAATTTTCTAGGGTTACACTTGCTTTAAAATTAAAATATTTTCTTTATGCTTGTAAGGTTTTATTTATTTATTTTTTATTACTTTATACAACCTTTTTTTGTAGCATCATGTCTGTGTTTTCTTAAAAGACTCTTCTAATAATTACAGAAATTAAAAATTAAGGTATAATTAGCTCCTCTTTTCAGCAACAAATAGTGTTTTCGTGAGACAGATTAGAAATTTGATCATCAAAAACAGCTAAACCAAAAAAGTCATTTTGGTTTGGAAACAATTGTTTTAATTATAAAAATAATGAAATTGTGTTCTTTCCGCCGAAATTATAACTATTATACTCTCTGATATGTAATCTAACATTAAATTTTCCCAATAAGGACATTACTATAGGCTTTTTATGATCTATAACCAAGTATTACTATCTGTTCTTTGGGGGGGGGGGGGGGGGACTATTGTAATCTTGTTATTTTTAATTTTTTACTTTCTCTTACCCATAAGGTAGAGAAAGTATTGTTTTTGGGTCAAATTTTCGATGCGAGATTTTGTTATATTTACACGTTTTGAGGTCCCTTGAATACGAAAATCATGCTTTTAGCAAATGGTCTGTGTGTATGTCTGTGTGTCTCTGTGTGTGTCTGTCTGTTATCAGCATATCTCTAGAACAAATAGTAGCAGACATTCCAAACTTGGTATTCTAAATGTGTATCATATATAGATGCTATAGTAAGCTTTTCGTTAAGATCAAGCAAATGGTTCGTGTACAGGGACAATCAAGAGAATTCTAATACATTATTTCTATGGGGGAAATTGCAGGTAAGTAGAGTTTAACGTCTATAGACTGCACTAAACCAAATGAAACGAATATATATATATATATATTGTAATAGAGGTAGTCAACTGGGAAAAAAAATTGTGTATGTAGGAGCCTCGCCTCCCCCTCCCCCCTGGGGGGGAAGTCCCCCCTCGAGGGGAGTAAATTTTCATGAAAGAGCTCAAAAGAAAGCTCAAAAGAGCTCTTTCAAAAGAGCTCACCCATACCTTTAAAACGAATGGTTGAACCATCGATCTGCGATAATTTAAAAGAAAGTTATCGATTTTTTTCACTTTTAACGAAAAAAAAAAATCGTAATTATTTTTATTTTATTTTTATTTTTTTTAATATTATGGATAAAATGAACTTTTTTTGGATATTTAGTGTTATACTACTTCTCAAATATGGAAATCGTCTGCATTATCATAAAAAATAATTTTTTAAATAATAATTTTAATAAATTATTTTTAAAAAACAGAATTATTTTTTAATAGCCGAATTAAATTTTATACAAATCTAGATGCATTAATGAAACGGGGGGTTGAGGAGGGCGGTAGCCCCCCTCACACAGTATTAATTATCATATAAAACTCTTCCGAAGCCTAATTTAATTGTTTAACATAGATTTACCTATCAGTTCTCGTTATCTTACCTCTTAATCTCCAACCTGTATTTATAGTATTAAATTTCAGGGTAAGAGAAAGTCGTGTGAGTGACACACCAGATTATTTTACAAAATAATAAGAATTAGAAGAAAAAGAGAAAATAAAAAATGTTTCTCTTATTATCCTCTCTCTAAAATCGGAATCTTATAAGTTTTTTTTTTTTTTTTTTTTTTTTTTTTTTTTCTTGTTTTATAATTGCTCGGATCAACGAACTATAACTTAAAACCTATTAAATCTTTTAGCGTGACACATGCAATATCAGGAAAATAATTATAAACTAGAGGAAAATATTAAAAGCTGTATTTCCATTAATTTCTTCTTAAACAAATGCAAGTTATTGACTAATTTGATATTCGATATGCAAAAGAAATGAATACATTACAGCGTGAAATGCCAAATTCACATCTACGTTTTTTACATTCCGTTACACACGTAATGATACTTTTTATTAAAATAAAGTAATCATTTTATAAAATAATTTTATAAAATAATAAATAAATAATTTTATTAAAATAAAAAGGAAATAAAAAGAAAATGTTACAGATGGAATAACTTAGGAATTTCTAGAATCCATCATTAGTGAAAAATGCATGCTTCTTTTTTTTTTTTTTTTTTTTTTTAGTTACTTATTTAATTACATGAATTTTTTCCAATGGTACTTACTTTTTCTAAACAGGCAAGTAAATAATATTGATCAATGACAAATTGAAAAAAAATATTTTATATAAACGATATTATAAATTATAGTCACAATCATCAATATAGGACTGTTTAAACTAATTTTAGACAGAATTTTCTTTCCCGGAATATTTAAAGGTCTACGTGATTTTTTTTTTTTTTTTCGATGGATTAATTAAAGCAAAAATACTTTTTTTTTATTAAATCGTTTAAAGGGAAAATAAATAAGATATGTCGATTCATTAAAATTTTTTCTATTTGAAAGTTTCGCAAACTGTGTTCTACAGAAACTCTGGCTGATGATTTATAACTGAAGAATTTCAAATATCTCTCAAAAAAAACATCGCTTTTAACGCTTCATCTATGTTAATAATGAAATGAAACTAATACAGTCGGTAACAAAAGTGTCCGAACACTAGCAAAAATTCCTATAGAAAAAAAAGTACACTTAGTACAGTTTTGCTAAATAAATCCTTGTCGAATCCTGTTCTTAGACTGATTAAGAACAGGATTCGACAAGGATTTATTTAACAAAACAGTATTATGTGTACTTTTTTCATAAAGAAATTTTTGCTAGTGTTCGGACACTTTTGTTACCGACTGTACATAATGAAGAATTTTTTTAGCGATTGAATAAAATATAGAGTAGAAACGACCTTTATTAACTAATTTTTACTATAATCTTTCATATTAAAAATAATAATTATAATAATAATAACATTAGAATTAAAAAAAATTACGTTTTTCTGTTTCTGTTGTTTATATTTTATTTCTTAGCGCACCAGAGTTGAAATATTTAAATTACTACATTTTTTTTTTTTTTTTTTTTTTTTTTTTCGATTTAGGTACAATTACTTAACATCAGTAAAAACACTATTTACAGAAATAACTCGCCCAGCAATTATATATTTGAATTAAAGATAATGAAATGACTGTTATACAATATTAAATAATAACAAAAATAATAATAATTGCCCATTGAGTAGTTTCCAGCTTATAAACTGAATATGTATTAATAAATGGAAATTTAAAGGAAATAATTCACAAATTTATTTCTATTTTTCTTTTATACATATACTGAAATGTTTATTTAAGTAAACCTCGATATGTAGATTATTACTGGCGTAACATTATGACCAATATTATGTTTTAAAATTACAGCGACAGATAAATAAAACCAAACGAAGGGAAATTCAAACGATGGAAACTTACCATATATAAATAGTGCCACCGATAGATGCTGCAGCTACAATAACGAGTATTGCCCAGATAATAATGGCAGCAGCGAACCGAAAAACGATTAGCAGTACAACAGAAAGCCCTGAAAAAAGACACCTCAAGATTACCAAAATCATTTTACATACATTTCTGATAAAATTATTAACAATTAAATGGCTTACCAATACTGATTAAGCAGAGAAGAAGAATTTCTTTCCAACATGTACTTATATCAGAACCAACTTCCTAAAAAAATTAAAGAAATTAATAAAAATACAGTAACCGGCGCTTAATAAATTCACTGGTTAATAAAATCAGCCACTTAATCTGATCAAAGTGCCAGGACCGTAATTAAATCAATACAAACTAGTTTTAAAGCCGCCGCTTAGTAAAATCAGCATCGCCGGTTAATAAATTCAAAATTATCTCCTTAGCAGCCAAAAATATCATTTACGCGCATTAATTTTTATTTATTTATTTATTTATTTACGTTGTGCTTTAAATAAATATATATATATATATATATATATATATATATATATAAAGAAATTAAAGCACAACGAACCCTCCATTATCGCTCATTACAGCAGATTTTACACTTGCAACACAGTTACAAATTAAACACACCCCATAACTTATCTCTGTAACAATTTCCAAGAAACATATTCCACAAAGCGCAGTAATAAATTACAAATTTTATTTGAAATGATATTTTTTTTAAATTTCTAACTATTAAAAGGCAATTTCTAGTTCTTATTTTGAAATTACTATAATTAATGAGGTTTAAACGGAAAGATTTTAAATTTATGAGAACAGTGTGAACTTTTTGGTAAAGTAAAGATGATTTTCCTCAAACGAAAGTGCATGGGAACTTGGAATGCGTTTAATTTACTTATATCAAAGAAACAATTAATTAATTATCTATAAAAAATTAATTAATTTTGTTTACTAATTCCCTTATTCGTTACCTTTTGAAGCTTCTTACTAAATTCAGGAAAGTAATACATTTTCGTTAAGTGCAGGAACGTTCGCCTGATATAAAAACCAGCCGCTTAATAAAATCACTTTGGCTAAGAACGAATGTGATTTTAATAGGCGGCGGGAACTGTATATAAATAAACAAATGAAGATAAAAGCAGCCATGTATAGAAAAACATAACTTATGAAAAAAAAAAAAAATTCATAAATTTAAAAAATCACATAATAAACATTTTAGGTCGAAATAAATAAGCACGGCAACATCATCAGATTAAAAAAATGGAAGCGTGAATAAAGCAGCAATGCACAAATGCACGCAGCATTACTACTTTTATAAATTATTAATATACAAATATATTAAAAATAATGCAAATAAAAATTATATAAAAATATCTCCAGTGTGTAAAATATTCCCATAAGCTAATAAATCTATGTGCAAAATTTCAGTATTGTACCATATCCCAGAGATATTTCAGAACGAAAGAGTTCACTTATACTATTTTCTAATGTAACGATATAAATTCTTAGACTGCATAAAACCTGCCGGAAGGGCGTGTTTAATCATTTGCAAATCACTAAAGAAAACAATGATTACGCCAACAAGATAAATATTTAAGAAATTAAAGCAGATATCAGGTAGACCTGAAAAAATCCACTCGCCACATGTAGCGACTAAATAACAAAAGTGGCGACTAAAAAGAATATTAACAACCGGCCACTTTTCTTTCTCGATTACTATCTATTATTATTATTTTTATTTATTTATTTATTTATTTATTTATTTTTCTCCAGCACCAGAGATATTGGGCTCCAGAACGTGATTGGTGCTTCCTTCTAGGCGAACTACCAAAATAAATAAATAAATAAATAATACTAATTTCTTTATGCTCTTTAAAGGAGGGAGGGGTGACAGCTAAATTATCATTCCATATCTGCAATAATAATAATATCTCTGATATCCAAAGTAATACATTTGGGGTTCGCCGAATTGGGGAAGCCATCTCCTCTACGGAGGTTCAAAATTGTGATGGAATCTCACCGGACCACCCTCAGGAGGTAGGGAATCGTTGCGAATTACCCATAACGTAGCAACAGCACGGCGTAAAAAACATTCTACTTTTATATATGCAATAAATTTCTCTTATAGACTAGACCTGGTTAAATCAAAATAAAATATGGCTTTTTTTTTTTTTTTTTTATGGAAACGCAAGAATAAGTTTCCAGAGACGAAACGAAAGAAAAAAAAATGCATTAAGAAAACATTAAAAATATTTTTTTTCTTCAAATAGTAAGTTTAATTAATTATTAATATAGTAGTGTGCGTCAGTTTTGCTTAATAACCTTTAAATTATAATCTATAATCTTAAATTGCTTAGAATCAGCTCTGCTGATCAGTACTGTACTGTATACAGGCTTACTATTCTGTATTTAATAAAAAAGCACCACAAAACTGGCGTTGTAAAAAATATTACTTACAAACTTTGAATAAACACCATAAAATGCAATAAACTCGCAACAATTGCTTCGGGTCGAAAAAACACACGACCCTTCATCAGGCGAATAAAGTAAGCACGAGTGCTGCAGTCAAAGCACTCGTGCTGCAGTCAGTGCATTGCCGCTTTGACTGCAGCACTCGTGCTTACTTTATTCGCCTGATGAAGGGTCGTGTGTTTTTTCGACCAGAAGCAATTGTTGCGAGTTTATTGCATTTTATGGTGTTTATTCAAAGTTTGTAAGTAATATTTACTATTCTGTAGCTTCAATTTACTTTCTCTGTCATGTTTTATTCAAATTATTACTTAAGTTGACTTTCATATTAGTCTTTATTCTTGTGTACCATTCCTTATACAATCGGCAGCAAAATTATTGAAGTACATTAGCAATAATTCCTACATGAAAGATGGGCACCTAATACTGTTTTGTTAAGTAAATATTTGTCTAGTCATGATCTTAGTCTTATATTGTTTATAAAAAAGTAAGTTGATGATAAATAATTATAAGATAAAAAAACCTTTTAATGTACCATGTTTTAAATTTTCTGACGAATCATAGAACTCTTATCAATGTGCATAAATTTTTTAAAGTGATAATGACATCAATTTTTGTGAGATGCATAATTTTAACTTTTTATAATTTTTTAACGTTCACGTTTAATTAAATGTATTTATTTTTATGCCAAAAAAAATGAACTCGCATTTTTTTTTTTTTTTTTTTTTTTTTGAAACAATTAAATTATTGCTAATATTCTAATGGATATTTTTAAAGCTATTAGGAGGTTATTATTTTCATATTTTAATTAATTAAAAGAAAACTGATCAAAAATTTGAAAATCGGGCTTCGAAGTATTGTGTTATTATCGAGTTCTGAGCTAAGTTTCAAATGTCTAGCTAGTAGGGAAGTTAGCTAAAAATCGATTGCAAGATTTGTACCGGACAAACAAGAATATAAAAAAAAACTTTATATGTAAGAAGATCATTATGAGACATTAGGCTGATTCAGTTTGAATGCTTATCGGCCAACAGATGGTGCTGCTATACCGCGATTTCCTCAATTTAATGGAAGGCTATATCTCTGTGCAGGAACTACTGCACAGAATTGCGTTTAAATTTAAATGTAGATGCACCTTTACATAAATTAGTACCTATCAACTTCTGGTGTCAACCGCTCAACAGGTGGCGCTGCTATACAGCTATTTCCGTAATTTTAGCGGAGGCTATATCTCAGATTCTATTGCGTTTAACCAAACAAAACTTGATATGTAAGAAGATCATTATGAGACATTATGCTGATTCAATTTGAATGCTTATTGGCCAATAGATTGTTCTTCTATACTGAAAATTCCGTCGATAACAGGAAGGCTATATCTCAATTTGTATGGCGTATAACTGTACGAAACTTGATATATGAGATAACCATTATAAAAACGCATTTTCTAAGACGTTATTTTTAGACAGTAAAACTGTTTTTCTTTGAATAGTTCGTGTTAGTTTTCTCTAAGATGAAAATCATTTGCATTCATCATGTTAGATAATTTTAATAAAAAAGTAGCATAGCTTGTGCTCGCATAACAATTCCCTATAGTTTTAACATAAGAAATTATTCCCACCGTAGATATTAGTACTTCTATAAATTCAAAATTTAAACTATATAACAAAATGCAACCAACATCGTTGCTTTCTTTATCCTATTCTATTTCTCAACTAGATATATAAAGTAGAGTGATAAATGGTAACCCTTGAGAAGGTCCAAGATGAGTCATGTGACATGCTCTCCTTGCACCTGCGTATTCGGTGGTTCCCTTGGTAACAGCTTATTTTCAGTAAATTTCTATGGCAACGGTTTGGAGATTGTTCTTCCATAAGTCATAAATGCCAATGTTTTTGTTTACTTTTATAGTTTAATATTTTTTTGTTCTAAATCATTTTGATTTTGATTTTATTTCTTTTTTACTTCGTGTAGTTGAACTTTAACCGACAAAATGCTTAAAAATAGTTGAAAAATTATTATTTGTCGTTAAATTTAGCTCTTTAAAAGTTTAAATTTTTTTTATAAACACTTTTAAACTTTGTTGGGAAACGATGAAAAGAAAGGTATTTTATTATTTATTAAAATGTGAAATATGTGTAAAATTATTTTAAAAACAATTTATTTTGGTCATAGGGCTGTCATGTTACCTAATAATAATGATAATTTGTCGAACTGTTCTTTTAAATGCAAAAATAGCGATAAAGAGCCAAACACGTCAACCTATTCGAGCATGTCACGTGATTCATCTTGAACCACGGAAAGCTAATCCTTCATCCATTGAATCAGCACTCTAATTTATATATCTCGTTGCTATTTCTTAAAACAATTTTTATAGATGCCATACGCACCACATAAACTTTAAATTTTACATCTATTTTTTAAGATAGCACGTGATCATATTTAATATAAAAATTAAATCATTAAATTCATTTTTTTACTTATTTTTATTTCATTTTGCACGCGCACTTTCTATTTCCTAATTCAAAATTATTTAAAAAAAAAAAAAAAACTTTTTGATAGTGTGTGTTTTGATAGTGTTTGTTTCGAGACTGATTATTATTAATTTTCTTTTCTTTTCTTTTAAAAAAAAAAAAAAAAAAAGATTTTGATGAAATTCTAGCAAATGCAGAATTTAGTTTAGGACGGAGGACTATTAGTTTTTTTTTTCCAAATTATAACATCGCTTATTCAAATTATTCAATTATATTTTAGATTTCGATAAATGTCCAACTATCGAAAAATGACACCACAAAAATCCCAGATTGAGACTAATAGTCCTCAGTCCTAATAATAGTTTTAATAAACTATTTGCCCTTAGTGAATCTGTATAGAAAATTTTAGAAGATAATCTTGTGGGGGCCACAACGTACTAGTTTTACTTTCTCTTACCCATAAGTTAGAGAAAGTATTGTTTTTAGTTCAAATTTTCGAAAGTGAGTTTTCTTATATTTACACGTTTTGAGGTCTCCTGAATCCGAAAATCATGTTTTTAGCGGTTGGTCTGTGTGCGTATTTGTGTGTGTGTGTGTCTTTGTGTCTGTCTGTTATCAGCATATCTCAAGAACAAATTATAACAGAAAGTCCAAACTAAATGTGCATCATATAGAGATGCTACACTAAGCTTTTCGTTGAGATGAAGCAAATGGTTCATGTACAGGGACACCCCAGAGAATTCATATACATTATATGTATGGAAGAAATTACATTTAAGAAACAGCACTAAACCAAATGAAATTAATATATATTTTATATGCGTAAAAACATGTTTCATGCAGAATATGGTAGGGATATCATTCGCTGTTCGTTTGCAGGGCTACACAAAAGAACTAGACTATAGTGCGACAATAGTCGAAAATTGGTGGAAGTGTATTTCAGGTTGTACCGTGTATTATTACTATACGATTATGTTTAGGTGCATCATGTGGTTTGTACATAATCTTCAAAAGACATACAGGGCTGTAAATATTTAAGCGATAACATTTTTTTATTGTTAGTGGGGGTGCTTTACTATACTACTTTACCGTGTCCGGGAAAGCTGCTCAGGAATTGAAATGAATTCCTCATAAATATATGATAAATAATGTATGTTTTTAAGCTAAATCTTTATCGCTTGTTTTTTGCATATTTACACGTTTTGAGGCTCCTGATTACCGAAGTCAAGTTTTTTAACGTTTGATTTTTGTCTGTGTGGCTTAGAGTAACTTAAAAACGAATAATTTCAGAAGATCCAAAAGTTGTATTTTCAAATTAATATAAGTTTGTTGCTGGAAAAGTTTGATCAAGACTAATAAGTTCCAAGGAACGTTGCGTGTGAAAGTCGTCTGAATAATTTAAGTGAACTTTTAATTTTAATAACAGATTTAAATTCTATAAAAATGTAGATGCATTATTGAAATGGGGGATGAGGAGGGCGATAGCCCCTCTCATACAGATCTAATTATCATATTAAACTTCTCTGAAGCCTAATTTGAATTGTTTTAACTTCGGTTTACAGTACTCGTTATCTTACCTCTTAATCTCAAACCTGTATTTATAGTGTATTAAATTTCAGTGTAAGAGAAAGTCATGTGAGTGACACACCAGATTATTTTTAAATAGAAAGATATTGTATTCCCTTTAATAGAAATTTATGAGAGCACATATATGATGGGGAACCGAGCAGAGTTTACCTAAGCCAACCAGTTTTTTAGTGTTAATTAAAACTTTACTCAACCCCTACGCAAAGTCGTAACCAACGGAGGGTGGAGGGTACTATAAGCGTTCCAATTACCTCTAAGATACTTTGAATAATATAGAATTGTTTACCGTTAAAACAAATTAGAAAGTCAGTCTCAAACACCTCCCCCTCCCCCTCCCCTTCCACAAGCCACTTTAACCTCCTGTAGACAATGTGTCTGGTTATGCCCCTGTTCCTACATATATAGAAATTTCCGAATGTTTTGAGTTCTGAAGTAATACATAAGAAGAAAGAGTGATTTACCTCTAAATATGGTTGAGTTGACTGTAGAAGGGAGTTAGCTGTACCAGTTACTGCCTTCGGCATACAACGTCGTAAAGTTGTTTTCCTAAAACAATTAAAAGAAGGATATTCAAGAAGTACTTCACTGTAACTTTTATTATTATTATTATTATTATTTTAGCATACTAAGAATGTGGTTATTTTTTTTTTCTATTGACCTAAAGTAGTTATATTCAAAAAGCCTCTTAAAATGTCATACTTGTAAAATCATTTTATTCAATATTCACACAGATTTATACAGAACAAATAATTTAAGAAACTGATATTTATGATATTGTACATTATACCACATTCTTTTTACACCGAAAAAAGAAATGCTAGACCATAACGTGCGGGTAAAAATCACCAACATTTTGTGCAATAAATTTCAAGCGCGTTGTAAGTAAACGCATGTTTGAATTTTTAATCAGTGCTGCGTAAAAGAATCATTCAATTTTACAGCATAAAGGAAAGAAAAAATTGTTAGAACATAACTTGGGTGTAAAAATCATCAACATTTTGTGCGATAAATTTCAAGCACGTTGTAAATAAATGCATTATTGAATTTTTAGTAGCACTACGTACAAAAATCATACAATTTTACAGCATAAATGTCTGTAAAACTACCAAACAGGAACAAAGTTCTAAGAATTTTTCCAGAGTGTTCTATAGGTCTTTTGCGCCGAACGATCTTGAATCTTCTCTAAATCCTCATCGAAACTAAACAAGGAGAAGAGCTACTCACGAAGCAATTAAGTTTGTGTTCCAGCTTTCAAATGAACATTTTTTTCTATGAAAGATTTTGAACAAAAACCAAACAATGACTACAATTCTTCCTTCGTGGTGACTTGATTAAAAAAAATTGTGTCAAATATTGGTTAGACATCACACCAAATTGCCGACTTATTCAGATGGAAATTATATTTTTAATTTCAATCGGACAGAATAAAAAGCAAATGGTCCTAAGGACATAATTTTGACTAAATTCATATTTCAAATATTTAAATTTTACGAATGAGTTCATTTTAAATATTTTTATTGACAGAAGCTCTAGAGCCTTATATTAAACAGGGTATCCCATACGTCTGTAGACATTTTAAAAATTCCTAACTATTGAACGAATTCATAGAACTGAACGCGGTTTGAAAAACAATCATTATCATAAAGGCGTTTTTTTTTTTTTTTTTTTTTTTTTTTCCTTTGCGCGGGAGGGGGGGGGGGAGATTTAAAGAAAAAAATATAGTTAATTTTTTTGTTGACGATAGTTAAACAAATGGTTACATTTTTCACACGGATGAGAAAGAAAAATATGCAAATGAAAGTCCTATAAATTGCACATTTTTGTGATTAGAACATAGTTTATTTCTTATTTTGTCTCCTACTTGTGCATGCATGAAGTTTTAATTGTGATCAGAAGCTGCAGTTAGCAGTGTTATAACTCGTTTGCAAACTGTAATTTGTGGTGACGTCGAACACATAGAATAGGATTTATATGCCTGTAAGCATTTGCATGCGAATAAGCACAGTTTCTCGTGAAAATCTGAGATCTGGTCACGCACAGCGCCCTCTATCGACAAATAATTAATATCGATAAATTTAATTATTTTATTTTATTTACCAAAAAAAAAAAATCACCCTACACAAGAAAGATTTTTTTGCAAACCACATTCAATTCTATCGATTCATTCAATAGCTATGAATTTTTTAAATGTCTACAAACTTATGGGACACCCTGTATACATTTTTTTAAGTTGAAAGGTTCATTAAACAAAACGGTATTTTAATTCGTATAAAAAGAGTGGTTTATTTATTTATTTATTTTATTATTATTATGATTATTTTAAGTAAAATGTTCATTAGAACAAAACAGTATCTAAATTAGTATAAAAAGAGCGTTTTCTTTTTCTTTCCTTCTTTTTTTTTTTTTTTTTTTTTTTTTTCTTTTTTTAATTAGCATTTCATCTAAGTGCAGCAATTTCATTTTCACACAAGTGAAGGGATTTCTATGACAGACATAAAATACAACATTTATTATAATAAAATGTACTTATAAGTACATTTTGGAATAGTAATATTGAGATTTTTAAAACTAATATTTTTATAAATGTTTTTCTTTTTAAACGCTAAAAATTAAAGTAACCTAAAATTAAATATTATAACATATGTTTCTAATTTTAATAAAAGTAAAAAAAAATAAAACTTACTCATAGCCTTCTGCACATTCTTTGACGCATTCCTTTTTTATGCTGCAACTATTATCGCTGCAGTAGTTAACTTGAAGGTACCTAAATAGGCATAAATTTACAATGAATTTAAATTACATGAAGCTAATTACAGACACTGATCATAATAATTAGTTGTGGGGGGGGGGGAACTTTTTTTTTTTTTTAATATATGTTTTCCTTTAAGGGGTTAAAACACTGTTTGTAACAACAACATGCATACATAAAGTACTAAATATTATTATTTATAGTAATATTGCTTTCTCTCTCTCTCAGTCAGTATCAGTAAATATACATCAGGGATTGTCAATCTTTTTGTACAGAATTTTGGAAATGGAAACAAATCTCATGTCCATTTTTAAAGTTTTTAATAAATTCACGTAAATTCATTGTTCTTTTGTTTCCTACGTGCATCATTAAATTATTAAAACAAATTACTCTCCAGGATACGTTTTAACCTGAGGTTTTATTCTTGATACCTGGAAGAAGCTATAAATTATAGAAGAAGACATACCATAATCATTAAAAAGATAAAATTCTGAAGTGAGGTTCTATCATCAAAAATAGCGTAAAACACGAATGGTATGTGCAAAAGTTTAAATGTAAGCGATATTTCAAGATTTCTAAAAGATAAAATATTTTAAAATATGTTAATTTCATTAAATTGAAGGCAGTGTAGATATTTTAAAATGCACTTAAAATAAACACCGTACAAATAGCTGTAATGATACAAAATTATTTTGTATGTCCCTGTACACAAAGCACAAACACAATACACTTCAAATAGCTGATACCTGATACCTGAAAGAATCTATAAATTAGACATTCCATAGTCATTAAAAATCTAAAATTCTGAAGTGAGGTTCTACCGTCAAAAATAGTGTGAAATACAAGTGATATTGGCAATAATGTGCAAAAGTTTAAATGTAAGTGATATTCCAAGATTTCTAAAAGATAAAATATTTTAAAAATGTTAATTTCATTAAATTGAAGGCAGTGTAAATATTTTAAAATGTACTTAAAATAAACACCGTCCAAATAGCTGTAATGATACAAAATTCTTTTGTATGTCCCTGTACACAAACTAGAGCTCCTTCAATACAGGCTGGCTCATCAGGCATTTTGTTTCCCACTTAGCGATTGTTGCCCACACGGTCCGAATTTCAAGTGTTATCAAATCACATAAAACGAAGGTTTTGCAGCCAAAAATTGTTCATATCATACCGGAACTGCTTTTAGAACGTTTAGATTTCCAACAGATGAAGAAAGGCTAAAGAAATGAATTGTCCAAAAGAAAATTGTACGCTTAACTTTCAATCACAAATATGAAGTGTAATTATGATATGTTTTCTTGCATTTTTTGTATGAATTATTTGTTTTTATTGCTGTTCTATTATCTAAATGTTGTATTTTACATCCTACACTACTTTTTAACGTGTATAAATATTTAAAATTAACTAATTTAACAGCAACAGTGATGGCTACTTTTTACAAGGGTTATAAGAAAATTTCGCCAAATATTACCGCCAAACTCATCAAGTACAAACAATAATTCGCTCTTCTGTTTAGGCAAACTCAACATTTTAGGCGATAAAGACGCTGAGTATTACGTCTGCAACTAAACGTCACCAAGCTATATTCCCGCTGGGCAACAATGATCAACTGTGATTCAGCTCGTATTATAGGAGTCTTAACACAAACCACAAACATAATGCACTCCAAATATTATACAGCTACTTCAATGCAACTAATTTGATTTAAACCAAATTTGAAACCAATCAGATGTTTCATAATCTATCCAAATACTTCTGTGTAGCCTTATAAAGGAATTATTAATTCTATGCAAATCATTTTCTACAAAAACCATGCGTTAATTCAATAACAGCTTTATATTTACACTTATAGTTCTTAATACTATAGAATTTATATTACTGCATTCTCGATAATTATTAGCAATAGTCGAAATTGTATCTTTAATTGAAAGCTGTTTGCATGATTATAGCACATTTCATACAAAAAATGCTAATTTTTATATTTTTATGCGGATTTTTGCTGTGTAAGTCTAGAAATAATTGCAGACACCTTTCATTCATATTCATATTCGAAGGCGGTAGTAACTATATATATACATAAATTAAATTTTAAAAAATTAAAACAATTTTAATAGCAATAATAATAATAACATTGACTAATTAGCAAAAATAACCTCCTAATGTTCTAATATTGTTTCCTTTGCGAATGATAATTACAATGTAAGAATCAGATTTCATAGTATTTTACAAAAGACAGTTTTTATCTACTTACTTCAGATCAGCATAGTTCATGCCAGATCTATTAGCACCAGTAATTTTTTCATTCTTGAAACCACATATATTGCCATAGTCATCAACGCCATAAATAAGACGCCTCGGGTCACCTCGAATGAAGGCAATGGTTATGGCAACAAGCTATAGAATTATAAGGGGGGGAAAATCTTAAATAAATAGAAAGAATAAGCATGTAAAAAAAATTATTTGAATGTTGTTATTTTGTATTTAATAGGTTAGGTGGCTTTTGAAGGCTCAAAAAAACATATTTTTCTAATTTTTTTCTAATATATCAAATGAAATATTTTATTCAAACAATTTAACAAATCAAAGATGCACATTTGACAAATACTTTGAGAAATTTTCATTTAAAAATTTTGAAAATTCTGCCATTGAGACCTCGTTTCCCTTGACCCCTCAGAAAAAAGTTCTCTTGGCGTTGTCAGGATAACTCATAACAGATTCATTTGAAATAGAAAAAAACTAATATTTTCTGTTAGTAGATGTGTATAGCTCGTGCTTGGAAAAAAAGAAAAATTAAAATTTGAATTTTTGACGGAGTTGTGAACAAAAAGTCCCATTTTTTGGTAAAATTTGCACCACGTATTGCCTTGTAAAATTAGTTGTCTTAAAAAAAAAAAAAAAAAAAAAAAAAAAAAAAATCCTTCGTTTAAGCGCTAGATGATGTTATTTTGAAGTATTGTTCAAAATTTGAACAAGATCGGTTCATAACTTTTTGAGAAATCATGACAATCGACTTCAAAAATAAAATTTCGAGGAAAACGCGATTAAAGGTTTTAATTGAAATAAAACGCAGAATTTTTCTTTTTTTTTTCTTTTTTTTTTTTTCAACTTGCATAGAATCTTCGATTCCGGCACCATAAAATAAAGAACTTGCTGAAATGGCAAATATTAGAAAAAAATTAGTAAAAACATGCTTTTTTTTCTCTTCAAAACCTACCTGTCCCCTTAAAACTATGTGTGTAATAAAAAACTTTCAACTTTATACAATATTTTCAGAGAGTTTTGAAAGACAATCACTTTACGGCCGCATCGGTAAAATTATATACGCGATATTTGAAGCACAAGTAAAATAAAACGTTTGTTGAACATTGTTCCCTGTTTCTTATTCGATAAAAAAAGTTTTAAATAGCATTTTAAAATCCAAAATATATTATCCTTGAAAAGAATCTACTGTCAAGCAATGGCGGCGACCTTACATATCTTTTACACCTGGAGTCAATTTCCGATGCAGGTATAACTAAATATACTTTTGAGAAAGTTTTTCTCAATATTTATAAAAAGAAAAGATAGATTTATAAACGTTTTTTGTTTTTGAATATTCACATGTTTTAAGATATTTAAATATTAGTTAATTAAATCTTTGGAATGTCTACTGTATGTATTTCTCAAATTTAGACAAGGATGTAGAAAAAAGAAATAATGCATAGAATTATGTTAAATTTCACTTTTAGCTGGACCATCAAATGAATTACACAGGTCTACATAAAAAATTTTGATTTGATAATTTTAGCTAATCTTTATATTTTTTGGTGTGCTAAAACCGAAAGTAAACCAATACTTTTTTTTTTTTTTTTTTTTTTTTTTTTTAATCGTGACTCTTCCACCAGTATAATTATATGGTAAATTTCATGGTATGTTTTCATGACTAATTATAACATATTATGGAAACATACTAGAAACTACCGAAAAGGGAGAAATTGTGTCGATGGACACCTTGCATTGACAAAGGTCTATACGTGATAGAAAAAAACTGCCTTCATTTTTGGTTTCAGCGCACCAAAAAAATATGTATCAAATAAAACTATCGAATCAAATTTTGCCAACATTGTTTTTGTAAACCTGTGTTATTAATCAGTAACGTCTTTGAATATGTCTCCGGATAGGTGGCGCTGATAGATTGCACTTTAAGCAAATTACGTGATAACTATATACTCTGGCTTTTTGGGAATAAGTTTATACCACATTTGATCAGTAAGTTACTTTATATTTTTAATATCAAAAATTCGTAATCGTATGGGAAAAAAATTATTTAGACCTTTTTTGTAGAAAATCCCATAATCTGCAAGTTTTATATGAACTATTTTTACAATAAAATTTAACGTTTAAAAGATATTTGCGATAATCCGATTTTTCGACCTTGCATAAAATTTTTAGCAGAGGTGGGATCGACAGAAACTTTTGACATTTTATTTATAGTAATGTATTTAAGGTTTGTACCAATTTTCAGCTCTATGCGAATTTTTCGAAATTTCAAGTTTCATTGTCTATTTTGATTGGACTATATGTAGCGTCTACAGAAACTTTTGACATTTTATTTATAGTAATGTATTTAAGGTTTGTACCAATTTTCAGCTCTATGCGAATTTTTCGAAATTTCAAGTTTCTTTGTCTATTTTGATTGGACTATATGTAGCGTCTAGTGCCATGTGGTGAGATAAAAGTGAGATACATAAGTTCTATTGTAAATACCTTTGACATGTCTTTACTAAATTCTATTTTATACGCTTTTTAAAAGTTAACTGTATTTCAAAGTACCGGCGAGATAGAAATTTTTGAAAAACTGATTTTTCGACCTTTCACCTTGCATTGGGATCGATGGGGACTTTTGACATTTCCTCTATAATAATGTATTTAAGGTCTGTACCAATTTTCAGCTCTATGCGAATTTTTCCGAAGTTGAATGTCTATTTTGACTGGGCTATTACGTGAAAATCAATTCCAATTAACTATTGATATAACAAACGTGAAACGTCTGTCTTGTTTTTCCATAAATGTTATTAGTTTGTTTGGTCGTCCATGATATAGCGTATGATTATGAGACTGTATTAATTTGTATGAGACTAGCAAATACATTTTTGGAAATATAAAAATTTCTTTTAAAAATTTAAAAAAAAAGCCTCTTGTTTTATTATAACATGCAGGTAGTTAGTCCAATGCAAAAAGACATTTTTTAGGAAACTTGACATATTACATTGGATACAATATTCGGTAATCAGAATGCAAAAATGTAAAACATCTGACGAAATATAAGCGGTTTTACTAAACAATTTTTAACTGCGCCTACTCAAGGGTTAACAAAATTACAAAATTACATTTGCATAAATCGTTAGCCAAATGTAATAAGACACTTATTTAAAATTCATAAGCAAATATCGTAAAAATTCAAAAGTTATTGTTGATAGAATGAACTCAATTTCAGATCCTCTCAAGAAAAGGGTAAATTAAATGGGTTTTTATAAATACTTATTTACAATCAACAAATTATATACTACCATTGACTGAATAAAAATAAAAATGTGGTTTAAACCTCTCATAGTTTTGATTATATAATGATATAAGAAAGTTTTGTGAATGCTTTGATTTTGTTTAAATCCATAACTTGAAGGATTTTCAAGAAATAAAACAAAAATATTTAAATATTTGACTTTAAGAACAGATAAATCTTTAAATAAGAATTTTGAATATGGAATTAGAAGTTCATTCACCTCTAACATACGAATTCCGGAAAAAGAAAAGTAAAGAATAAAACTTACCAAAAATATTAAATATACTGACAGCAGGATTAAGAAAAACGTGTCGGTGCATTTTCTATCTTTCACTGGGCCTTCAAAATCTTCAGAGCCTGGGAATTTTTTGACTTTATTCTATAGAGAAGAAAATTGAATGCATATAAAATTTACAAAGAAGTAAAATTATTCATACAATGACATATCTCTCATTGACAAAAGTCTGAAATTCATTCATAAATAACAAATAAACGGTTAGTCCCAGTATTCCATGAAAATTGTAGGGAACGAAAAGCATAGTGTCAATGAAAACCGAATAGAGTCTATTCGAATTGCCAAGAAAATGATATTTTCCAAAATGTATTGTGTCAATTTTCCCTCTACAATATTTCCAAGAACCCAAATAGAAATAAGAAATTTTTTTTAAATAAAATATTCAATTTTTTACAAAAACTATTTATTTTCTTTCAAGGTTTTCCAGCAAAATTCAATCATCAAAATATTCTACATAAGAGAAAATAAATTATCTAATAAACATTTCGAAAGTTTATTTTTATCAACTTTATATTTGAAGTGTAAAAAAATTATCCTTTTTATTTATTTAATTATTTAATTTTATTTATTTATTTAATTTTATTTATTTATTTAATTTTATTTATTTATTTAATTTTATTTATTTATTTATTATTTATTTATTTTTCTTTTTTGCATTCTTTTTTAAATAATTATTTAGGGTAACTGTACCAGTAATGGTGTTAATGTTGGTGGTAGGATTAAGGCTAATTGACTGAAGTAGGGTCCTGGGCCTAAGGAGGAGTGCCATCCGTGGGAGGTCTTTCTACGAGTTCCTTCTATGGTTTCGGAGAAAGCCACGCAGAACTCCGAACGACTAGGCCGACAAGCGACACCAGGAATCGAACCCGGCACTTCACGTCTAACAGCTTGCCGCTGGTGGGCCGTGATAGTAGTAGACACTTTCAGGACATTTTCACGCTATATTTTATGTTCTGTTCTTAATTTTAGATATTTTAATTATAATCAGTGTTCGATACCTCAATTAACTCTTCATGTACATGAGTGTACTGCAAAAATCGCTAATCGAAACCTTTTTATACTCGAAAAATTAATTTTCTAGAGATTAGTGACCCAGATTGCACGCATACATACACTGTTAAACATAAAATTCTACTTTTCACCAGAAAAATGGTTCAAATTTAGTTGCAACCAGTATTTTTAGGAATTTAGTATGCTGTTGTTTGGTGTTTCACCATTTCAGTAGCACAATTTTACTAGTAAGCATTAATAAACTGGAGAAACTTACCTCCAAAATATTTCTTGCAACGAAATTTGGTTAATTTGCATTCTTTTTTCTCTCTTTTTCTTTCTTTTCTTTTCTTTTTTTTTTTTTTTTTTTTTCTCATCTCCTCCGTGGAGGAGCAAAATTGTGATGATATGTCTCCAGTTCATCCTTAGGAATGAGTCTTACAAGGAAACTCTTTGAAGCGGTAATCACCGATTTTCTTGAAAAAAATTCTGGCATAAGATTTAATCATGAAGAGCATCTTCCTAAAATATTAGCTGCTGAGTCACAATAGATAAGATATAAAAAATTATTAAAAATGGAAGCATGTTTGCAATATTTCCAAAAAAGCGCCTGTTTGGCGACTGCATTCTTCGAAATTTCATTGCAATGAAGATTTAATAGATGTAGATGTTCTTCTTTCTTTTTGATAGTCAAACGAACTCCTTACGCTGTCGAGCACATGAGAATTCAGAATAGATTAACAAAAACCAGATAATTTACCAGATTGAGATTTATTTAGTCGAAATTCTAAATAACATTTAATATTTCAGTTAAATAAGCTGTGTCAATAACAATTGCAAGAATATTTACATCAAGTTTTTAATAACGACATTAAAAAAATATATGATCAAAACTTTTATATAAATTTAAATGAAACAAAACATTTTATATTAAAACACAAAGCTGTTTTTTTTTTTTTTTTTAAACTAAAATGAAAGCATTTTGTATCCGAACACATTTTTCTTATTAGGGTTACATGCAAACGGAACGCTTGCAACTTCGATGACGTAAATTTTGCAAATTTTTTGCAAATTCAGTCGGCAGTAAAAGTATTCGAGCATTAGCAGGAATTCCTATGTAAAAAAAGTACACTTAATGCAGTTTTTTTAAATAAATCCTTGTCGAATCCTGTTCTTAGTCAGTCTAAGAACATGGTTAGACAAGGATTTATTTAACAAAACAGTGTTAAGTGTGCTTTTTTTATATAGGAATTTTTGCTAGTGGTCGGATACTTTTGCTGCCGACTGTAGTCATACATTTGGAACACTTGCAAACGGCTTTGCAACCGGAAGTGTTTCATTTGCATGTAGCCCTTAGTCTGATCATTTTATTGGGCAGTACGAACCTTCGACGAACAAGCAACTCCACAGAATATGAGTTGTGTGGATCCAATATTTTATTAGAGCTACGCAATGAGCAATTGGAGACGATCTATGATTCTACCCTAAATTTCGTCCTGTTTGTCGGTTGGGTTTAACGTCGCACTAGTACTGCACTATGGGCAATTGGCGACGGTTTGCGATGCACTCCTGAGGAGGGTCCGGTACATCGGCAGGTGATAAATGGTTGCATTCTGCGTATGATTTATTTTTAATGTATACATACGATTTGTATGTTTGACTCGACATCCCCCTCCTGTAATTTTCGTCGAGATGAGGACAGATATAACATAGGGAGGTATACTATTGTAACAATCGCAGCTATCTTAGATCACAAGTCGGATCGAACACTCGGCAGCAAAAGTAACCGAGCACTAGCAATAATTCCTGTCTAAAAAAGTATACTTAATACTGCTTTGTTAAATGAATCCTTATCGAATCATGTTCCTAGTCAGTCTAAGAACATGATTCAACAAGGATTTACTTAACAAAGCAGTATTAAGAGTGCTTTTTTCTGACGGGGATTATTGCTAGTGATCGGACAGTTTTGCTGCCGACTGTACGATCCGACTTGTGATCTACGGAAGCTGCGATTGTTACAATAGTATGCCTCTCATAACCGGATTAAAATACAAAAAATTAAAAAAACACCCTGGGTCGGCTGGGGAATAGAACCCATTCTTTTACACGTGAAGGGGATTAGCGAGGGTGACATACTCACTCGGCCACGGAGGGTCTGCATTCAGCATAACAATTATTTTTAAAACAACAAGATTTCGCAGTTAATAATTCTAAGAAAATTACCTATGAAAAAAATCACTGCGCAGCACAAGTGCGGCGTAAAACCCAACCAACCTTATGAAATTCTAATGCATATTTTTACAAAATAAATTACCAGAAATGTAAGAAGCCATAAAGGTTATGCACGTGTTTTTCCAATTTTAAATAATCCCCTCCGTAAAGGATCAAAGTTGTAATAGCACGTCTACGGACCATCTCTAGGAATGTACCCTAGACTGTCGCCATTGCATATCTGTAGTGCGAATTAAAACTTAAAACCTACTCAACCTCAAATATCTTAAATATATTAATTTTGATTTATTTATTTGAGTATTAATTTCAATCAACTATTCTAACAATAAAATGTTCAATCAAATATTATAATTCATATTGGTCGCCAATTGCCCATTCCGCAGTACTAGTGCGACGTAAAAGCCAGCCAACCAATCTATAAATCAGATTAGTTTTTAAATCGTCTGCAAATTTATATAAATGCACATGCCGAGTGCTTCAGACATTAAATTACTCCAGATTATATATAAGCTGGAGTAATGTAAAAGTAACTATGAAATTGCATTATTTTAAATAACTACAATATTGAAACATTACATAAAATAATGGAAAATATTATATCTAACACAAAACATAATGGGGTACATGCAAATGTAACACTTCCAGTTGCAAAGCCGTTTGCAGGCGTTCCAAATGTATGACTGCAGTCGGCAGCAAAAGTATCCGAGCACTGGCAGAAATTCCTATGTGAAAAAAGTACACTTAACACTGTTTTGTTAAATAAATCCTTGTCAAATTGTGTTCTTAGACTGACAACGAACAGGATTCGACAAGGATTTATTTAACAAATCTGCATTAAGTTTACTTTTTTTACATAGGAATTTTCGCTAGTGCTCTGTTACTTTTGCTGCCGACTGTATTTGCAAAAAACTTGCAAAATTTACGTCATCGAAATTGCAAGCGTTCCGTTAGTATATAACCCAATGTCACTTTTTCTAAATAGAAACTTCTAGATTTCAGAAAATATATTGAGTGTTGAGTGGGTTTTAACGTCGCGCTATAGCTACGCAGTGGGAAATTGGAGATGGTCTTGTATTCACTTATAGGGATATTCTGGAGACATGCCATCATAATTTTGATCCTCCGCGGAGGGGATGGATTCCTTGCTTCAGTCACCCTAGAGCGATAGAAAACACAACCCTCCTATACTGAAGTCCCTTGGCATCACTGAAGGAAGGTTAATGTGATTTGGCGATGACTTTTTTCGTATTTGGCGTTCAAAACGTAAAGTTTAATAATTTTTTACAGCTTTCCTGTTGCGATTCAGCAGCTAATTTTTACTTTCCGAACACTATAGTGAGGAAAGTATTGTAATCATGTCAAAAATCCGAATTCGAGATTTTGATGTTTCTATACGTTTCGAGGTCCAACGAGTCCGTTTTCACTATTTTTACGATGATGTATGTATGTGTGTGTGTATGTGTGTGTGTATGTATGTGTGTATGTATGTGTGTATGTATGTGTGTATGTCTGTGAGTGAACACGCTAGCGTCTAAACGCTTTGTTCGAATAAGCTGAAAGTTGGTACGTATATTGTAAGTCACCATAGTACGAACCCTATAGATTTTGGTGAATCTAGCACTTATAGTTTTTTTACAGGGACACAAAGAAAAATTCTTTATCATTATGGCCAAGGGACCAAAATCTTAAAAGTGCGATAGCATCTAAACGCCTTATTCAATTGAGCAAAAACTTTACACACATATTATAGGTCACAGATACTCAATCTGTATAGATTTTGGAGAATCTAGCACTTATAGTTTTTTTACAGGGACACAAAGAAAAATTCTTTGCCAAATTTTTAAAAGTGTGATATTGTCTAAACGCCTTATTAATCTGAGCAAAGAATTTGTACACATGTTATAGGTCACATTTGAACCAACTGTATAGATTTTGGTGAATCTAGCACTTACAGTTTTTTTACAGGGACACAAAGAAAAATTCTTTATCATTATGGCCTATGAGACCAAATTTTTAAAAGTGCAATAGCATCTAAACGCCTTATTCAATTGAGCTGAAAATTTGTATGAATATTATAAATCACTGTTGCACTAACTATAAGCATTTTGGTGAATTGTGGCCACCACGAGACTTTCTTCTATATTTTCCTATACAAATTCACTCAGTAACAATAATTAAAAAAAAAAAAAAAAAAAAAAAGTGAGACTTTGACAAAATTGTGGGTAAAATGTGAAAATTTGTTTAAGTTTGTCAGAATTTATAGATTTTTACAGGGACACAACGAAAAATTCTTTATCATTATGATCTAAGGGCTCAAAGTTCAGTAGTGTTAAATAAAACCTCGTGTGATATATGGAGAAAAATACTCAAACACTCTGTTATGGTTTTCTCTCTTTTGTTTGTTTAGCAACTCCTCTTTCTTTATTTTATCTACAAAACTGTTAGTTACTCAATGTTCGGAAAGTCGAGTGGAGTCACTCCAGATTTTTTCACAAGTGAATTAAGTATAGTGTAAACTATTTTCTGTAATTTTTTTAAGAAAATCGGTGATTACCGCTTGGAAGAGTTCCCTTGTTAGACCGTCGCCAATTGCCCATAGTGTAGCACTAAGGCGACGTAATTTATTTATTTATTCCTATACATAGTTATATTAATTAAGTATAACATAGACTGATTTACTTGCATACTTTTTACTTAAAAAATGAATCTTCCCAATAATACTTTTAGGATGCTACACTTATCCATTCAAAGTTATAATCTGAAAATTAGTTTAAAAAAATAATAATGATAAATATTTTTTTTTTTTTTTAAATCTATAGATTAACATTCAAAAATATAACTTAGACTTAAAGCTTAGTTGTTTTGAAAAATGACAAAATTATATGTTAAACAAACATCAAATAAATTATTAAGTGCAATAATTTTACCATGCAAACAATGGACCTATCTGTTTTCTGAGATCGAGACTAATTCATCTACTGTCATTTATTTATATTAAATACATTTATATATATATATATACATATATAGTTAGTAGTTTAATAGTTTATTGTACAACCAGAGGATTATTTCTTAAATGTGTAGTTTTGTAAAGATATTAATATCATTTTATTTAATTACTAGCTATAGAAGTTTACACTTCGGCCGTGTAGTTAGAAACGTCTTTTATATATATATATATATATATATATATATATATATATATATATGTGTGTGTGTAAAAAATACTTACTTTAACAGAGCTAACTCGAGAAGTTGAACAGCAACAACCCATTCCACTCTAAACTAGCTCAATAATCCTAAACTTCGCTTCATGAGTACGACCAGTCACTTAAAATTCATGTAACGATAACGTCAGTAAGATTCATCTGAAAATGAAAATAATAATACATTAATTTTATAGTGTACGGTCAGGGAAAACAAATAAATAAAAATAAAGGTTTTATTTTTTGTTATATGAAGCATTTTCATATGCATCTAATCAAACCATCTATTTTTCGCTTTGATTGCTTCTCTAGTTTCACATTTCATCTTATTTTCGCCTCACTAGTGGCCGAGCAGTTCTTCGCTCAAAGTTAGTAGATGGGAAGTACTGTGTTTGACCACAGTCGCTCATAGATTTAACCGTTCGATATTTTCTGTTGTTTTCTCCGAAACTCACGTAAATACTTCCTAGGATCCCTCAGAAACACCCCCATTGAGAACATTCTATTTATTGACCTAGGACCCTAGTGTAGGCAGTCGGGCACACAATCACTACCTCTTACTTTATTCTGCCTTAAAATTACTCAGGATTAACAGGATTATTTATTGTCAATTAAAAATTCCATAAAATGATAATTCTGACATATATTTTACAGATTTATTTTTATTTTATTTTTATTATTATTATTATTATTATTATTATTATTATTATTTTGAATGGTCTTGTCACAGTATTTAAATACGTTATTATTTAAAAGAGGTTAATGTTAAATATTAAATTATATAGATTTTCAAAATATTTAAAATATTCAGAATAAAATCAATAAAATATAAATTATTTAAAATATTTGAAGGTAGAGAATCGTGTAATGTGTACAGAACATGTTAATAAAGATGCTTTATCTTAGAACTCAAAATTAAAATTTTAAGTCAGTGTCCGGTAGATACTTTTTCCTTACCCCTCATTTTTTAGCAGATTTTTTAGCTGATTACCGAACTAAACATTTTTTGAGTTCGAATTTTTGTAAGAATTATTTTGTATCGTACTATTTTCTCGAAAGTCCATTTTAAGTCCATTGACTTCGGTTGAAAGGCCAATTTCAAAATCGCCATTTTTTTTTTATTTATTTTTTTTTTTTTATTTATTATTTTTTTTTTTTTTAAGAGACCGTTTTCAGACCCGAATCTGTCTAGATAGAGCCTTGAAAATACCCCTGAAATCCTTTTTCCATAGTCAATGAAAATTGTTCTTTTATGTAGTCGGTCGATAGATGAAATTCTGTGCCCGATATCAGAAATGTGTAACTGTATTTTGCCAATGAAAATATATTTTTAATTATGTTTAATGTGAGTTAATAGCTTAAACAAGCAATTATTTCAACACCTTATTGTCAAAATTCAATTTTTTTTTTCAAAGCTTATTCTCCAAACATAGGATTACTTTACCGCAAGTCAACAAATTTGTTCTTTTATATGTGTGTGTATATGTGTCTTATTTGCGAAATGTGCCATATTTTTGTATACTAGATTTCCGAAATGAGTTACTATTTCGCTGTAGATTGATTAACTGCGTTTATTTGTCGAAATGCGAAATTTTTCTTTAGCCGATTAATAAAATTTGTGCTTTTAAAAGTTGTGGTAGAAGAAAAAAAAAAGGCGACTACTTCTTTATTTTATTTAGGCACCGTGCGACGAGTAGATTTTCGCAGGTCTATTTTCGATTATACAGGGTGGTCAGTTTAAAAGAGTACCCGTTGGTTTTTCTTATTACTCTTAAATCTGACGGATGTGGCAACTATTCTAACACTGAAGTATAATTGTTTGAACCTTGTTTAAGTGTGGAAGACAATTTCTAACACTGATGAACTGTTACAACTTTATTTGTGGGGTAAAACAGAAATGGAGATGCACAGTGTTACTTAATCCTGTAAAAATTTTATTTTTGAAATTTAATTCAATTTTTTTACATTATCATTCCTTTCAGAAAATGTTGAAAATGTTCGCCACCATTTTGAATGCAAACATGAACACGCCGAACCAAGTTTTTTGACATACTTCGCAGCATTGTTGGTGTTATTGACGAGATTTCTTCAGTTGTGATCTGTTATAATTTATTGATGTTTGCAGGATTTCTCTAGAAAACCCTATGAAATGATAATGTAAAAATAATAATGATAATGTAAATGTAATGTAGGAATGATAATGTAAAATTTTGAATTAAATTTTGTTTTTCATAAATAAAATTATCACAGGACGTTGTGCGTCTTCATTTCTGTTTTACCTCACAAATAAAGTTGTAACAGTCCAACAGTGTTGGAAATTGTCTCCCACACTTAAACAAGGTTAAAACAATTATACTTCAGTGTTAGAATAATTGTCACATCCGTCATAGTTAAGGATAATAAGAAAAACCATCGAGTACTCTTTTAAATTGATCACCCTGTATATTTAAGCATTTAAGCAATACAGTCGCATTCATACATTGGAATTTGTTAATATTGTTAACGGTCATATAAAAGATAAAACTTTTTTTTTTTTTAAACTTTACACAATAAATAGTACTACTACGTAGGCATTATTTTTAAATAATAAAAAATTATTAGACTTTAAATTGGAATGCCTTTATTTTAACTAATAAGCCCCTTAAAACTCTAAAATCTTAAAAATTATAATCCATCAGCAGTTCAGAAAAATTATAATATATTTTCTAAAGAATCTTTTTTTCTTCTTTCCTTCTTATTTTTTAAAGATATTTAAATATTTTTATATCATAAAAGAAGGATCAAGACAATTTTTTGTGCGTATGTATATGTAAGCATAAATGATTTTCGTTGAACAATGCTTTGAAAAATTTCGACATATTATATTTAGTAAATATTTCTCAGCTGAGCATACTATTATTTTTGACGTTAACTCGTTTTGAGGAGTGAGCGTAATTTAAAAATCACAAAATCGATATACTGTCCGGTCCGTCTGTATGTTAATAATCAGTTTGTTAGTTTATTAATTTGTTTGTTAGTTCGTTAGTCTGTTATACATTATCGCATTAATAAATGATCGTCAAGAAGTCAAACAGACATTAAAATAGCACTTATTATACTTCTAAGAACCCTATTGACGATGAAATATTACTTTGAAAACTTCGTACGTTATTTGAAATTTAAGATTTTCTTAACAAGGAAGAATAGAGTAAATTTTGCATAAATATGCATTTTTAAAAGCCTTTGACAAAGGATAAAGAGACATGAAAACTAAAATACTAAACTCACTTTAATAAGATTAATAAGTAATTTAGGTTTAGGTAAATGTACCGATGTAGAAGGAGGGTGGCATAATGAGTATGGCATTTGAATTTGCGACCGAGTCGGATGATCGGCGGTATTTATTGCTCTTACAATGAATGTAATCTATTATATAGTGCGAATTTATGGGAAAAAATACATGATGGGGAACTGAGCACGGTTAAAGTGTGTCATCTAGTTTATTAATCTTATAATTTAAACTTTCATGCAATAGTAATTGAATGATATGGAAAATGATCTTCAAACCAGCACTTATATTAAATAACATAAATCGAAACAAATTCAATTTTTCATTTATAACACGTCTTATATTATGCTGCAATCAGTATTTTGGCATTATGCTTTGCCGCAGTATGTTACACCGTGCAATGTTTCACATTTCTGGTGTATGTGTGCATATGTCAAATCTTGAATTATTATTTTTAACGGTGTGTAGTTTGGAATAAAGGAAATATAAGTGAGATATGAAACTTATCGGTATTATAGTTTTTAGTTACGATATCTGGCTAACTTATTTTATTGGTTATTCAATAGAAATATTTCCAATGTTGGGTCATAGCCTCCTAAACTAGATGCCATCCGCGTGGCTCGGAAACTTGGCAACAGTTCAAGCGGTAGACAGCGCCACCTGGTACAGAGTGCGTAACCTTTTCATTCAACTGTCACCAATAATTTTAAGAAGTGTTATATGATATATATAATCGACGTTTCTTTATTCTATTCGCCTTTTATGTATATCAAATTCCAACTTTTAAAAATTTTTGGTGGTTGTTGAATAAAAAAATCGCGCAATCTGTACCAGGTGGCGCTGTTTACCGCCAAGTTTCCGACCACACGGAAGGCATCTAATTTAGGAGGCTATGGTTGGATTCATATTTAACCAAAATTGAATAAGTTTTGTCAGATAAATTTCTTTCATACAGTTTTAGAATGCAGATTCAGAAATATTAGTACAAAATGGTATCATACTGAATCGATATTAATATATGTTTATTATAGGTTATTGAGAACTCTTTATCGTAATATCGAAGATTATTTTTTACATCTTCTCTGATGTTAAAAATCGCTTATATTATAATAAAATAATATAATATTCGTTATTATTTTTTAATCGAAAACAACTCAGAGAAATATGTGACGCTAAAATATGACTTTTTTATAACAAAGTCATATATTTTTATATTATTATTCTTTATTAATTTAAGTCTAAAATGGCTTAATTGAATGCTATAAAAAACCATTCCTTTTGAAACAAACCCTGTTTTATTAAACATTCCACTTTTCGGACGCAACTTTTATAAATATCCATTGTTTCTTATCAATATCGAATGACCGTTTAGCATATTTTGATCCATTGAATTGTAACGTTGGTTGCATAATTTTTCTTACTATTGCATAGGTAACTTGAAAAAATACTTATGGTCGGTTTGGGGTTATTAGATCGCCAAAAATTTTGATTGAGATACAGTAATTTATTTTTGAGGATGATACAAAAATGTTTGTCATGCGTTACAACAAGATAAATATCGTAATCTCTAGATATAAAAGAAGATGCGTGTATGTGTGTGTGTGTATCTCTCGCTTTGTAGGCAAACGACGGATCACAGAACTACATAATTTTGCATGAAGAGCCTCTCCTGATGCACCTCAAAACCTGATTTCCGAATTTTTTATTTTTTATTTTTATTTTTTTTTTATTTACTTAAAATATATAAATTTCTGGAATGATCGATTCTGGAGATACAAAGGTAAATTTTTCCGTGGCTCATTAACTCAGACGGTTTGATTATAGCGTCATGCTACTAACACGAAGATCGTGGGTTTGATCCTCCAAGGGCCAATGAGTTACTATTTACAAATGAGGAGCAAACATTCAAACCATGTTTTCTCCTTCGGAACAATTTTTCAGAAAACACAAAAAACTAATAAATTAAAAAATAACTAAACTTAAACCGTAATTATCGTTTGTTTAGATGTGTTACTATGTATTAGGGAAGCGTGTAGACATATCTAGAAAGGTATCTAGGCATACTATGTTATGTTAAGTAAAAAAAAAAAAATGTATCCCTAATTCTTTTTTTTTTAAACGCGGTTTGAATGTTTGCTCCTCAAATAATTGACAGAAAAGATGTCAATTGATAAGAGAAAATCTTTGACTGTCTTCACAGTATCTTAAATCGTGTGGATGACGCGATAAAGTGACAAAAAACAAAGTTAAACTTAGAGGTATGTTCATTGCTTTGTAGATAAACGGCTGATCGCAGAACTACAGAATTTTTTAGAGGTTCTCTCCCTATTCACCTCGAAACCCAATTTTAAAAATTTGGATTAGTTATTTTTAATGTATTATAATGTTTGCAGCTGGAGAGATTGCCTAGTGCATCTGTTATTGTAGAGTGAAGATAACAATCTGTCCGAAAAATGTAGTTCTTGAATAATAGCAACGCCACTTACTGTTCAATTAACACCTAAATTGAAATGTCCGGCTAAGGCGTAAATACAAAGAACGGGGACCCGAAGCGAGGTTTTAAGCGTTTTCAATGGATTTTTTTTTTTTTTTATAAAGTAATTTAAATATAGTGATTATTATTTTTATTATTATTATTATTATTTATAAAGTGATTTGAAATATAGTGATTATTATTATTTTTTTTTATTCCCTTAAATACAGTGACTAAAAAAGCTGGCAAAGCTTGCTAGTAAGTAATATAAGCTATTTCGTTAAGAGTTTCTACCATTGTGATTGACTGTCTGATCATAGCCTCCTAAACTAGATGCCTTCCGCGTGGCTCGGAAACTTGGCAACAGTTCAAGCGATAGACAGCACAACCTGGTACAGATTGCGCAACTTTTTTATTAACAGCCACCAAAAATTTTTAAAAGTGATATATGATATATATAATCGACGTTTCTTCGATTCTATTCGCCTTTTATGTATATCAAATCCCGCTTTTAAAACATTTTTGTGGCTGTTGAATAAAAAAGTTGTGCAATTTGTACCAGGTGGAGCTGTCTACCGCCTGAACTGTTGCCATGTTTCTGAGCCAAGCGGAAGGCATCTAGTTTAGGAGGCTATGGTCTGATTCTGAGCGGACACTTAGTTGGATTTCTAGCTCATTTATGTGTCTCCCACTCTGCGCGAAAAATAAAATAAATATAAATATTATAGCCCGTGATTTTATTTATTTATTTATTTTAAGAAAAGTGGTTGTATTATTTCACGGTCTTTCTCATATCAATATTTTTGAAAGGAAACTTTTCAAATTAGTATTTTACAGTCGAATAAATCAATAATGTGCTTTCTCTTCAAATTCACCTTCAACAAAACCTTGATATCATATGAAGGCAATAAATGTTTTTTTTTTTTTTAAATCTTTTACATAATTCTTGCATTAATGCTATATATATATATACACACACACAGATATATATAATTCTACATGCATATAAATATATATTATAAGCACATCTTTATAATATGCATATTACAATTGGATTCAGTATATCGTGTATTATAGTTGGCCGTGTGAAATCATTTTAAAATTTAAAAGCAACTAAAGGTTTTACTGCTATTCTGCAGTTTAATTCCTTAAATTGCCAATACACTTGTATTTAGACGGTTTGCGTGTTGTTTAATAGATGTATAACATATTTCAATATGTTATTCCATGAAATTTGTAAAACGATACAAAAATTTTGTTTAGTACGTGCCTAGATAATATTTATTAAAATTATTCGTGCAACGAAATGATTATCACTGCTACATTTCGTCGAAGCTTCTCACTTTCTTTCTCTCTTTTTCATTACATTCGTTTTGTACACTTTTTCAATGAATCGGCAATTTCACTTATGACAATTGCACAAAATATAGTGCATCAGAGATAAAAATTTATTTTTTTTATACTTATTCATTTGGAAACACATTTGGTCAAAATGACGTTTTGTCGTGATGGGCATCATTGCGTGAAACGATCCTTTTATTTTTCTTATGAACTGGATATTTATTTCCCGTGCAACTAACACAGACGATGCAAAATGTTGTGTGAAAAACGTTTCCATAGTGAAATGATTCAAGTAAACAATATAGATATAATACGCTGTTATTGTTGGGGGGAAATCCCGAGTTAAGGTCACTCTCTTAAACAAACGTTATAGATTAATTGTGAAATTAATAAAATAAATAAATTAATAAAAAGAAGTTGTTCACGATTTTAAAATTCTGTAGTCTATAGATCAAAATTCTATAATAAAATAAAATAAATAAATAAAAACTGTTGCATAATCAGTGTTTTTTTTTTTTTTTTTTTTTCCATGAAAAATCAATAACTATTTGTAACGAACAAAATTTATATTACTATCAAAACAAAATATTTTGTTGCTTCTCAGAACTACAGTAAAATATAACCAGTTAACAATCCAATCCAATACATACATACATAAAGTATAAAATACTGTGATGTATAGTAAAATTTGTCAAAATTATCTATACGCCATTTGTCAAAAGCCACACCTCCTCCAGGGCGTGGCCTTTTAGGGACTACCTCGATTAACGCGGAACTCATTTAATCGGGGCTCGGATAACCGCTGTTCTCATTAAAACTTTAACTATCACCTCATGTGAACATTACGAGGAAATATAATTAAACACTCCTAATATCCTCTTCACATTCTTTTTAAACTCGTAATATCCTCTCTACATTCCTTCCACCCTCATAATTTCTTTCAGGTATCTTTTCTATAGACAAAACTGTTTATTATTCATTTGCCGACTTAGGCAAAAACTGTCCCTTTCTACTTTTCATTCAAAAAGTTCTGTTTCATAAAATAAACCACTTTACAAAATTCAAATCCATAAAATGGGTCACCCTCCCCACTCACAAAGTTCAAATTCATAAAAATGGCTTTTTCACAAAATTTCATTTATAAAAATGACACTTTAATAACATTTTTCCATCCTCTCTGTATAATTGCTTTCAGTATTAATTCAAATGATTTTTACTTTCTTTTACCCATAGGGTCGAGAAAGTATTGTTCGAAAGTGAGTTTTTGTTATATTTACATGTTCTGAGGTCCCCTGAATACGAAAATCATCTTTTTAGCGAATGGTCTGTGTGTCTGTCTGTTATCAGCATATCTCAAGAACAAATAGTAGCAGAAATTCCAAACTCGGTATTCTAAATGTGTATCATATAGGGATGCTATAGTAAGCTTTTCGTTAAGATCAAGCAAATGGTTCGTGTACAGGGACAATCAAGAGAATTCTAATACATTACGTCTATGGGGGAAATTGCAGGAAAATAGAGTTTAACGTCTATAGACTGCACTAAACCAAATGAAACAAATATATATTTTTTGTAATAGAGACAGTTAACTGGGAAAATTTTTTTGTGTATGTAGGAGCCTCGCCTCCACACACCCCCCTGGGGGGGGGACTGCGATAATTTAAAACAAAGTTATCGATTATTTTTACTTTTAACGAAAAAAAAAACTTAGAAAAAAAATCGTACTTTTTTTTTTTTTTTTTTTTTTTTTTTTGAGAATAAAATGTACTTTTTTTGGATATTTGGTGTTAAACTACTTCTCTAATATGGAAATCATGTGCCTTATCATAAAAGATAATTTTTTTAAATAATAATGTTAATAAATTATTTTTTAAAAAGAGAAATATTTTTTAATAACCGAATTAAATTCTATATAAATGTAGGTGCATTAATGAAACGGGGGGTTGTGTGAAACGGGGGTAATGAAACGGGGGCTGTGTGAGGGGGGCTACCGCCCCCTCACACAGAACTAATTATCATATAAAACTCTTCCGAAGCCTAATTTGAATTGTTTAAGATAGGTTTACATTACAGTACTCGTTATCTTACCTCTTAATCTGCAACCTGTATTTATAGTATTAAATTTCAGGGTCAGAGAAAGTCGTGTGAGTGACTCACCAGATTATTTATACTTGATTTAATGAAACACTCTTAAATTAATATTAAACATTTTGAATATTGGTCGCTAAAATGAAAGATTTTCCGCAAAAAAGGTTTGTTTTTCTCAAAATTTAAAACCTGGATTGATCCATGCTATTCGTTATTGAAAAATCGTTCATTAAAAACGTAATAAAGAATATCTGTAATCGATATTCTATGTCTATTTTATTTCTTGTGACTTATATGAATGCTTTCTGGTTATTTATAGATGTTCAAATTTAAAAGTATTTTTAAAACATATACAGTTGAAAGAAAAATGTCATAAAAGTCCCTTTCATTTGTGCCTTTCAGAGAAAGCTGTTTGTTGTGGAAATGATCTTGACATTGCTAGAATAATGTCGAGTAAATATCGCCTAAGCGTATTGTTAATGGTATGTCAATTTCTGACCTACATTTTTGATACAACAATCGATCCTTTTCTCTTAGGAATATGATTTACAGACACTATTTTTCTCTATTTTATGTCTTTAGGTTTACTCTTGCTCAAAATTTTAGCAAGGTTTATAATTTTTTTTTTTTTTTTAAGTAAATTAGTTGAAAAAATATTACATTAACATTTGGAAATATAAAGAACAGAATTAATTTCGTGCATTTTAATAACAATTCTGTTACTGCAATCATTAAGAAGGATAACAAAAAATTAATAAAAGAAATGAGATTTGCGATCACCCTGTATCATCAAAAGAATGAAATGATCTGTAACTGTAGAAAATTTTAATACAGACTCTGAAAAAACTTTCATATCCATTCGTTTGAGAATAGCATGTCAAATTAAAAAGTTCTAAGTATTTTATTTTATTTTATTTTTTACTTAAAAAGAAATGCTTTTATCTATAACTTGGAGGCTCTGCCCCCTACTCGCTCCGCTCACCAACCCTCGACATGCTTTGCTTATCAACCCCTGATGGGCTCTACCGCCTATTCGCTGCTTTGCCTTTCACTTAATAGAAATATAAACAATGCATAGTACAAGACAAAAGCAGAACACTATTATAGAAATCCTTATTCAATGTCAAAATAAATAATATTTAATACTACTTTTTTTTAATGAAATATTATACTAAAAATATTTTTTTTTTCTTTTGATCGCAAGAAATTCATAATATCTAGACCCAGCTTTAGTATATGATCCCCTCGGTAACTTTTAAATTTTAGTCACTATTTGGATTTTTTTTTTTTTTTTTCATAATTTATTGTTTAAAAAAAATAATTAAATAAAAATCTAGTACCTAAATGTTGTGATCTTTCTGATGACCAGAATTTTCCCGTTATCCATCATAGGCAAGCGTTTAATTTGGTGATCGTTTTGTATTTTTATATTTCTACTAGCGAGCTTCGCCCGCTACCGGGTCAGTATTTTTAAACAAATCACTATAATTAATGAATCACTAACAGTAACTTTTATTCTTAAGAAAAGAAATTAAAAAAAAAAAAAAATCTGAGGGTAAAAAGTCGCACCGGGTCCCCACTGAGTGCAGTGCCGTGCGCGCTGTGCGCGCACAAGTTAAGGGATACACGCGCTGCGCGCGCGTATTCTTTCTCTGACGCTTCGTGCTCCATTAAAAAAAAAAAAAAAAAATCTGATCGGGTAAAAACTCATACCGGGTTCCCACTGCCTTCGGCAGCGCAGAACCATGCGCGCTATTATTTGCAAGAAAATATGAAAATCGCGAATAATAAATACAAGAATATATTGCCAAAACAAAAAAACTGCGTGCCAACGGTTTGCGGGTCATCAATTTAGCCAACAAAAAAACCTGCCTTCGGCAGTGCAGTCCCGTGCGCGCCGTGCGCGCACAAGTTAAGGGATACACGCGCTGCGCGCGCGTATTCTTTCTCTGACCCTTCGTGCTCCATTCAAAAAAAAAAAAAAAAAAAAAAAAAATCTGATCGGGTAAAAACTCATACCGGGTTCCCACTGCCTTCGGCAGCGCAGAACCATGCGCGCTATTATTTGCAAGAAAATATGAAAATCGCGAATAATAAATACAAGAATATATTGCCAAAACAAAAAAACTGCGTGCCAACGGTTTGCGAGTCATCAATTTAGCCAACAAAAAAACCTAACATTTTTTCAACGTTGGCCCATATAAATTCTGTTTGAATGGATTTAGCTTTAATTGCAACTTCCCAAGGAGTAGACCAAGTTTTTTAGTTCTGTAATTATTATAATTTGGAACGAAGACTGAATTATTACTTCCACCAACTGAATTTTATTGCTGGATTGTTTCTGACTAACAAAGTTCTTTTGTCTGTTTCATTAATTTTCGATTCCCTTAAGATCTAATCTGTTCTTGAGCCATTCCAGCAAAGTAATATTATTGTGTTTAAATCATATTTTACAGGCAGAATCTACATGGCAAAGTTGAATCCATCTTGCTGAAATGAAAATGCTTCATTTTCTCCAAAAAGTTCACGTACACAAGACTTTTGTTGGGACTCAAGTGTTTCATTTACATATTTTTGGGTGTTTACATTCCCATTAACTATACAACTTCTTGCCACATCTTTTGTTACCATACAATGCTAGGTCATGAAATTAACTGGGTGTTTCACAGTTGGGAAATGCAGTCAGAATGCAAATACTCTCCTGTTCTACTCCTTAAGTATTTTATATCATCACTACCAAACATAGAAATTTTAATCTCATCACTCCATAACACTATTCCACTATTCTGCTGTCCGATTAACATGGGTTTTAACCCAAATTAATCTTTTAAACCTTTGTTTAAGTGACCAAAATGGCCTTTTTTTTTTTTTTGTGGAATTCTGGCATTTAGACAACATTCCTGCAGTGTGCGCTGAACAGTTCTTGCACCCACCATTACGTTGCATTGGACCATTTCCTGTTGTACCCAGGTGATTTTTTTCTGTCATCTAGTCCTGATTTCGCCATTTTTTTCTATCATCTTTTGCTGTTGTGCACCTCTCCTTGCCTTTACCCGTCTGGTTATATAGTGACTGAGTTCCCTTGTACCTCTTCAAAAATTTCAAAATGTTACCTTTTGTTACATTTCCACCAATGTTTCTTCAGTTGCTTTTATAACTGTGCATTGTTTACTTAACAGTATTTTTCTACAGCTCATCAGTCTAATTTTTGCGCCATTTAAAAAAATTTTATCTCGATTTAGAAGTTTACTAAATACACGAAATATCAGCTACTAATTAATTACAAATAAGCATCAATAAATCATCAATAGCTAAAATCTACTCAATGGCTAATTGCGAAGAAAATGTAACATTCAACTGGCTCTATAAACACTCATACCTATTGATTACGTGATTAGCTGCATTTTTTCAATGATTGAAACCTACTTCATATCAACCTCAACCAACTGTACATCATTTTTCTGTTTATTTGGCTATAACCTTTGATAGAATTGAGTTGAGTTGAGTGGGTTTTACGTCGAATTAGTGCTACGTATGGGCAATTGTCGACTCACCCCTAAAAGGGTTCCGGAGATATACAATCATAATTTTGATCCTCCACTTCGGTGATCAACGAAGGTACAGTTGCAACAAAAGTATCCGAACGCAAAAATTCCTATATAAAAAAAAGTAAACTTAATGCAGTTTTAATAAATAAATCCTTGTTGAATCCTGTTCTTAGTCAGTCTAAGAACATGATTCAACAAGGATTTATTTGACAAAAGTGTACTTTTAAAGTGTACTTTTTTTACATAGGAATTATTGCTAGCGCTCGAATGATTTTGCTGCCGACTGTAATTCGGATGGGAACATGCTGGACATTGCTGCCACAGCGGATTTTATGGGCATCAGCCACCATTTGTGTGCACGACGGTCTTCGGCCGGCTCGAGTATCGGAATCACAATCTTCCAGTTACGAGTTCGGTGCCCTACAGGCTAGGCTACCGCGGTCCCTACTTTTGATAGAATGCAGATAAATGAACAAACTTTATTGCATTACAATTTTTGGTTAAATTATCTTTGTATTGTTATGTAATTGTCTAGTAAAACTCTAAAATAAAATGTTTTTAAGTGCCATCAAACCTTAAAAATTCACTTTTTCAGAATGGTTTCAACAATTTTGTCTACTAATGTACATTTGCCCAACCAGTAGTACCAGGCATACTCTTTTCAATAAGAAATATCGCGACCTTAAATAAAAGTTTAGAGACAAGCTAAGAACATTTACGGAAATCAGAGCGCTGACAGACAGCGTCAGACGGTCAGACAAACAAGTCGAAGTTTTTATCATTTACCTACTTCGCTAATTAACGAGGAAAGTGAAAAAATTTTCGGGATGACCAAGCCCGAATAAAATGTTATCCTTACCTAGTCCGTCCCGATAATACAGAAAAAAAACTAAGCCTGATCCCGACACGATTAGAGTCAGAAAAAAATCGGCCCAAGTTATTTCGAGCTCGAGCCTTCTACTTCTATAATATCTCCAAAACAAAAAAGATTAAAGGGCGAACGAAACTTTATACATAAGACCAAAATAGTTTGCAGATGAATTTGCTATATTTTGGAGAAAATCGGAAAAAAGTAAGGGGTACAAGGGAAGCCAGAAGTTGAACCAAAAGTCGATATCTCGAACATTGTTGTAACGATTTGCTACATACGCTTTCCTTTAGATGTCGTTTTACATGTACTATAATTTTAATGCATCAAGAAAATTGATAGGCGATTTGAATAAGTAGGTCAGTTTTAAGTAATGGTGATGGATATCTCAAAAAATGGCTCTAGCGATTTTCTTAAACTCAGACTATAATTAACTTTCATTTAAATATCTTTTCGTAAGTATTAGTTGGTTTCTATTGTGCAGATGAGTTTGACAAGTTATGGCTAAAATCGGAAAACAGGAAGTTGTACTAAAAATCGGAATCTCAAAAAAGGCCCAAACAATTTTATTCGAATTTGCTATATAAACCACATTTTAGATTTCCTTTGTTATATATCAGTTGGTTACTGCAGGAAAATTGGCAGGCGTCTTAAAGGCATATCAGACCCAGCAACTTTAGAAACAACCAATTTTAGGTCGCAGAAATGGATGTCTAAAAAACAACGGCTCTGACGGTTCTTTTTAAACTGGCTATATTACAAGGGATATAAACTTCCTTTTAAATGTCATAATAACGTACCTAATAGTTGGTTACTAAAAGAAAGGGTAGTATTTTAGTTAATTTGGTTAATTTTATGTATTTTAACCCCATTATCTTCAGAAACTGTATATAATACATGAAGTAGTGGGTAATACAAGTTATGTGGTTGTTACACACCAGATATTATATATATATGTATGTATATACGTATTAAAATATTTATTCATCGAATTAATTCATATTAGAAAGTTAACTTATCTTTCACAATGGCTTCAGTTTACAGTTTAAGTAAAATTTTATTTGGATTTTCTAAAGTTAAAATTTTCTATAATGTATTCATGCCAAGATTTTCGAGCATGCCAATAACAAAATAATATTACTTTATCATACAAGTAGTTTTTTATAAATTTTAATTTAAATCTGAAAGTAATACTCTTTTCTGTAATAATAATATCACCGAATTAAGTAAGCTAAAAAATATTTTTGTTATTTTCTTTCTGTAAAAAAGTCATGACAAAAAATACATTGACGACCTACATATACTAACGATACATTTAATCGAAACAAATAAATAGAAAAATTCAGATGAATTTATGTTAAGGCCATCCAAATACATTCACGAAGGTTAAAAGATCGCACTTAACAAATAGGAATATACATAATCGATAATATGTCTATTTATACGTCATCGTTTTTCCCACATTACAGAAGACAAATGATGTATTATATTTTTATAGCTATTTCGCATCCATTTTGGATAAGCTGTTTTTTCTTTTTTTCCCTATAACAGTGGTTGAACTGTTTCTATATTTTTACATGCATTTTATTATTTTGTTATTCCTATTTTTAAAAGAATTTTTTCTTGGAGATTTTAATGCTATACTATTACTTTAAAAAATGCTGTTATTAAATAGTGGTGACAAAATAATAAAACGCACTTAAAATTTAGGAACACTACGACCTCTTCTATAAAACAATGCTTTTAGACAGGGTTACTACAATCCGCTTTTTCCCCTGACTCTTCCACCAGAAAGTTCCACTTAATTGATCACGGAAGCATAAAATTACCATACAAATAAAGTGGTGGAAAAAATTTAAAAAATATTAACCGTAGCAATTTTGTTAGACCGAGAACAAATAAAAAATACAGATTTACAATACCAAATTCGGACTTGCTGCTAATATCCGAGTTATGCTGATAGCAATCGCGCATATACAGTTGACCAACCTAGGTTGGTCCGAAGGGTTGGCGTAGGTTTCGTAAGTCTCTTTGCTGTCCATATTTGGGCTGGTACTTGCTGTCATGTGATGGGTTTTCTGCTGTCGTAATGACATGGATTTCTATTTCTGGGACAAAATTCTTGGACCGTATGGGCTACTAAGCGAGCCTGGGTCGGTTGGTGGTGCGGTTGGTGGTTGGTAGTGCGGTTGGTGGTGCGGTTGGTGGTCCGGTTGGTGGTGCGGCGCAAGCGCCGATTTCCATTATACCTGCATCTTATTCGAATTGAAAACACTAGAACAATCATACAAAATTATAAAATAAAATAAATTAAGACGTTTCTTGCTATTATTTTTTTTTTCTATTCCATGTATTTGCTTTAAAGACAACCTTGATTATCAAGTGTAATTCATTTTTAACAAAAGGATTTCTATTTAAAAGATTAACTAAAAAATATTAATGCATGATCCGTATATCATGAAAATATAATGCAATACTGCAATTTTTTCAAATGGCTGAAACAACTTTCGTCAAAAGCAGTACGCGCATTCCGATAAATGAATGTACAGGATTTCTATGCAAATAAATATTGAGACTTCTACCATGAAAATACAGCATTCAATAGTTATAAGGAAAATATAATGCCAAAAATAATAAAATGATGAAATATAGTAAATCTAAATATTAAAAAATATATAATAATAATAACATATAATTAGTTATATATAATAAATGATAAAATATAATATAATAAATCACGAAAGATAATATAACCTCTCATGAAAATATAATTATGAAAATAAAGCATACGATTCAATAATAATAATTTACCTTCTTTTTCATTGCTGATTTCGCACTTCAGGTCGATTGCCCAACAGATCATTTTCCCACAATACATTTTCTTTTATTTATTTAATTTTTTTTTTTTTTTTTTTTTTTTTGTTCTTAATGAGATAGATGATTCAACATTAAAAAATAATTAAGTAATAGTGTACACATAAAATTATCTTTTTTTATTGAAATAAATAAATAAATAAATAAAAATAAAACAAAATAAATGAAACTTTTAAATAAATCAGAAAAATCTTTTATATTAGAAGGAAATAGTAAAATACTTTTCAATTTTTTTATCTGACGCAGAAAAACCGACAATTACATATGCATTGACGAATAAATATGATTCAATGTAAAAGTACCTATTTTAAATTCAAGTAAAATGTAGGCTAGAAATAAATTTTTACCAATGAATACCCTCGCATATACATTTGGTAATTGTAACATTTTTAATCTTTATTTTAGAGTTTCACATTTTGATTACACTAAAATACAATTTTATATGTACTATTTATTTATTTAGTTAATGAGATGATTTCTCAGTTTCTTTAGGAATGTTATCAAGAGGGGGAAAAAAGTTGTCGAGCAAATGTAACTGTGCCGGGCAGATGAGCTGTCGGGAAAATTATATCGGGCAACTTAGTTGCCGAACAATTAAGTGTCGGAAATCGCACCAGACCACAATCCCCATTCCAATTTCGGATATCTTACAAACATTGGATATCTTTACTTTACTTACTAAATTTCAACCTAAACAGATTTTTTTCTTTCAACTGTTACTGTGAATCAGATAGAATATAGACAAACTTAAAAAAATAAAAATAAAATAATTAATTAATGGGTCCCTACAAAAGACCTTTATGGCGTTTCAGCAATGATAGGAATTTAATTAAAAATTTCTCAAGGTTTTTATTTTATTAAGTTAAACATAGTTAACTGTTGAAATAGTATTATTAATTGTGAAACGCTACAAAAACAATTGTTATTAAAATATCTTTTTAAACGTCATACCCTTTAGAGGCTTGAAGAAGTAATACTATTAACTGAAAAATAAGTAATTAAAAATCAATATTTTCTTTTAAAGTATTTGTATTATATTCTTACACTTTTTTTTTTTTCAGGAAATATGTTAAAAAGGAAATTGTTAAAAGGAAATCTAGAGTTAGTTCCACAAAGTAAATGCTACCTTTCCTTAAAAAAAAAAAAAAAAAAAAAAATCAGAAAACTATTCTCACTTTATATGTAGCAACAGTAACCAAGAGAAAATTACTACCCTGTTGCTTTAAAAAAGCATTTAGATAATGGATTTGGTCGTTTGGGATCATGCGTGCTCAAACATTATTCTAATATTTCAAATAGGAGTATGCGAAAATCCATGTAATTTAATCAGTCAAACAGAAAACAAATATCAAATCTGCATTTTTATTAAAGCATTTTTTTTTTTTTTTTTGACATCCGTGATCTGTTAAACAGATAGTTACAATGAAAGATTAATTTGAATTATTTTTTTTCTTTACTACTTTTAAAGATTTTATATCTATATCTATATCTATCTCTCTCTATATATATATGTTTTTAACAGTACAAATTGATAAACAAACATGTAATACGGTCACGAAATAAGAAAGATATATGTTTTTTTTTTTTTTTTTTTTTTTTTTTTTTTTTCCACAAAAAATCAGTGAAGAGATGATAATAATAATAATAAAACAGAGCATGAAAAGAAAAATAAATAAATAATTCGTTTAGTTAATAAAAATAATAAAAAAAAACTAAGAAACAACAAAAAAAGAATTTTACTTAATATTTTAAAAAGCATTAATAAGGGGAAAAAAAATAATTAATAAATTTTTTTTCAAAAAATCTTATCGTTCAGAAAAAGGAAGAAAAAACAAGAGCGAAAAATCATGCGGCTCGCATAGATTATTAGCACTTTCCAACTGTATGTACTCAGTGCATCATTTAACCCTGAATTTACTTTCCTTACGTGATCACACAACTGTTAGACAGACTGACAAAAGACACAAATTCAATTCAAAATCACATTCACCCTTAAACATTGCAAGAAAGTGTTAAAAACGCTTAAGAAAAATAGAAATGCAATTCCAGCTATTTCCAATTATAACCTTTAATGTATCTGAATAGTTTTGTGTGGCCCTGTAAATGCTAATCATTCTATATTTTATGTAAAACATAATGATCTACGCAAAATAAAAGTATTAAAAAATGGTTTTTATAAATACTTTCATGGTACGCTAATTCTTTCGAAAGTCTCGGTACATAAACCAGCGTGATGGCATTTATCCCATTTTTAATAGGGAACTTGAAAAACTATATCAATATCAAGAAATTCCGTGAATATTTACGGGAATTAGAGTGAGAACATACAGACGGACAGAGAAACCGAAATCATGAATATTTTTCACCTTTGTTGTAAGTAAAGCTCAGTGCTTTAATGATACATATTAGTATATTCTAATATAAATTTAAACCAATTTAAGGAAAAATTGCAAAAGGATTATAAATGGTCTTCATTAATGCAGTATCTCAGTTTCTTTTTTCAATTTACCGTACGCTTAGATGGAAACATTTGCATGAAGTAAACTCTTTATAATTTTGCTATGATCAAAATCAATATATAGCAAGATAAACAAGAGAGAAAAATCATGCCGTTGACATAGATTATAAATACTTTCCAACAGCAGTTACCCGTTATATCATTTAAACTGTAAATATATTTGAACTCTGTAATGAAGCCTTAAAGTATATTTTGTTTTTATTATGACAGAAGGAACCTTTCAAAACATGCCGGTTTGCCTTCACTTTCAAAGAAAAACTGTCCAACAGATTGCTTTTGCTTAGTCTTCTCGTACACTGTCTAAAACCAGCAAGGCTTGCAATTTTGAATTATTTATTTATTTGAAAATATATTCTATTTTAAGAAATGCATATTATAATAATTTGTTGTATAACTTCAAGGCAATAGTTATCAGTTGGCCAACAAAATGCTTTATGATTGGTTGGGTTTATTGTCGCTCTAGTATTGCACTATGGTTAATTGGTGAGACACGCCCGTAAGATATACTGACCAAACGTCCCCATTTTCTGTGGACAAATGGGGACTTCCTTTTTTATTGAAGGCATTTTTCTAAGTTTTAAAAAATTGTAGATAGTAAATTATTAATCAGTAATACTTTATTTTTAGTCCTTATTTATTGGGAATGAAAAAATACATCCATAATTGGATAATTGTAGCAATTTTTAACGCTTCTCTATTATAAAGGTACTTTGATCTGGTCAGCCTACCGTAAGAACGGTCTGGAGACAAGTCATTACAATTTTGGATCCTCTACGGAGGGCATGGCTCCCCAGCTTACTGAAGGCTTAATGAATTAGCCTAAATTCAAGGATTTGTAGATGTTATCACACGATTAAACTATCAGAAAAACTAAAATGGCAAAATATTTTTAAATATAATTGCTGGGCAAAGTGCAGCCATTATTTCTTCTTAAAAAAAAAAAAGAAGAAATCACAAAAGGGCATTATGTAAAGAAAAACTATGAAATGACACGTAAAAAAAGTATCTGCCAGAATTTACAATGCAAATTTACGACCAGCACTTAAAGAGCAACAAAGAAGACGGACCACACAAATGGAACCTCCAGGCTTCCGCCACTGAATCCTGAGAACTATTTCAGGAGATCTAGGAGTAAGCAGATTGGAGCAGAATAGATCCAATGAGAAAACCAATCCAATAAGAAAATGACAAAATGAGACCTCCTACTAAAATTATAATGAGAGGGATTCTAGAAAACAAAAATAGAGAAATTTTTTTCTCAGTTATTTTTGACTATCTTCCCGAAAGGTCAACGGGCAAAAAAAATAATTTCCTCTGGACCGAAGAAAACACCGCTCTTCAAATTAGGAGCATAACTAGGTCCTTTGGCAATAAAAAAGACAATTAAGTAAAATATACTTATTCAAGTGTGCCGAAATATATTGTCATAATGTGCATAAAAAAGGAATATGGAGAAAATCCTGGATTTGGATGTGATGATGGATCATCTTACGCCCTGATCATACCTACTTTCCTCTGTAACTGAACATCTTACGCCCTGGTTACACCTGGAACCTGGTAATATGGTGAGAAAGTTTAATTCTTTGGTCAGTTTACTGTTAATTAAAATTGCCAAGTATCTAAAACTAAAGAAATTAAATCTAATCCAACTCCTTGTATACTCATCTGTAATATGTTCAATATGATTGATCCACTTTTTAATTTAAATTATGTAAATTCTCCCTAGAAATAAGTAACTGGTGAAATTTAATAAAGAAATTAATTTAAAATATATCAGATTGATGTTATTTAATGAGAGCAATTTAGTTCTATTATAATTACCCATTCCTTTTCAGGTGTATCTTGATAAATTTAATTAAATGAATTCTCGGGCATTTCACAACGCGTGCCCGGATACATATTTGATATCCGAACTGTACTACTGTTAAATAAATTTTGATGGCCAGATATACTGACGTATTAATTGAAGACAATTTAAAAAAACACGACTTGAGAGAGTACATGCGAAGTAATGCAACAACTCAGGAAAATTTCAGAAATAGACATTATTCAATCTGCAGACTTATATATTACTTTTACTTAAATATTTTTTAAATATTAAACAAATGTGGTAATCATATAGGTGAACATAAAATTTAATAAATTTTCAAAGTTGTTACAAAGTACGGAGTGGAGGGGGGGGGGAGCAAGAGCCCCAACTACGACGCCTTGATAGTTCACATGTTGGTCATCAAGTGACACTCCGATTTCTTCATTAATTTAGCCAGAGCGCTAGTCGACGCCAAATTCAAAAAGTAGAGAAAAAATGGTTGTAATTATGTTACATATAAACACATACAATTTTTGAAAAGGTTACAAAATAATTATAATTCAAACGGTCCTCACTAAACGCCAAGACTCGCCATGAGAACCCGGAACTTTTAAGCAAAATTTAACGCACCATGTTATAAGACAAGGAATGCACTCAAGGCGACAAACTGCCTTTATTTGCCAGATGAAAAGAAACCGAATTAGGAAAAGTCATAACATGCTATTGTAGATCTGCATTACGTTAAAGAACGAATAATACATGATCAAAGTTTCGAAAGAGTTTCAATTAGCAAAAGATACGTATGTAGGAAGAAGGAGAATGTAAAAATTTAAAGAACATACTGTATGTGAATTTAAGTTGTAATTTAGAGGTCATAAAAATGAGTTCTTTACCTGAAAATGTTTTTTTTTTTTTTTTTTTTTCTTTAAATAAAATGATAATGTAATTTTTAGAATATTTGATAATCGACATCACAACTACTTCTAAAAAGGAGCACATTAAGGCTACTGATGGGAAGGTGAAGGTAATTAGCTTCTGCTTCTATCCACCCAACAATAATTTTGAAAGAAATTGCGAGAATAACATTTTCTGAATTTATTCAATTAGTCATAAAAATTACAATAACGCAAATTGGAATGTTTCTTTCATGTGACTGGGAATAGCATCATACTAATGAAAAGGATTTTTAAAAAAATCTTTTTCAAGAAGATATTGTTAAAATTATTTTCATATACAATGTGTTAAATGTGGCCTAATGTATACCTAAAACGTGTTTTTGTCTGATAAAAATATATACTGAATTTCTAATTCTTATCGATAATTATTAACGATTCATGTACCGTAATAAGATTCCGATCAAAATATAAACATGACGCATTAACAGTTTTCTCAAACAAAAGCAGTGAACTTTAAAAGATTGAAGAATCGGTTAAATGTGGAAGTTGATGTAAATTATTGTGGTGATGTAGTTTTGTCTAAAATTATTCTTGTGAAAAACTTTAAAGTATATTTTTACAAAACTTACCAATCTCCGTTTTTTTTTACATAACACATTTTTTTTTAATAGTTATATTAGTTTTATTTCATTGCAGAAATTAAGACATTTAAAAAAAGCAAAGAATTAATGGTATCTAAAAACGGTTGACTTGGCAGCAATGTTATTTTATTTTATTTTATTTTTTCCTTAATAAGGAGTTCTATAATTCTACTCACTGAGTCAAACAAATGGCTCAATGGATTCAATAAAAATTATTTAATAACGGCATTTAGAACAAATGAAATTTCTGTTCAATAGAAACAAGTTTTTTCCCATAACTTCTTCAGTGAAATCTCTATTCCAATAAAGTATCAAACGAAAGTTTCATTATCAATTTATTTGCTATAATAACTTGTGGGTTTTTTAAATGCTATTTTATTAATTTAATTTGACATTTTGATATTTATTTAATGATATATTTTCTGGAAAATTTATATTCTGTGTTAAAAGACTGTGTGTTACACTGAAAAATAAATAAATAAATAGAGCATGCTAGTGTTAAGATGAATCTTAACACTTGTTTTTTTTAGCTAGTTTGTTCTCTTTTAAAATCATGTTATTTCAAAAATTATGCAAATCTTTTACATTAAATTTTAATTTGTTTCTTTTATTAGTTTCAGTATTTGCCTTTTATTTCAACTTTTAGTTACTTTCATCTTTTATTCCGTTCAAAACTTTTCTATTAAGTTTCTTGCTTGCCTAGCAAACTATCGTAGATTTGCAAGGGCTGCTGGGCAAGGAGATACGTGACCATGAGATGATAATCTTTGCCCTTCAACTGCTCTGAAGGTCGCTGTTGCACGCGTAGTGTCGGCCTGGCTAATCAGCATGACAGCTACTTCGCCAATAGTTACGTTCTGTTACTAGATCGGCAAATGTGTTGTCATCGCTGATTGGTTAGTTCGTTTTTATCTGTGAGGTTTGTGCTAGCGCGTTGGCAACGTGCGAAGTCAAGCGTGGGTGAACGGCGGGATTTTCAGTGATTTTGCGGGTGGACTCCAAAAAGTAAGCACGATGTAGGGCTACGGAAGTGCAAAAATGGGGCTTTTGCCCCGCTCGAGCCCATCGTATCAAGTTTTTCTGTTGATGAAGGAGATCCTAATCGGTGGAATTAATCGTAGCAATATTAGCGTCTAGTATTAAGAGTGAGTTGGTAGGCGAAAGACTTAAAGTTTTGCTGTTTTTGGTAAAATAAACGACCAGCGTGTGAACGTTTGTACTCAAAAATTTCAGTTATGAAAAAAAAAAAACAATCGTCTGAAATCCAGTGTGTAGGCCGAATCGTTCTTGGTGATTATTCTTCGCAGCGATTGATTGGAGGTTTTATTGATGTCCCGGAAGAGTGGTGTATCTCCAGTTTTTCTTTTACGTTTTTTTTTATTAGCCGAAGATGAGGCTACCATGCGCTGTGTTTGTGAGGTGATATGCCCTGGGGTTTTTGTGCAGCTAATGAGATAACCTCCCGCTACATCAATTGCTCACCATAAGTGCCTAGAAAAGCTTGGTTCGTCCCTCGTCGTTTGAAATTGATGATTCACAGCCACCGCCAGAAGATTGATCATCCTCTTGGATATGAAAATGTCGGTAACTCCTGTTTTTTTTTATTTCTCTTAACTCTCTTCTGGTAATAAGTATTAAAAATTGGAACTGTAAATGTAGTCAAAACTTTGAGTTTTTCTTGTAATTAAAAATGCTTTTGCTATATGTATTAAAATTTGAACTTTGAAATACAAGATAAAAAAGAAGATTGTTTTGCTTACTCTGGTTTACCAGTGACTGTTCAGGTTGTAGCAAATTAAAGTTTCACCTGAAGTGAAACTAGGACTTAATAAATTATAAGAAAATAAGTATTAAAATTCGAACTATGAACGTAGTCTAAACTTTGAGTTTTTTTTCTTGTGATTAAAAATGATTTTGCTACATGTATTAAAACTTGAACTGTGAAATACTAGACAAAAAGAAGATTGTTTTCCTTCCTCTTGTTTACCTGTGACTGTTCAGTTGGTAGTAAATTAAAGTTTCACCTGAAGTGAAATTAAGCCTTAGAATTTAGCCAAAGGTTATTTTTGTTTTTCTTTTTTTTTATGAAAATGATACATGTTGTTTTTTTTATTCTTTTGTAAGGGGATCCCTAGTTAAATATGAATAAGAAATAATTAAAATTTTCATGTTATTGAAATATGGTGTTTGTGTTTAATTTTTATTATTAGAACTCTTAATTTTAGTGGCTCAATATGATATTTTTGTTTACTTATTTTACGATTATTAGTTCAGCTCGATTAATCAAATGTTACATTTTAAAATGGTTAACTAAATGAATACTAGTCTTATGGTAGTTTCTGTTATGACTCTTGAGTTGCTGCTTAATTTTAATCAGCTTAAATAATTAATGTTTTGGTTTTTTAACAGAAACTGCCATAAGCCATCATGGTCTTATGTTAAATTTAAATTTTAATTATTTGAATTTTTATTGAGCGACAGAGAGCTGACATTCTTCCAATGAGGTTTCGACCTCCTTTTAACATCTTTAAATCCTGGGTAAAATTCGGTTGCGGGCAATGTACTCTTAAGACTATACGATCAAAAGTTGAATGTTCAAAATTTAAGTTATTGCAAAATTGAAATCGTTTAAAATATAAATTATGGACAAATGTGATCCCCTCAACACTAGAATACACCACAATATGCGAGTGAAAAAAAAAATTGTGAACTCCTTGTGTTGTAAATAAACGTATGAGTGAAAAATTAAGGAACGCTTAAGGAAAAAAAAAATCCCCATGAAATTCTGCAGTATAAACTAGAGTGACCATATTTTTTTCATTGAATTTGAGGACAAATATGGCGGTGTCCTCGAATTTCGAGGAATAAAAATAAATAATCAATTAAATCACCTTAAACTGTAAAATTTTAGTAATTTTTATCCATAAAGCACCTAAAAGAATTTATTTCCTCTTATTTATTATACATATAATAAACTATTATAATAAAACATTAATAACTTTATAGCCGGCGTCCCCAAATGTGTTGTAATTTTTTCTGGACGAAGGTAGTTTTCAAGGACGTGTGATCAGCCTAGTATAAACTACTCTAAATTCATTGTAAAACATGCACATTAAATAAAATACTAACATTTGATCAACCGGGAATCTAATCATGGCGCCACCCGCGTAGAAGGTGAGAACGTTACCAATGCATTACTCTTCCACGCATTATACTGTTACATTGTCTTGGTAGTTAAAAAGCATTTTGGAACAGGATTGATTATTTTATCAAGAGAATTACAGTCGGCAGCAAAAGTATCCGAGCACTAGCCAATAATTCCGATATCCAAAAAGTACACTTAAAACTGTTTTATTAAATAAATCCTTGTCGAATCATGTTCTTAGACAGACTAAGAACATGACTCGACAAGGATTTACTTAACAAAGCAGTATTAAGTGTACTTTTTTTAGATAGGGAATATTGCTAGTACTAGGATACTTTTGCTGCCGACTGTACTAAGTATCAGTATAAGACGTGTTTCGCGTATCGGTAGTCTATTGGTAACGTTCCTGCCTGCAAGGCGGATGGCCCTGTTTCCAGTTGGCCAAGTGTGCTTTTATTTAATGTATATTTATATATTAAGTAAATTTGCAGCACTTCATACTGTAAAAATGCATGAGGTTTTCTTTTCTTTTTTTACAGTGCTCAGGAAAAAAAAAAAAAAAAAAATCCAATCACTCGTTTACTTACAACACGATAGAAATTTACTGTATAAAGAATTGATGAATATTTTACTCGCAAGTTGGTGTGTATTCTAATTTTTTTTTTTTTTTTTTTTTTTGCCCTTTCAGTATAAACGAAGTCAGAAATCATATGAATAACTTTTAAAATATTTCTGCTAAGTTATTATTTGATACAGAAATATATATCGAACGAATGGCTGTTGGTGGTGGTGAAATATTAAATTTATCGTATTTGAACAGACAATATAAATCTTTTTCAGATCACAAATATAATCCATTAGTTAACTAATAGCCGGAAAAACTATTCGTTCTACTTTGCTTGATAAATGGCACAAGCAAATTCATGCTGTTTTTCCTGTATTCGTGATTATAACTTAAATAACAATTTTTTTAAAAGCCCATTTAATGGTTATTTTATTTATTTATTTTTTTTTTTTTTTTCTGTTTAAAAAATTCCATGACAAAATAATTGAAATCATAAATAACGCTAAAACGTTCTTTCGCAGAAAATAATAATAAAATAATAATAAAAAATAATAATAATTTTGACGTTCAATTATATGAATTGCTAAAGAAAAGAATTACTGCAAAGCAATAGCTATATAAACATGCTTAAATTATATAAATTTTTCTTCTCTTGCCAGTGAATTTTCCTCTGTTTCTAAAATTCGGTAGATTAAAAAAAAAAAAAAAAAAAAAAGAAGGAAAGAAAAAAGAAAGAAAGAAAGAAAAAGAGAGAAAAAAGAAAAGAAAAAAATCGTTATATGAGCTAAAAATAAATTCAATATAAAATGTGGTTCGTTTTATAAATCGTCATCAGTATGAGAAATGCAAAACAAAAATGTTGAATAAATTTATTAATGTCAATTATGGCATCGATTATACAAGTACACTAAAGGAGAATTTTCAGAGTTACTTTTTATTTAACTTTATAATAAATTATTATTTTACATTATAGTAATAATAATATATGTGTGTGTGCATTTAGATTGAGAATTACGATTACTTTTCGTTAATTAAGAAAAAATGACTAATTAAATCTTTTTTCTTATCTAATGCATTGTACTCGTTATTCCTAAATGTTTGTTGTATTGAAGAAAATCAAGTAACATAGTTTTAATTCTAAATTTCAAATTAGCTTAAAATTTGTAATAATTATTAATGATTTTTAACTCCATTTGCTTAAATTAATTTTACTTAATTTACTTAATTTATTTTAACTTAATTTCACTTTATTTAGTTTATTTTCTTTACGATATTTTATCATTTTCAAATTTTTATGTATATCTTAAGAAATAAAATATTTCCCATGCATCTTTTCAGTTTGACTAACTTACACTCTGTTTTTTGGAACCATTGGAATGTTACACAACGTCAATTCTTTTTTTAGCACCCTGCTTTAACAAACTCAGTTTTTCATATTCAAATGTTGATTTTTACTTATATCTGTATATTTATAAGAAGAAAATATTGGAGTTGTGAAAACTTTCGACATTCAGTTTTTGTTGGATTTACACGAGTTCTGAACGCAATTTGAACATTTTTAGAAACTGTTTGTCTATGTGTATGATTGTATGTGTTACCAAGATTTTATGAACGTTACATTACCCGAACCAATGAATGGAATTTAATCAAACTTTATATTTAGTTTAAGCTTGATTTAAATTGGTGCTGATAACATATTGAAATACCTCGTTTAACAGGTGGTGCTGTTGTCCCGTTTTTCGAAAATGTTTAATATGGTACTACATAGAAAAATTTCGTATAAATATGCACAATGTGAGTTGTTTTAACTTACCAATGTGAAATAATATATTATTTATATATATATATAGGGTGATTCAAAAGTCAACGTACAAACTTTTAGGTGTGGTAGGGTACATCATAATGATTGAATATTGCATAGGATCGCATGGCCGCAAACGTCATTTAACCTTTTAAGAACTTCATGTTTTTGGCTTCTGTGTACGTATAGCTCCTCCTACTGTGTAAATTTTGAAATCTAATATGCTTCATTATTTCACAAAATTATGCACAATGTTCGTATTAATGCAATCAGCGCGATAAAATACATCGATCAAAAACATATATATATATATATATATTTATGTAAACATTAGCATGTAAAAACTTTTTTTTTAATGCAACATTCGAGAGCCACGCTCATACCCACGCAAAAACATTCGGTTCTTAAAGGGTTAAAATGATAATTGTGGTCATGAACTTCTATGTAATACTTATAATGTGCCGTACGACCCCTAAAATGTCTGTACGTTGACTTTTGAATCAAACTGTATATTGCAATACTCAAACAGGATAATTTTTTGTTTAGGTTAGAGCATCGTTTTCCCTCTGTGGGAGGAGAAAGGGTGAAGAACCCCGGGCCGGAAAAATTCTCAATATGATTATTTTTCAAAACATACATTCTTAACAAATTTTAACAAAGAAACAAAAAGTGAAAAAATGCGTTTTTTAACGGCCCTCTTCACTTACCGTCACGGGAAGTCCGAGCCAATGTTATTCTATGGGAAATTTTCTTTACTTATAACTCATTAACTAATACATATTTTTAAATTCTGTTTTCCCATTCAGAAAATTCCCAACTGTTAAATTGATGCACCTTTTTTAAAAACTTTTTTTTTTTTTTTTTTTTTTTTTTTTTAATATTTTATTTTGAAACTGCAAAATGAAAAATTTCACATATAGAAAAGTCTTATTTTGCAGCTTCAAAATAAAATATAAAAATTTTTAAAAATACATTTTTAAAAAAGGTCCGTCAATTTAACAGTTGGGAATTTTCGAAATGTGAAAACAGAATTTAAAAATATGTATTAGTTAATGAGTTATAAGTCAAGAAAATTTCCCATAGAATAACATTACCTTCGGCTTCCGGCGACGGTGAGTGAATTGTTGTTGTTGTTTTCTCAAATAACTTTTCTTAAGATGTATTTTTTTTTTAATGGAATAATCAATTTTATGTTAATAACGCTTCAAAATATTTCTTTTAGAATCGCGTTTCATAATTTATTGAATTTCCTTCCTTTTTTATTGACAACTATATTTGAGATCGAATTGAAATTAGGAGCAATACGTGTTTTCCAAAAAATGTAAATAAATATTATTTTCTTTGTGTGTGTATCAATCATAGTATTGATTTAAATTTGTAACCTGAACCACCTCATTGCTTTAGAAAAAGATGAAAATAACTATTTTGTGCACAGTTTTAGAATATTATCGAAACTTATACATAATATTGAGAGTAAGAAAAATAACACTTTAATTTATGATTGTATCATAAAAATTGGTCACCTGACATTAAGTTCGAAAATACTATTAAATGTAATTTCCATCGATTATTATAGAAAAAGAATTTCCGATAGGCCGCCAAGTTCATGAAACTCTTGATTACTATTTTTCTGTTATTATATTTCCCTATTGATTTATTTTTCTCAGGTAATTTACAAGTCATCACATCAGTATCTAAGTGCAAAATACACACTTCGAATTTTGACACGCAAACTGTAAAATGGTTATTACCATTATCTTGATACATGATACGTATATAACACGCAGAGCAGTTTAACCAAAGACATAATCAAAAAATCTCGCTCAAATTACTTATGAATTAATGTAGTATAATGATAAATCTTAGAGTTATTTATTTATGAAAAATATTTCAATTATTGGGTTGTTCGGAAAGTAATTTCGTTTTTTCCTTCGAAAATGGAAGACAATTTTCTTATATTGTATAAATATTTTAATGAATTATATATTCTCCACTTTGATCGGTTTCTTAGCGATCTCACGAGTTGTTATTTGGCAGTTTTTCATAAATCAATACTTTATTTTGTCTTCATTAGCACAAACTGGTTTTCTAGAACGTTAAGCATCTTCAGCTCAAAATTGCCAGAACAAAATTTGATAAACCAGTTTTGACAATAGCGTTCTTTAAATAAATTTTCTGTGCACACATCGTACACTTTTTTTCCTTGTTTGAATAGTATTTTCGCATTTTTGATAGCAAAAACAAAATATGCCGAAAATGTCGCTTCTGATTTTCTTTATTTGATAGGGCACCAATCAAAAATTATTGAGCAGAATAAAACGACCTTTTTCACAAGCAGGCCTTGCTATATCAGCTGTCACAATATGTAATGGCAATGCAACTTAAATGTGAAGAAGGTGTGAAAAAAATACAATTAAGTCCTCTGCTGAGAAAAAACGAAATGACTTTCCGAACAACCCAATACTTTCATTGAAAAGAAACACATACACACAAAAATAATAATTATAATTTTAAGTTATATGTGAACTAATTTAATTATTAATTTATTCTGATATAATTAGCAATTCGAAACACATCTAGAACGGGATAATTTTACAAATATTACCATTAATTTCAGCGGTTGGAGTCAAACTCAACTACTTATAAATCGTCAATGTGTTGAAATGTTTAATATAGCCCCTCCCTCCTTTTTTGTTTTAATTCATTGAGTTAAATAAATATGCTCTTATGTTATTTTCATTTTGTAAATAAGTATTAATTAACGATTTTACTTAAATTTTTGAAATTGATTTTACTTAAATTGGTGAGCTATTCTTTATACTAGCTGTTAAGTCAAATCCGTAGGAGAATGGACCCACTAATGACGATAGATTTTGCTGTGCACGAGCGGGCTAGTAAACGATAAATGACGAATTCGAACCCAGGTCGTTCTCTTCGGCCTAGCCTTTCGTAGGTTTCAGTGATTTTTTTCCCCTAAAAATCTAGGGAATATGAGCTAGGATCCCTTAACTTTCTAGTGGACACACCTTACGTTGTAAGAGAAGGATTAAGAATTAAACAAAAAATTAAAAACTAAGAATTAAGTAAATGCATCTAAGAATTAAACGCGACTTTATGAAGCCTCCTTCTCGACGCGTGTAATTTTTAGACGCGTTTTTGTAAAATGTAAAGAAACATATATATATATATATATATATATATATTAAAATTATGTTTTAAATTATTAAATGTTAATAGGTGAACTTTGATTAAACAATTTAAACTTAATAGAATGGAAAATTTACCTTCAATATGTCTTCCACATACATGCGCCCGCAAAAATATTAAAAAGATTCCCATGGGATGTATTCTCCCCAGTTCTAAATCCTTAGATTAGGAATCGGCTTTAAACATCAATCAATCAATCAACTAATTAACCAACTAGCCAACTTTAGAACAGCATTTTTCCTTATATTATATTCCCTATTCGTCACTCACTATCCGATTTTAGAAAATGGTTAATATTATAAAGTGGTTGATACTTGACAATAAATACATCACTGTTAGATATAAGGTGATAATTTTTTTTTTAAATAGGTAACTTTGAAAATAGTTAATTTATACAGTTATTAGTATTTTATATAGGTACATTATAATCAAGGTATGATTAAAAAACAAAAAATGTATTTAATTATTCCTAATAAAAGTTATTTTATAAGCCAACAATATTCAGCGTGGATACAGAGATTATTTTACAAACTAAAAAATATACCAATTTATTTGAATTTATATGTTTATTATTATTATTATTATTATTATTATTATTATTTAAATTTTTTATAACTTAAAATTTTACTGATATTCAATCAGTTTTGACATAGTGTGTTTCAGCAAAATTGTAGGGTAGGACATTTAAAAAGCATTGTTTTAAAAATACTACCAGCGGTAATGGCTCTGTATTCGAATTTGGAAAGTATATTTAAAATCCATGTCAATATGAGCCTTTATTAAAATGCTGAAATATACATTGCCTTTAAAGTTAACCATGAATATGCGTAAATGTGTATTCGAAGAATTTTTAAAACCTTAGTTTCCTTATAAAATATTTTTTTTTTTTAACACAGTTAAAATACTCCATATATATTGCAAAGTCGGAGAAGTAAATTTAACAGAAATATAAACATTAATTTACAAGTTTGAACATTGTCTAAATAAATTATTAATCAATACATACACATATACTAAATAATAATAAATATAATAATAATAATAATAATCTTACGGTTTTAAAATCTTTTTTATCCATATTCCTTGTAAAAATTATATTAAAATGAAACATTTTTAGTTTTAAAGAAGAGATCTCCTTTTTTCTCTTAAAAGAAAAAAATACAAAACTTTGTGTTGTATCGAATCTCACCTTTTACCCACTGACTTGCAGTATATTTTGTGATAGATTTTCCTCAATTGTTTATGAACTATTCTCTGTTATGATGAAACAGTAAGTGGGTCGTTTATCGATTTCGTGCCCCCCCCCCCCCTCTCGTTTATTCTCTGTTCCATGTGATTCATCAGACCCTGAACAAAACTAGAAATTTTGGAAGAAAAGTGGGGAGTCAAAAAAACAAACATCAGACTTTTGCCAGCTGTATTTTCGCAAAGGCACTTATGCCTGCCGATTCCATGAGCATAATAACTTTTAAAATTAAATGCATTTTTATTCAGTTATTCTTACAATTTAAATAAGAGTTTTCATTGTAGAGGAATTCAATTTGATTTTATTAGTATTATTTTAAATATTAAAAACATGGATTATTTTTTAAAAGCATTCACCAATAAATGTACGGTGTATTAGAAAGAAAATTCACGATTGTTTTCTTCGCTAACAGACACTGAAATTTTAATTTTCGCTGAATAGATATTTCCCTTATAATCTCATATTAGTAGCATGTTTTCATACTGATTACAACATCAATTCAAAATTTGTTGTACATGTAAATGGGTTTTACCTTTCTTCAAATAATAGCGTTGTTTTTTTTGTTTTGTTTTTTTTTATAAAAAATATTCGAACAATGAATATTTATTTTACCTTATTTTATATTCATCAGAAAAAGGCATTGAATTTGTGAATTTTTTCGACTTCCAGTTTTTTTATATGTTAGTTCTTTATGGGTTATTCTGAACATAATTTTTAGAAAATGTTTCTCTGCATAATTTAAATTTTGTGGGTGTTATAAATCAATAACTAATGCAGAGAGTTCTATTAGTATTTATATATGATTAAACATTTGCATAAATTAATATCTGTTTATAGATATTCAAGCATTCGCCTATAAGTAAAGTTGTTATTATTATTATTATTATTTTATTTTTTCATTTATTTATTCATTTTTATAATCTTTGTAAGAGGTATATATCTGCCCTTGTTACATAAAATAATACCAAATCATATAAAGTTTTTTTTTATTTTTATTTTTTTTTTTTTTTTTTACGAAACCGTACTGGTTATCTTCTGGGGTATATCATACAACAGGTGGTATTGCTGTGTAACATTTTCCCCTGTATGCTGTCTATATTCTAGGCATTTTATAATAGAATAATGATATGTGTAATGCTTATTATGAAGTGAATAACGTCCATTCTTTATATAGGGAGTCGTGCAAAGTTATTCGAATAATTTACATTATGTGCTAGATTTTTCATTAGCAATATAACATAATTTAAAAACAAGCATAACTTTATTCCTAAAATGTCAAAAATAGTTATCACCTGTATATTTATTTATTTATTTATTCACTAGAAAACGAATGCGAAATTTTCACACTTTATTTCTGTTCTTATTTACCTTTAGAATTTGAAACTCATAAATGTTATACCAGTTTCACCACCTAATTAAAATTTTAATTTACCAGAAGCCAAATTATTAATAAGACCAAATTAATATTGTACAATAGTGAAAGCAAAATCATTCAAAGAAAGGTTTTCAAATAAAATTCGTGGTTCACGGCCCAATTTTCATACTTCCACAGGCAGTGCAGTTTTAATATAGGACTCCCACGACGCCTTTTAAATTTTTGTCGTCATGTTGGCGATGACTTTTTATTAATTTTGGTATATTTTTTTGTTTAATAAAATAAAATAAAATAAAATAATTTCTATTTTTATTATATTTTTTGTGATTGTGTTTTTTAGTCAATTTATGACATAAAAGTTCAAATTCTGTATATATCTTTAAAGTTTTTCTAGGTTAATATAAATAATTGAAACTGGTCCACGTTAGAGAAATATTATATAGATTGTAAAATTACTTTTACAAGGCTTTGCAATAAAAGGGTGTAATGTATTTATGTCGATAAAATCTACCTTACTGACCTTCACGAAGATAGCGCAGCAATTTTCTCAGAAAAAGAGAAAAAGTTTTATAATTTTTATTCGACGTATGATTTTTCAGTCTGATCACGATATATTGTAATATTATCGACAGATCTGACCTTAATAGTATTCCAATATATTTTTATGTCTGTATCTGTAGTTCAAATAGATGAAATTGTTTCATTATTTAAACATGCTTAACTAATTTTATTAAACAATTTGAAAAATATAAATGTAATTATGAAAATGCAATTGTTAATAAATTAATGGATACTTAAATATTCAATAATAATATTGATCTTACATTACGTACTCATTGATTTATATCATATCCCTGCAGCCATGATGCATTAAAAATTTTCGAGTATTTAATACAGAATTTTTTTTTTTTTTAATCCCAGACAGATGTTAAAATTGCCTTTTTCTAATAATATCTTTCAGCAGTGTATATTATACACTATCTACCAATAAATATTTGGATACTTTCGAATTTAGACATTTTGTTAAATATCTAGAAAAGTTCTTAAGGAATCATTTTAAAATTTTGGGTGTAAAAGAATATGTTATACCTCATATATTTCAGCAAAAACTTTGTCCTGAAGAGGAAAAGGGGACCAATAAAAAATTAAACAAAAATTGAAATGCTTTGGATCACACTGTAAAAAATAATTCTTGAAATGCATTTCTTCTGTAGCATGTGATTATGAAGATTCTGCTATATATGTGTATACACTTTTATGAGGCTACCCCATATATTCATGAAGATATAACATTTTCTTTAAATAATTGAAAAAAAAAAAAAAAGCCACTTTTATAATTATAATACATAGAGTATTAGATACAATGCAAAGTCATTTTTGGGAAACTTTGCATACTACATTAGACACAGCATACTACAATCTGACAAACCACTTTTAAAATATCATATACGATACTGGCCAGGATTCTATTCATTTTTATTATTTACTTTGAAATTTTGTAAGTTACAGTGCGGCCACATATCCTAAAACTAGCAGTGAGGACGCGTCCAAAATGTTGGAGGGATGCCAGCTTGAAATTTAGAAAACATCCAGAAATTCAGCGCTCTGTTATTGCTCATTTTCTCTGAGTTAGATGACTGTCACCCCTATTTTAGCATTGGACTTGGTAAATTAGCGCATGCGCAGATGCTTCCATGGTTTCATGAAATGTGGTCGAAGAATATTCGAATTTAAGAATATTTTAACATGACAATATAAGAGCAAAATTTCGCTTAAAAGTACATTGATTTTTTTTTTTTTTTTTTTTTTTCACTCAGTTGTAAAATATCATCTATGATACTGGCACGAACATTATTATATATAAACATTCTACCTTAAAATTTACAAAATTAAAGATTTATTCAAAAAGATTGTTCAAAAGATTATTCAAAATTAAAGATTTTCATAACAAGGCAGAATACAGCAATATTTGTCATTTCTGTAAAATACACCTTAATAAATGAAAGCTCGTACCTCTATTTGTTAAAGTTAAGAAGCTGCACGCAGCTATATGAGCGAAGCTTGGCTAATTATTTTACATTTATTATTATGTTTTATTGTCGTGTTTTATTGTCATACTGTGTTAAAAATTTCTTCTGAAAATTACTGGTAATCATTTATCTTAAGTCTTATGTAAAATTAATGAGAAAAGTGAACAAAGATGTTAAAAAATCTATTTTATGTATGAATTTTGATGACTAATATTAATTGAATTAATTATTGGCGAGAAAATATATTTGTGACTTAGAATGATTTTCCTAAAGTAGAAACATTCATTTAAAATTTTTATTAAGAAAAATAAAATAATAATAAAAATAGATAAAAATACGGGATAAAAATTGAGAATCTCGATTATCTACTTTTAATCAAGAATTATTGTAAATTTATACAGAGTCTGGTAAAACATTTCAGTTAATTTACAAAAAAAAAATTTTATAGTGTCCATTTTCTTATTGTTTCTAGTCTGACACTAGCAAAGAATTTTAAGATCTCACATATATATCCATTTTAATTTAAAATTATTTGCTATAACGTGAAATTTATAACAATAAATATCTGAGGGAGAATTAACCAAAGCTAAAGAAATTTTTTAAATAACTATTACTTGAAAAAACATTAATGTGTCTCATTTATTTAGTTTTATGAAACTTGCTACCGTCAAGTCAGTTATGATTAGTGAAATATTATAGTTTACTTTTTGAAACTATTACAGGTTAAATTGTAATTAATGCAATAAAAATATATTTTTAGATTTTAATGAATTCGCGCATTAAATAGTTGCATTATTCTTTACAGTATATGCTTAAAAAAAAAAAAAAAAAAAAATGCTTGCAATTATTTTGTTTTAGATATTCAATGAAAATACCGATACTTTAAAAATTTTATGTCGAAAGCATCGAAAACGTTTATTGTATGTAACTGTTAACTAAATCTTCAATATATATATAAGTGTGTATATATATATAAGTGTATATATATAAGTGTGTGTGTGTGTATGCATTATATTATAAACGATGATAAAACCCAAACTAATACAAGTGGAGGTATGTTCTTGCTAGCACGTTGCTGTATTAGTTTATATATATGTGTGTGTATATATATATATATATATATATATATATATATATATAATTTTTTCAAAAAATTAAAGATTAAACACCTGCGTCTTTAGTTTATAATTTATTTTTTTAATTAAATTGAAATTTCTGCTTTTTTTTCTTTCAAGTTTGAATTATATTATTTATGTAAATACTTAATATTGTTATATCAAAAAAATATATTTTTGTTTGTTATAATTTCAAGCTTAATTATTCTTTTACTAAAAAAATTTTTTTATAAGATTATGGAGTATGCTAGCTTAACATATCTTCTGAAACTTTTGCTTTAAATTTTTGTGTTCCCTCCTGCTGAAGAAGATGACACAGCTTGTATTGAATTTTTAACTTGAATGATTTTCATATTAAATTCAACATTTTTCTTTTTGCTTATTATTTCTGTTATAATTTTTGTTGTTTGTATATTTCTCTGTCATTTTTCATATATCACAATTAAATTAAAATTACATACATATAGATAAACGATAACGAGGACCCAGAGTTGGCGGTACAAATTACCACAATATTAGTGAAAAATGATGTAATATTGGTGTTTTGAAGTTCAGAAACGTATGCAAGGCAGATTTTGCTAAATTTTTGTCCGTTTTCTTTTTCTCCATCTTATTCTTATTCTTCTTCTCCTCCCCCTCCCCCTTATAGTAATAACCTAACCGACGATATTGATCATTATATTTCGGTTGAAGAAATTATAAAACATTTTCTTATCGGAATCAATCAAAACTTTCAATTTATATAGAAAGAAGAACGTTGTAAAAACAATTTACTATAATTTAACATTTAATCTATAAACTCGACTTAAAAAAAAAAAAAATCCTTTCTTTCTTGCTCAATTACGGGCTGTAATTTCACTTGAATTTATAACCAGAGTTAGGTAGTTTATTTTAACCATAGTATGAGTACTATGTAATATTTTGTAAGAAAAAATAGACTGTTTTTATGACAGTTTTATTAACAAAAAATGCAGTTGTTAAGGGTTTAAATAAATCTATAATTTTACCAGGATATAAATCTATAATTATATAAGTTATATATGTACGTGAAGTAAATACAAATAAATAAATAAATAAATAATAAAAACAAAAACAAACACAAACACAAATATGTAATAAAAATTCATTATTAGTTCATACACCGATTATAATAGTTTATTCTTACGCTCACACTTACACAGTATTGTTGTGTATTATGCTGTGATAAAGATCGATGACAACAAATTCATTAAAATATTTTTACAGTATTTTTTTTCTCTCTCTTCACCTTCCTCTCCATTTAAAGACTTTCCTTTTTAATTTTAAAATTTAATTGGTAAATAGTATAACAATTTTTAAAGTTACATTTCTTGTCATAAAAATACTGAAATTTCATTAAATATTTTTAAGTTCTAATATCTTACATAATTTCTTCTGTTTTTTTTTTTTTTTTTTTTTTTTAATCCACTTGTATGATTATGTTTGCTCAAGAAATGTAAGAATAAGACATTAAAAAAAAAAAAAAAATTCGAAGCCTTAAAAATATACATTTTTAATTTTAGTTTAATTAATTAAAAAAATAAATAAATAAATAAATAAATAAGGGAAAGAAAGAAAAGAAAAGAAAGAAAGAATTAAAACGAATATATTTTACACAAAAATGAAAAAATAGTTATTAGGAATTTTCTTAAAAAATTTCTTTAAAAAAAAAATCTCAAACTTTTAATCATAATAATAAAAAACATAAAAAGAAAAGAAAAAAATGCAACATTACATATTACATATTTTTTTTTCCAATAATTAAGGGAAAAAAAACTTTTTTTTTTTTTTTTTATTAAAATAATTTGTAGCAATATAAATAAAAATCGTATGTACATGTGCTTTGCAAAAACTTATATGAACTTACCGCTTTGCATTTGTAAGTTTTCGTAACAGGAGATACCTGAAAGCATATATATGTGCTTTATTTAAAAAAAAAAAAAACTCAGATAAAGTTAAAAACCAGCTCTACTCTGCTCGAATGAAGTTTCGAATCAGTTTATTCGGAAACAAACTCTTTTCTCTTTTTTTCATTCACTCAAACTCATTGACCAATGGAGCGTTTGTGACGTCAACTTTCACCTGTCGCCAGGCATAACTTATTATCTGTCGATGCGGGTAAAACTTTACGACTGTAGCCAGACAGAACGATTGATTAAATTTCATTTCATGGTTACGCTTTTAAATTTATACAAACAAATTAATGTAATTGTATAATCGAATTTCAAGGTAGTAATTCTGATATTTAATTTTATATTTCCTTTGCGATTAATTGATATATATATATATATATATATATATATATGTTTCATGTGACAGAGAATAGAACAATTAATATTACTTTTCCTTGCCCATACATAATAGAGAAAGTATTGGTTTTGGGATAAATTTTTTATTGATTTTTGTTATACTTAAATGCTTTGAAGTTCTCTGAATCCAAAAATTTAAGTTTTTAGCGGTCTCTCTTTCTCTCTAAGTGTGTATGTATGTCTGTTATCACCATAGCTCAATATGCATATCAGCAGAAGATCCAAACATAGTATTCTAAATCTATATCATAATGGAGATATGGCGTAAAATTGTTTTTATTGAGATCGGAAAAATGGTTTATATACAAGGACATACAAAATTATTCAAAAGCATAACGTCTATATGGGAGATATTTCTCGTCAGTATGGTTTAACCTTTTTAGAATGCACTAAACAAAATGAAATACATACATTTTTCATATGCACAAAAGCATGTTTCACGTAGAATGTTATATGGAAAGCATCTATTCTTCGTTTATTGCGCTATAGAAAAGAATTTGGATAATATTAAGGTTAGGGGTAGAAAGGCTCGAAGTGCATTTCAAATTTACCAAGATTTTTTTTTAGTTCCCCATCATACTATAGGTATGGGGAACTTAGGTAATCGTGAAAAATTTCGACCTCCGTTTTTTGACTTTTTTATACGTTTTCAGGTGTGAGGAATCAGAAAATGACAAAATTTGTATGGTGTCTGTCTGTAGGGTGTCTGTTAGTGTGTCAGTCCGTTAGTGTGTTAGTCCGTTAGTTTGTTAGTCTGTTAACACGATATCTCACGAACAAATGATCGCAGAGAGGTCAGATCAGTTTTAAAATATTACTTTCGATACTGGTAAGAACCCTATTCATTTGCAACATTCGAATTAAAAAACTTCGTATGCTATGAGAAATTTACGATTTTCTTAACATGGGAGAATAGGACAAAAATTCACTTAAACGTGCATTAAATGGAAACTTTTTGCTGTAAAAATGTCAGACCAGTTTTAAAATATCAGTTTTGATGCCGGAATGAACATCGGTAACTATAAATAAGCTACTTTGAAAATTTCGCAAGTTATTGGAAATTTACGAATTCCTTAACATGGCAGTATAGGGTAAAATTTCACATAAACGTCAATTTTGAGAGATATTTTCATCGTAAAGATGTCAGACTACTTTTGAAATATTATTTAAGACACTGGCATGAATATTTATGACTATGAATTTTCCAATATAAAAATTTCGTAAGTTATTGGAAATTTACGAATTTCTTAACATGGCTGAATAGAGCAAAATTTCACATAAACGTCAATCTTGAGGGATATTTTCAGCGTAAAGATGTCAAACCACTTTCGAAATATTATTTAGGATACTGGCATGAATATCATAGAATATGATTTTTTTCAATTTAAAAAATTCGTAAGTTATTTGGAATTTACGATTTACTTAGCATGTCAGAATAAGGCAAAATTGAGCATAAACTTCCATTTTAAGGATCATAAATACATTAGACAACTTCAAAATTACATTTATGATGTTTGTTTGAACATAATTGAATACAAATATTCTAATAGGAAAATTTCGTAAATTATTCGTAATTTACGATTTTATCAACATAGCGAAATTGTAATTTTTTCATGTAAATATGAATTTTGAGGATTATTGCATTGGAAATAGTAGCATGAAAACTAAACAACGGAATTGACCCTGATAAAATAAATTAATAGATTAGAATAAGATAAATCTATCGAAGTGAACGGTGGATAGCCTATTAGGCGGGGATTTCATTCTGTCACTGTATCAAGCTTTGGTCAAATTCATTTCTTTTAACATGATTATAATATGTCTCGCAATAAAAATTTATGAGAGCATAAATATGATGGGGAACTGAGCAGAGTCCACCTATGCCAACTAGTTTCCCCTCTCTCTCTCTGCTGCGTCAAATTTAAGTACTACAGTATGTTATGGGTTTATATTTTTTAATTAATATATAAAGCTACAACACACACACATACAAATTAGTCGAATGGGTTTCAAAATATGGTGCGGAGGAAAAATTTAGGAATAACTTGAAATAAATAAATGTATACATATATATATATATATATATATATATAATATATATATATATATATATAATTCATCAATACGATGATCAAACATCAGGAAGACTTGGATGAATCAGTAAACAATTACATTTTGAAGTGAAGCCTTATACAAGACAAAAAATATTAAAAAGGTTAATATGAGTTGTTTCTGAGACATTGATAGATGAGATCATATATAATAAATATGAAGAAAAATATAACAGAAAGAAATAATAATAACTGAAAGAAAAAGAAAGAGCAGAGGCCATCATGGTTTATGGCATGGGGAGTGAATTAAACCCATTTGTCGGGCGCCCAACATTTCCCAAATCCTCCGCAAAACCATATGAAAAAAAAAGGATTAAAATGAAGATAATAATTACTGGGGAAAAAAAGCAAAATGTAAAACTTTACGACAAATCCTTGAAAGATTTAATTAATTAATATAGTAATTATATGATATATTGTAAAAATATTGAGGTTCTTTTTATTTTAAATGAGATATGAGACTGTCTACGAGTTGAGTAATTTTATGGGTATCAACAATTGTGTTAGGAAACATTTCATATCATTTTAAAAAACGGGAGAGCCATCCTTTCCGTGGAGGATCGAAATTGTGATGGCATGTCTCCGGACCACCTTAAGGGGTATGTCCCTGACCGTCGCCAACTGCCTATCTACGCAGCACTAGTGCGATCTAAAAACCCAACCATCCATCCATTTTAAACAATTCATTAAAATCAATTTAAATTTGATACAATAATTTAACTGTTATCTTAAACACTTTCATTAATAACCTTGCTTTTTAAAAAATACAAATATTGTGATGTTATTTTAAAATTGTGTGTGTTATGTATCAATTACTTTTATAACCCACATCTTAAAACTGAAAAAAATATTTAAATCCATAAATGTTATATAGTAATGTTAATAATTAATAGTAAAATTATCATAATAAATAAGTTTGCAGTACAGGATAAAAAAGTATAATATACAGTTTGCAGCAAAATTATTCGAGCGCTAGCAATAAGTCTAATATATAAAAAGTACACTTAATGCTGTTTTGTTAAATAAGTCCTTGTCGAATCATGTTCATAGACTGACTAAAAGCATGACTCGACAAGGATAGCAGTATTAAGCGTACCAGTACAAAGCTGTATTAAGTGTACCTTTTTCATATAGGAATTATTGCTAGCGCTCGAATAATTTTGCTGTCGACTGTAATAGAAATGCAGTAATCTTTTTTTTTTTTTTTTTTAAGTTCAACAACCCAACCAACCAACCAATTTAAACAACACCAGTCATTCTTCTTAATGAAACATCTGACCGACCATTATCCCCATTTTCTTTTATTTTCTTTAATTTATTATTACTTTTATTTATTTATTTATTTTAAGAAAGC